>OX438765.1:10523344-11050686 GCA_949316455.1 Acleris holmiana | reverse complement strand
CCCAACATTCACTACCATACATTGTGAACAGCCAGTCGAGCTTTTGTGAAACGCCTTTTTTACTCACAAAGGAGTGCAGGGCCCCATTAATCTGATTTCCCGCATTCACCCTAAAGAACGAGAAAGAGTTATAAACAATCGGTATTCGAGTTTCTATGAATAACCATAATTTATAACGTGCATGAATTTTAGTCCTTGAAAACAAGAAATGATTAACCCAACATCGAGCTTTTTGATCAAAATGATCATATACGGCTATTGAATGATGTCTAAAAGATTGATTATACTGATACCTAAGTCAAAAATCCTGAAAAACCTGTACTTTTATTACTTCTTAAGAGTATTTTCACAAAGTTTCAATTACATAACCGGTAACCTTTTTCCATACAAAGTTTTCTTATATTCAATTTCATGAAAATTAGTCCAGTAGATTTCGAGTAAAAACTGCACAACTTCTTTTTTATGTTAAGGAGAAGGCACACAAACACTCAGGCCACCTGATGGTAAGTGGAATCTGAGACCCATAGACATTTGAATTCTCAAGACTATTATCCTAAGACCTCAAATGCGTTGCCAACCCTGATGCAACGCATTTGGAGGTTCTATAAATCATTAATTCGGCTTCAGTATCACTGATGTAGTCTTTTCAGCATGTTTTTTTTAATTGCACTTATAGACATTACATACTTATTGTACTTGATCTCTTAAGGCCCCACCATACAACGAAATTTGCCAATGAAATATTAACCCTTAATAAATACAATAGACTAGAAAATGTATTTCTAGTTTGATTGACCATCATAAAAACAAAGGAAAAATCTATTTTATTTCCTTTTTCACGCCGGCGGCTTCAAGTTAAAACATTCGCTGCCACGTAGCGCCAGCGCTTTCAGGGATCCTCGGCTTAGTAGCGAAAACTGCCTACAAACAGAGAACCCGCCTCGGAGGTTGCTGACACTGAAAGTGTTCATTAGATACAAGATATGGGTCCCAAACATGGGCAATTACACAAATACTTTGCAAAGCATCCTGACCAAATCTGAAGTGAAAATTAACCAATCGCATAGAAACTCACATAACAAAAGAAACACAATTGACAACATTACTGAGTACAACATCAAAAGGAAACGGGGTGGAGACTACAGTAAGTAGGGGATTTGCTGTGATACTTTTGTTTTTTAAGTAGGATTTATGTAAAGCTGGGTACGAATCTGAGCGGCTCAGCCTGAGGCATGCTCGCTCCGCGCGGCAAGCTGCTCGCGAGCCAAATTGTTGCACATAAACATGCGCGGGTGAGGCAGGGTGCTCGCCGCGAGCCTACATTTCAAACTGGCGTCGGACACGATGACAGCCGCGGCTGCGTTTATCATAATTTATCGAATTATTAACAAAAGGTGCCCGCGGCACGCTCGGATACACGTCCAATTTACGCGAGGCACGCACACCGAGGCGCCTTTGAGCACGGTCAAAAGACAGACTCTCAACGGCTCACCCGCTGCTCGTGCACAGCGCGTGAGTGCGTACTAATTTGAGCAAAATAGGTGAGCCGTGCGTGCCTCAACCCGAGGCTGCTCTAATTCGTACCCACCTTAACATATTTTATACTTTGTTCTTAGTAAAGAAGAATGTATTAGAGAAGTAGTGTATTAAGTAAAATGTAGGGCAACATAGTACATACTGATGCGGGCACCATCATGGAGGGCATGTTGGGGGGCGGCGGCGGCGGCGGCACGGCGGGGTACAGGATGCGCGGCGCGCCGGCCGCGAAGCCGAGCAGCGCGGGCGGCGGCGGCGGCGGCGGCACGGCGCGCTCCAGCCGCTGCTGCACCGCGCCGAACGTGCCGGCTCCGATCACCTGCCGTAGCCCTGGCGCGCTCGATATCTCCGCTTCGAATCTGACAACCACACGTTAATCAATAAAAGCAAATGAAACGTGACCAAAGCCAAAAAAGCACTTGCAATGTTTGTATGTACATACATACAAACATTGCAAGGCAAATTTGAACCAATTCCCGGGTCACGACGAACTAGCTCCACAAGACCGTGACCCATATAATTATGGGACACTAAATAACAACCATAATTTTTTTTGTCTTTCGAGTGTTCGAAATCAAGGTCGAGTGATAGAAAATCTGATAATATTATATTATTATGTATGTGCACTTTCTGTGTTTTTAATTTTGCTTACCAAAAGCTTTTACTATATAAAACTATTAACAGAAACGTTTACTCCACCAGTTCCTTAAAACGTATTTGTTTGTGTTTGTTCTTCAGATGTCAAGACAATTTTCTAATGATATAATTGAAAACAAATAGTGTGTACAATCGCCCACACCTACACAGCTGAGTGACCAATGAAGATAAACAGAGAGAAACTGTCTTGGATTATAATATAGATTTTACAAAAGAATCTCATGTGCACCACACATGAGATTCTTTTGTAAAATCTATATTCATCTCTTTCTACATTTTCTCACTTCCGTCTTTAATGGGCAGTTAATTGTGTGGCTGTTTGTACCACTTGTTTTAAAACTTTCTATCCATCATATTTCAAAAATACGGTTTCACTGTTTATGCTCACTTTTGAGTGAAACATTTCAGTTAATAGTTTTAAATAGTAAAAGTTTTTGGTAAGCAATATTAAAAACACAGAAAGTGCACATAATTATACATACATAACATCACGCCCTCTTTCCCAGAGTGGGGTAGGCAGAGCTACAGAAACACCAACAACCCCAAAAAGATTAATAAAAAATGTGCACATAATTATTAATAAAAAAGGGGTATAGTTTGGAAATAGCGCTTATAAGCATATTTAAAAGGTCTTGACGGGCAGAGGGTTTGGTAAGTTACCTAAGCCTTGCTAAAAATCCATACAGAACCCTTTGAAAAGGTTAGCAGGCCGGTCCCTGCTGAAAATTTTGACTGTTAATTTCAAAGAAGGATAAGACAGTGGAAAATATTAGAGCCCAACTCTATACAAATGAAGAAGCACTTAGTGCTAAGGACACTGATGGTTAATCAAGTGGCACTGCATTGACTGTGAGGACAAAAAGTATGCTAAAGGAAATTACCAAAGAGACCAAAAACCTAATACTAAAATAAAGTGCTTTGCTTGTAAACAGGTTGGTCATCTCAAACAAGATTGACCGAATGAACTTTTTATTTCAGATTTCTTCCGTCACTGATTTTGTGACTCCTAAGTGTAGGTAGTAGGGCAGAGATTAAAAAATATTACTAAGATAACTTTAGTAACAACACAAACAAAAGTGCTTTATTGCAACTATTACACTAGTTAATACTTGGCAAAATGAGTACCTACCTATTTCAGTTTGTAAGATTTAACTTAGAGAACATCAACAAAGCCGCCTTTACTATACTATGATGATGATGATGATGTGCTCCTGTTATCCCTCATTAGGGACATAGGGCTCGCAGAAGAGTTTTCCATTTGTCGCGATCTTGCGCGGCTTCTTCCAGCTCTTTCCAACCGAGACCAATTGAGCCAGCCTCCTTCTCAACTATACTATAGCTGTGGCTAACTTGATAAAGGACATTGACAGGGTTTGGATCAAAGGTTGAGCTAGAAGTAGGAGGACCTGCTATGAGTTCCTTATGTTAACTTTATATTATGAAACAATGTATTTTTATATCTGTCGCAGAGAACTTCTTACAGTAATCAACTTAACACACATGCCTTTCTTGTCTTTTAGCTCTTATGGCATGGACATGAATTTTCTAATGGCTTAAGCCGATTCCACCTTGTTGAAGTCAGGGGACCCTAATGCCCCCAGCATTGTCCCTATGTGGCAATGCTGGAGCACTAGGTCCAACTTACTTAAAAACCTTAAAGCTTTTATAAGGGAACTAAATCATACTCGCTAGCAGGTCTCGCTGAGTAGAAGCTATTTAATCAAAGTACTTAAAATATTTCAGTAAAGGGGTCAAAGGGGCTACAAAGACATTTGGAATTCTCACCGGGACATTTCATCTTGCATCTGCTGGTATTTATTGGAGTCGTCCATGGTGCCGCTCCAACCTTAACCTTAAAGAAGTCCAAAAGAATTACGTACTAACGAGAAAATACGTTTATGACATTAAACAATAGTGTTCCCGATACGTACACTTAGGGACATTTTCAAACGATTATTATACGAGTACAACGGGTGCATTGGATAATTTAATAGTCTCGATCAATAGAATATTGACTCCCTACAGATCAATCAAATATAATTTAAAGACAGAGTATGAGACTATGAGACACAGATTAGAAGGTCTATGAGAGTCAGGAATAAAGACAAGACCACAGATTACATCTAAGGGTAGTCTAAAGAGACAAGACGGGCGGGAAGTCAAATCACGGATAAAGTAATGTAAGGCATCCCACAGATGATCAATTTATTGGTGCAATCATACTGATTGCCCAAACTTTTTGGTCGTCTATTGCGTAAACTTCAATCATAGAGTCTGTCAAACGAAAGCTGTCCCAGAGAAACAGCGGCAATTTCAAAAACCTGCAGCTGTTTACACTGACTGTAATGTGAAAAGATCAGGAAATCAAATAGCATCAACTCCGTTTATTCAGTGTACAGAGTCAGTGTAAACAGCTGCAGGTTTTTGAAATTGCCGCTGTTTCTCTGGGACAGCTTTCGTTTGACAGACATAGCATATATGATTGAAGTTCACGCATTAATTTTAAAAAAGATACACGGAGTTGAATTTTGTTTTTGCCATCACATGTGATTGTGTAGTCTGTAGTAGTTATTGCTCAATTTTCAGCGCAATTGCTGCAGCCAAATCGTCGTAAGCCATCTTTCATAATATCTCGATGTAGTTGTTTTTCACGTAATGTTTAGTCTCATAACTCAGTTTTAGTTTTTAATAGATCATAGACCATAGATCATAATATTCATAATGATAGATGATTAACTCAATCAATTGACACGTGTAGGGGCAGAACCTGTTTCAATCTGATTGTACAAAAATACGATTGCTCAAACATTTTGTAGGTCTGTGGGGGGCCTTAGACATTCCCTGCTTCTAATCTGTGGTCAAGTGTGGTCTGTGTTTGTTACCTGTGGTCATCTCATGTCATATTTCATATGTCATGTCACGTCGCCCTATCTCAATTTGTTTGACGATGTTTATTTCTCAATTACAGTCATATTAAATTGTTATCAAGTCTTCAGTCCAATTTAACTTAGAAAGCAGCATTATCTTAAATAGCAAAACAATGATTGACGAAGACAACAAGACATTATGGTGTGGTAATTTGCCTGAACAAGCTACTGAAGAACTACTTTATGAATTGTTTCTTCAGGTACCCATCTATTAATTTATTTATCGCTTGATATATATTTATATATTTGCCTTCTCCTTTACTCAATACATTTAACATTTGGCTTTTTCAAACAGGCGGGGCCTTTGGAAAAAGTGAGAATACCGAGAGACAGAGATGGACGCCAAAAAAATTTTGCTTTCATTACTTACAGCCATGAAGTGTCAGTGCCTTACGCTATTAATTTATTCCGAGGGACGGCATTGTTTCACAGAACTCTTTCGCTTCAATGCAGAGGCCGAATGGCTCTGTTGCCGCCACCAATACGCTGTTATGGTCCTGATCTGTCACTAGACTTTGTTTCTCAAGCAAATGTAGTCCAACAGTTTGGAGAAATGACTGACAGAATACGTGATGATGATCAAAGAAATATGTATGTCCCTAGACATCTCCATGACCTGAATGACAAACTGGTACAAGCCAGTTTACAAGGCAACTGGACTCATAGGCACCACCCATACAGACCTGATAAGAATCACAGTCGTGACAACAGAGATAATCATGGTGATGACTACCATGGCAGCCGTAACAAGTACCCTAATAGTAATTGGAGAGATCGTAGAAGCCACAAGAAAGGCAATTACCACAGGAGAGATTGAATTGTTTACATTTATAATGTTATCATTATAAGTTGATAGTAAAAAGCAATACCCCTGAAATTATAGTGACATCAGGCTTTAAGTATAGTCTAAATCATATTTTTTTTTATCTTTTGGTTGAGCTGGGTTTCACAACAATGTCATGGCTTTTATGACTTAAGGTGTTGTTTAAATTGAATAATTCCAAGGCAGGTGTGAATATGTTGATATCTCGTTGAAAAAGAATGAAGTAATTTGAACTATATGCAATTTGTTCTAAATACAAATTTCATTAACTTTACATCTCAACTTATCTACTTATTCACGCCATGCACAGAATTATCCTTCTGCTAAATACCTTCATTTTCACTAAAATGTACTACTGATGCAAATATTAACGGAATGAGGTCATTAGGTACCGTTTAAAAGCTTTGTATAATCTACAACAAATACTGTAATATTGTTATTGCAAAAAAGGTGAATTTCCTCTCAAAATTAATGTTAAAACTTGAAAAATTTTACTTCAGGGGATTTTACCTTCTCCCATTAATATTATGTTTATGTAGACTTAATAAACAATATGTAAGTTATTAAAATGAGCAACAACTTTTTGTGTGATGTCCATTATATTAGCTTAAAAGAAAGTTTTAAATACATCAAAATTGGGGGGGTAGAGCATAGTGTTCCAAACTCAACCTGCAAAATGTTCTTATATCAAATTTAAGCAAATAATATTTTAACATATTCTAAATATTACATCTGATCATTCAAAATAAAGCCAATCTCGTCCAAAAAATCTTTGAATTTTCCCTGAAACAAAAACAATAAAAAATTAACAGGCTATTTCCGCCTTTTACCACTGATAACAACTGGGTTTTTTTTTGGAATGTCGCTGCCTAGAGTTTACTTAGTGGTGGGAAAAGGTGGGAATAGCCAAATTAATTCTATTACACATTAATGGCTGCACTCACAAGTCAGTTAATGAAGATTAAGTCATCCCTTAGGTGGTGAGTTCCAAGACAACAATTAAGAAACCAGGAATTTTTGAACCTCTTCAAATTCCTTAAGAGAGCGCCGAGCGTCCAGTGGCGCCCTCATTACTATTATTGTGTTTTCTTATTACGCTATTATATTACCTTGAAATCTAAGAATGGGTTTTTTGTTGTACAAATGAATGCACAATATAGGTATAGGGAATATGAGTAATATGACATAACAACAACTGATTTATGAGTGAGTACCTTACAAATAAAATTGAATACCTTACTCCATTAAGTTAACTATACAAAGGTTAAAGGTTATTAAACTTTGTCATATATGCTATATATTATGGATTCATAAAAATGTGTCAAGATTCAAAATTAAAAATGATCATTTAGTAAATAGGCCACAAGAGGGCTCTTTTACTCGTCGGTAATATGCAGTGAATCTACTAGCGCTTCAGACAAGACCATCATTGCGGAGAAGAAGCGCCGCAACAAACTCCAGCAGAAGGTAATTTTTTCAGTCATAAAGCACAATAATACTTAGACATAGGTTACATTCCAAGTAATAAATAAATAATAATGATTAAAACTAGAATAACTAAAATCAACACAAATGTTAATAGCATTTCTTCAAAATATTAACACAAACGATATTGCTATGTAGTCATTAGGCGTTAATTTGGTTATTTTTATTATGTCTTTTGTATTTGATATCATTACGCCTTTATCATTATCAAATCCAAAAGGTGGGCCCGCTCGTAAATTAAATTTTTCGTCGGTGAGCTTCAAAAATTTTCCCCCAGCACATACATACGATTGTTAATTTACGGATTTTATTATTGAACTTATTTTGAAGCATTTTGGGTTTCACTGAAACTCCTTTATCTTAATCCGCGAAGACAACCTTAAACTAACAATTATGTATGACTATAGGAAAACAACACGACGAGGTCCGTACAACAACAAAGCTATCCTTCTTCTACAAGATAATTAGTTAATTAGTAAACACAATATTAGTAAGGAGGGCGCCGCTGGCCGCTTTGTACTGGTATTTTACCATAAAACACAGTAATTAAAGGTTTATGTAATGTGGGTCTCTAGTTGCTCAACAAATTGTAATTTATTGTAATACTTACTATGTGATTTCTGTATTTGTGCATTATGAAAGACATTATCTGCCACATAAGTGCTATAGAGATAATGTGCAGGGCTACTGCGAATAGTTTTTGATCCGCGGCAAAGACATCACGGCTCATAACGTAGTATACCAGGTAGCTACCGATGACGCCACGAGCAAAAAAGAAAGACACTATATATGTCACTTCAATTAATAAATATAATTTTGTTTTCTCATGTCCGCTATTCTTGAGAAACCTAAAAAGGAAATGAGTCTTTGTTAATAAAAATATGTGGCGAAGAAAGGACCTTGTGCAGGGTCCGTCCGAATCGCTACCACCGTCCTGCCCTGCTGGCTAACCTATCGTCCAACTGCATTCTGCTGTTTGCATTGTTGTGTAAGACCACCGGTGAAATGACTAACATAGAGACATGCCGGACCTCAGGGTTGGCAACTTATTTTTGCAGTCTTATGATTGGGTTGGGTTAAATGGGTAAGCTCTTCAGGTATACTGGAAGAGTTCCCGTGAAGGGATAAGGTAACCCTTCTTGTACCTACAGATATAGTGAATAATCATATCATACGCTCTTTTTGGCGGATATCAACTTCAGTTCACATCGTGCAAGAATGCAATTAAATGTCGAACGATTATATTATTCACTAGAACTGTTGTCATGTCAAACTTTACTATGACGCAGTAACTGGTTTGAACTTAGTAATTTAACTGCGACAAGGTATTCAAATCTGCAGTTACTCTCGACTTCGATCTTACATCGAGCGAGTGCTCTTATTTAATGTACCTATAAAGGTTTAAATTGCTCCTTATATTACAACTCGCGCGGGCCAGCGCTAAACGTGTGATTCCGTAGCCGAGTGCAGGCGGCAGCTGTAGACGACATACTTTAGCATTATCTTTTATGACACTATTTAAATACTTTTTGTGAGATGCGTCGTAAAGTGCGAGTTATTTGGTAACCAGAGGCCCTAGCCAAGATTTGTACGCTAACTAGCGTTTATATTCGTTAGATTTTTAAACCAATCGCGTCATTGGTAGATCACGTGACTTTTCGTATGACGCGATTGGTTTAAAAACAAAACGAATAGAAACTCTATTTAGCGTACACATCTTGACTAGGGCCTCAGGTTTATCATTTTCTTTCCTCGGAATCGGAGAACTACTGGACTACTGGGTCTGCAGTCGGGCTACAGTGTCGGGTGGAGCTGCGGCAAGGAGCGGCAGGGGACGTGTCGCAAGCTACGGAAGGAACTATTTCATAGAAATACACGAAAACCAGTAGTGTTGCGATCGTTGCGGCGAGACGTCGCCTGCAGTCGGCTACGGAATAACACCTTAAACCCTCACAGGTTTTATCCCGGGCAGCCGCGTTAGAAACGTGATTACACTTTGTGGTCCAGTCTCTTATTTTTCTAACGCCTCGCGCTGGCTTTGCACCCTTAAAATGTGTAAAAAAACTTTAAAATTCAATTAATGCTTATAGTGATTTCCAGCGAAGAAGTTCCATCCCACTACAAAAAATTACATACAACGCAACCGTACGAAGTCAATTTGACTGGCGGGCGCGCCTTCGTGCATCGCAAACATTACACATACGCACCATCTAGTTTGTAGAAGTGGGTTAGTGATTTCCATTAATGCTAGAGTACACGCAAAGGTACACCCAGTCCCCTCCTTGCCCAAATACATCGTGATGGCCAAGAGGGCCACCGAGTGATGGCAGAGGATCAGCGGACCCTCGTTAAAGTAAATCAGGCACCATAGGAGGTCAAACGCAAAGTAACCCCATGACCACACCATTAGAGCGTAGTGCTGGCTTCGAGTGGGGGCTAGAATCATAAAACGTTTCTTATTGACCTACGTTTTACCCTGTACGGCTAGTACAACTAGTATTTTTTCTCATCTCGCTCAATTAATAGAAGAATTAAGAATAATCCACCTGTTTTTTGGTCTAGGTAAAAAATATAGGCGTCGTGCGTATCAGTTTGTTAAACAAAGAAGGCACGGAATAGGGAATAATGGAAATTACCTACTCCACGGACAAGAGCACAGCTCTTAAGTAAATGCTAATCGACTCTAAATAAACAGGGATTAGTGATTACAGAGTGACAAACAAGTCGCGGGAAGCACTTAATGCATAAAATATATTGTAATAGCCGTTCTCGGGTAGATTATTCATTAAAGAAAAACTATGCTTTTACCTAACATTGTCAACAAGGTATTCTTTAGAATATTACACGAATTATATACGCTACTGAAACTATACTATTACGGCAACGGGCCAGGGAATTAGAGTTCGAGCTTATAATGGGCACTAATAATGGTTTCTTGCAAGAGATGCCACAAATTGTTTTAGACGCTATTTAGGAAAGTTTTATTAGTTTCACCGGTTCTTTTCAAATTCAAACAGCTTTAAAGTGACGGATTTTACCATAAAAATGTATTAGTCAAGTTATAGTTCTTAGGGTTCCGTAGTCAAACTAGGAACCCTTATAGTTTGGCCATGTCCGTCCGTCCCTCCGCAGCCTAATGCAAAGACTATTAGTACTAATATGCATATTAGTCACGCCACCTAAGTAGTATAATATAAAAAAAAAAATAGTGTACATCCCCCACACGTAACGTGGGGATGTATTTTTTTTCTCGTCGTCGTCGTCTCGTCGTCGTCGTCTCGTCGTTTTTTTTAATTTAGTTATCCGTTTATGGTATATTAAGATTTAAAGCGCTAATTTTTGTTAGACTCAAGTGTCAAGCCAAAACTACAAATACTAAAAATCTGAAAAAATCTTAATGAAAGAGCATATAACCAATTTTAAAGGACAACTATCACGACTAAGTCGACATCATTGGTTCTTGAGATACAGGCGATTAAAGTGTTTATACCTGGTAAAATCATCTACGACGGCACCAATTGACTTTAAATAGAAAATTAGTGATTACTTGATGATTTTTTATGTTTGTAGTACTTAACGGCTCCGGACACTGCCTACACTGGGCATGGTCCGACATGCTCTTGCCCGGGTTTTTTTTCTTACTGACCCTGTGGTCCAGTGAAACCTGCCTTGTGTGCCGAGGGTTGAGGGCAGCAAGATTTGAACCTATCTTGCTGCACTCAATTTTGTGTAATGTGCACGGGCAATGAATTATACCTATCTAGATGTTTTATATCTAGTGTTTGCAACCTCGGAAGTACTCAGAACTGGTTTAGAAGGAACTATAGATAGGTACATTAACAAATCTCACAAGTGAACCGACACAAGCTGAGATTCATCGGGTCACATTGCGCAATCCCCACGATGGTAGCCACCGCTCCGTGCAAGAGGGTCACCGCCCGGGAGTAGTACTCCGGGCTCTGGTCCGGGATCTTAGCCTTGCACACGATGTATAATATGTTCCAGAACAAAAAGGAGGAGAGCATAAGCAGGGTCCCAGAACTCAGTGGCTCCATCTCTGTGCACTTTCCTGGCATCAAACTGACCACGGATCTTTACTTAACTGCTCTGGTGTATAAAGTTGGTATGTATTGTTCATGCATGTTGGTCCATGTGGACTCATATGGGACCAACGCTTAACATCACTTGTCAATTTAACAAAGATTGACAAACTATCTAAAAGTTTACTTGGGCTATCCGGTAGGTTATGGTTATTTTAACCAAATAGTACCTTTGGTCATAGAATAAGAACTAAAGTCATAGAAGGAGCGATAAAATAAAAAGTAACATACGGATTCTTGTCGCAATTACGTCACAATAGGGTAGTTTGAGGAGTAAATGGAACGGTGTTAATTAATAAAAAATAAATATGGTTTTTTAACCTAATACATTTAAATAACTAGGCATTGACGACAAAAATTATCTAGTCAATTGATCAAAATTATCTTTTGGTATATAACTTCAAACCATACATTTGTACGTTAAACTGGCTTTTGACAGACAAAAAGTGGGCGACCGAAAAAAGCCAGTTTAATGTAGGTACGTACAAATGTATGATTTGCAGTAATCGAAAGATAACGTTGATCAATTGAATTGGTATTTTTTATCGTGAATGCCTACTTAGTTATTACAATTAATTCGGTTAAATCCGGCAGATTTCGTATTAAATAACCGTTCCATCCAGTAAATGGAACAGTGGAACATAATTAAACATATTAAATTATCTTTATCAATTAATCAGAATTAACCTATAACACCTAATTAAGTTTAGGCCTAAGATATAAAATATCGTGAATCCCTGATTATAAATATTTAATTCCGTAGAACACAAATAGACTACGTTACCGTATCAATTAACACCGTTCCATTCACTCCCCAAACTACCCTATTGTGACGTCATTGCGACAAAAATCCGGGGTCTACCGATATGCACAGTCTAGCGATTCAGTGTGCCAAAACAAGACAGTTCTATAAGCTAAAATATCATGGTCGTATTCTGTTGCTGTCGCACACTGCATATTATTATCAATGACGATGGCATAAGGTGTGTTCTCATCAACATAGATTTTTTTAATCTTAGACTAACGCAAAGGCGAACAAATCGTTCCAACTGAGCATTTCTCAAAAAATTACCACTAAGTGACATCACCAGGTTTAAAAACAAAATGGCAGGTAGTTAGAGAACATAAAACTATGCAACAATTAAATAATATTCTAATGTGTCCCAAAATATTTGTGGAAAGTTCCTTTTATGTTACCGATATTCATACGATTTTAGTAACGCAAAAGGAACTTTTCATACAAATATTTTGGGACACATTAGAAAATTATTTAATGATTGGATATTAGTCTGATGTTCTCTTTCTACTTGCCTTTTTGTTTAATCTGTGGATGTCACTCAGTGTGGCAATTTTTTTGAGAAATGCTCAACTGGCGGAAGTGGGCGTAGAGCATGTGAGGGTCCGCAAAACAATGACAGGGCCCGCATTATTGAGGTGCCGGGTGCAGATCGCGGTAAGGAAGCCGACGCCCTTTGCCAAAGGATTGATGAGCCGGTGGGCGATGTTGCCAAGGTTTACCGGCCCGTCAAGATGGCCGAACTCCTGGTGTCCGGTCTCGATGAGACAGTGACACCAGAAGAGGTAAATGTTGCTTTGGTGGCCAAAACAGGGTGCCCATACCAGAACAAATAAAAGTGGGGGCCATCCGGACGCTCGGCGATGGCATCGGATCGGTGTGGGTTCGATACCCGGCCGCTGCGGCAAACGCTCTTGCTTCAGATGATAGAGTGCTGGTCGACTGGTCGTCCACCCGGGTTAAGGTACCTACTGCAGTAGGGTCCAATGCGGTGCCCTAAGTGCATGGGCACCGGACACACGAGACCACTCTGCCCGTCCCCGGTCAACAGAGGAAATTTCTGTCTTCGATGCAGGCAGGGAGGGTCCATAGTGGACGTTTCGTTCGCGACCCCTGCCGTTGCAGCACGTATTGACTGTTGGCGCGTTCTGGAGGATGTAGAGACTCCGACCATCTTTATGTTCGGATGAGAGTCAACACCTCACCGGTGGCCCCGCCGCCCAGCCCGAGGGGGCGAAAAGGTCAATTGCCAAGGTGGGCAGTCTCCAGTTTCGATCGGGAGATTCCAGATGAGGCTGCCATGGTGGAGGCGTGGTGTGCCTCTCCACCAGCCACATTAGGAGTAGAGGAGCAAGCAGCCCGATTTCGCGTTGTACTGATGTCGATGTGTGACTCGACGATGCCCCGTAGGCTGCCCAACAAAAGGCAGGTGTACCTACTGGTGGACAGAGGAGATTGCGGCCCTCCGCACGACCAGCATTGCCGCCTGCCGCGCTTACAGGTAACGGTGACATCTGCCCGAGGTGGAAGAGCTCCTCTATACGAAGCACGGGAGGTGTTCCTGGTGACTGGTTTGGTGTATGGGATGTCTTGTTGTTGTTAATTTACTTATTTTATTATTTGTATTTGAAGTGAATATACTACTAAATATTAATATCACGTTTATTGTATGGAAGCCCCTCTTAAATATTTATTTTATTCTGTTTTAAGTATTTGTTGTTATAGCGGCAACAGAAATACATCATCTGTGAAAATTTCAACTACGGTTCATGAGATACAGCCTGGTGACAGACAGACACAGTGGAGTCTTAGTAATACGGGCCCATTTTTACCCTTTGGGTACGGAACCCTAAAAATTACGTTAAGAATAAGCAATTAATGACGAGAGTTTTTTGAGAATAACAGTTTCGTCAAAACCATTCTCCGTATAACGTCGTAGGTATAAGTTAAGTCGTCCTAACGTAGTTTACCTATTCGGCATATAAACTGCAGACACCTTATACATATACATATTATGTATAAGTATAACATCTTATAGTAAGACGTGGAAAACTTTTTTGTCGTAAAATGGCATTTCACTCATCCATCATGGACTGAAACGTAAATATAAACGTCTATAGAACGTAACAGTAAGTTAAATATAATTTGATGAAAAGAGCGTATTTTTTGCGTAGTTTGATGTTCTCTACCTACCTGCATTTTTTTTAAATCTGGCGATATCACTCAAAGTAGCAGCAAAAAAATGAGAAATGCTCAAAAACTTAAGTAAAGGACCCTAGTTGAGGCTAGTTTTGATATGAAGTTTATGTCAAATTCTAATTAAAGAATGTCGAAAGGTTCAGATGTGTTTCAACTACATACAACAGGGCCTCTATTCTACTGCCTCATAACGATATCGCGTTTGACGTGTTTTAGAATCGTTTATATCGGAGTCGCCATTATTGTTAATGACTTAAGAGTTATTAAAACGTTGACAATACGGAAACGCGATATCGTTATGACGCAGTAGAATAGAGGCCCTGATTTACGGGAGTAAGTATTTCACCTATACCACTACCTATATGGCACTTACATTTAACGTAAAGTCGTGGCTCGAATTATACAACGGTTTGGCTTTTTAGGAAGTTGGTCCATGGCACATTAATTTTTTTTAGGTGGGTAATTCTCGTGCAGTGATAGAAATAAAAAAAGAGTCAAATTCTGTATTTAATACGTCTTTAAAATCTTATAAACAATACATATCAATAGGTTCGTATTAATGTATATTATAGTCGATAAAGTTCACTCCAATAAAGGATAACAAGAGTCCATAAAATGTTTGCAGTTTATAAATAATAATCTAATTTCCTACAAAAATACCTTTCGCTCAGTTCAGTCATTTAAATGCACAATGTGATGAAACACGTTTATGATTTTTTTATTGTAGAATCCTTGCGTCCTAGTTTCTATACGTAGAACAAAAATACGTAATGGATCTTTTTGAGGCATTCTTACCGTCATCGTAGTTTATCGACAATCTTTTCTATTGCTCGATATCGACTAGGCTGCATTGACTCCTTGAGCATCGGTCGAAATCGGTCGTCATTGAGCAGTGCAAGGCAGAGAAGCCGCGCGTGCAGGCGCGTCTCTGCGCTGGCATCGCCGAGCAGCTCCCCCGCCGCGCGCAGCAGCAGCGCACGCGCGTCAGGCGGCAGGTCCAGCGCGCGCGGCGCGCCGAGCCGCTCCACCAGTCGCGTCAGCGCCTGCGCCGCCGCCGCGCGCACCGGGCCCGCGCGGTGCGCCGCGCCCCGCCGCGCCAGCACCGTCGCCGCGCGCGCGCTGCTGCTGCCGCACGCCACGCGCGCCAGCGCTGCCGCCGCGTCTGCGCGCAGAAACCGATTCACGTCTGCGCAACGCTCGAGCAGCGCCGACATTGAGTCCTCCAATTCTGGGTCGAGCGACCGCCCACGATTCTCGAACAGAGCTCCTATCGTGGAGCAGGCGGTTCGAGCTACCCGCGAGCGCAGCGATCTGACGTGCGTTGCAGCCGAGCGGACCACCGCGCGCCAGCTCGCAGCCGGCGCCCGCGCGCCGCTGTCCGTCGCGAGTCGTTCGGCCTCTGTCAACGCGTTCACTATCACTTCCCAATCTTCATGCTTCGCCGGGACGATACATTCTGCTAGCGCCGATCTTACGTCCCGCTCGCAAACTGAGTTCTTCTGATTATAATCGTTGCTTGCTGGTTCAGGTGACCGTTGGCCGCCTTGTGTCGGACTTACAGATTCACTCCTGCTTCTAGATGATGGTGGACTGGGGGACGATTTCCTGCTTTGAGACCGAGAGAAGGGAGCTTCTGTTGGTTCGAATTTCAATGATTTTTGAGATCCGGCTTCAGCGTCCTTTAGAACCGAACCTCCATATGGACTAGTTTCTATTTGAGAATCAAGACTTTTAATCGATTTTTCAGAGTAATCTTCGATACGAATCGATGGTGAATGCGGTGGTGGAGGTGGGGCGACGTCGATCTCATCTACGGGAATATCTACCAAAGTAGTTTCTCCGAAAATTAAACTTTCAGCTGATGCTCTTTCATTTTCTGCCTTTACTTTAATTTCATCTTGACTAGGCGCGGTGAGAGCACTCGAATCTCTGTAATAAGAAGGATACATTGAGTTTTTTATGCCTTTTAAATACATTACCAATGTTGGTTGTTACAAGAAATACATCATGATCGTGTGGCGTGGTGTGAGCGTGTGAATGACGTCTCGGTGTGAGTGGGGAGGAGAGGGCGAGTGCGTAGTACCGCGTGTGCGAGGGTAGGTCGGCGACGAGGTCGGGCGCGAGCGGGGCGGGCGAGACGGCGGCGCGGGCGCGGGGGCAGCAGCACAGCAGCATGGCCGCCAGCCGCCGCGGCGCCTCCGCGACTGCCGGCGCCCGCCCGCCTCGCGCCCGACCGCTACCTGTCGCGATCGATCGCCACCACATGTTGATGAACCCACTCTACCTGCATATTATGCAGATTAACTTGCGTTCTCGGAAATTCCCCCGTTTGCCACCGCGTCGGACGGCCGTCCACAATTGAATCCGAGCATTATAAAAATTGGATGTCAGGTCGCCGTGGGGCTATTGTATCCAATGCTGTTTCATAAATTGGGACGCGACCTTGAGGTAGACACATAGTTATTTGTACAAAGCTTAACCTTTAATTATACTTAATTAACGTAGCTCGTGTAACCCGCATACTTTTTACGGACGTAGATAGATAGGTACTTCGGACGAGAACCTAGGTGTACCTAAGCTTATCTTTCTCTAGGTTCTTACTAGGTTAGGTTAGGCCTGATAAAAAATAAAACAATAATGCTGTCGGTCTAGCAAATAACGTATATAATAAGTAACTACCTACTTATCCAGTAAGTTTTGTAGCAGACTTTTCAAGTTAATTTGTACAGTTTATTACAACGCTATTAACGCGTTTGCCGAGCCCGAAGTGGAGCGATCCTGTGATACGGTAAATGGGTCGTACATAAACAGTATACCTAAACACTGAGACTGAAAGCCGGCCAATAATAATTTCAGCGCCGAAATGTAGGTTAGTGGTAGCACGTAATTACACCTTGAATTGGTCGCGATAAGATCGATATTAGTCGAATTAAATAACTGGTTTTTATGTCCAAGTAAAGTACAACGTTATCTAATGTAGAAACTTATACTCGAAGGTATGTGTGCTGATAAAAGGTTTGTTTTATAAATAACATCTACAAAAAATCGAGCCCTGCACTCCTTTATGAGCAGAAGGGGCGTTTCACAAAAAGCCCGACTGGCTGTTCACAATGGATTGTTGGCCCCTACTCTGATGTATGGTAGTGAATGTTGGGTGTGGCAAGATAAGCATGAAAGTCGTATAAATGCAGTAGAAATACGCTCTTTGCGTAGTATGTGTGGTGTGAAACTGTGTGATAGAGTAAGGAATGAAAACATCAGAGAGAAGTGTGGTCTGAAAGAAGATGTAGTGACTAAGATTGAAAAGGGCATGCTTCGATTGTTCGGTCCTGAGGTTCAGTCATTTGAAAAGGATGGATGAAAAACGATTGACGAAAGAAATATATAGTGCGAAAGTGAGTGGAAGGGTCGGAAGGCGGCGCCCTAGGCGTACTTTTTTTAATCAAATCGGGGAAATACTGGAAAAGGGCCGAATCTTAATTACCCGAAACCGACGTGCATGCATGACTCGATGTATGAAAGTGGAAGAAGCGAAAGAAATTTGTCAGGATCGTAGCAGGTGGAAAGAAGTGGTCTCTACCTACCCCTCTGGGAAACAGGCGTGATGTATGTATGTATGTATATATGTAACATCTACATATTGTTATGAACTCCACCCGACTCGAGCCTACAGTACTAGTTCCCGTTAGCCGCTAGTGGTGTACACTCCAATAACTACATGTAGGAACGTAACATAACATATATTATTATGAGTACTAACATTGAGTCCGCTTGGATTTAGCTATTTTGGCTACAACTTCGCCTAGTTGTCCGTCATACAGGGTCTCCTAGTACAGACATCAGGCTCTGGTTTCTTGTAAACATTTAATTATTTTATTTATTCTATAGTATCTACTTACATAATCTAGTTAAAGTTTAAAGAGATAAAGTTTGTGAGTTTGTGAGGTTGTAGGTAATCTTTGGGTCAACTGAACCGATTTTGAAAATTATTTTACCAATGGAAAGCCACGTTATTTTTGAGTGTCATACATAGGCTATGTTATATTTTTCTACGCGGATGGAGTCGCGGGATTCAGCTAGTATATCATAAGAAGGTGAATTTGAATATTATTCAAAATACAAAAAATATATATTTAAAAAATCCAAGTAGGTAGGTATTAGTTACCTATTAAAACTTCTTTATTGTTATCGCCCATCGGCAATCTTAGTTTAGCTATGGACACGAGTGACAAATATACACAGCCGTGGCAAGTGCAAACAAGCGTGGTATGTAGGTAAGTACCTAACTAGCGGTGCTAGCGGTAACCAGCCGAACGCTATTAAGAAGCTGGGAGTAGGTGCGAGTATAGGTACTATACTTTGATGCCTTTCGGTAAATGTACGTTTTGCCGAATCTGCCGTATCGCCGAATTTCTTCTATTTATACGCTATTAGTGTAGTACTAACAGTTGAGTTGTGATATTTTTTTCCCGGTAGCTAGATATTATGTTCCTTCCACTACGCGGAAAAGCCGGTCATTTGCTGTCACCGACGGGACGCAACAATAGACCAAGATTCCCGTTTTGGAGGGGTAGTCCTTGTTTAAATCGGTAAGGAATTGCGTATACTTCTCATGGTCATAAAACCGTTTTACGTTTACCTTTGCATTTGAAAATATGGTTTTCCTGTGTTGTTATTTAATTAGTTTTTGTGTTCTGAAATACAGTGAATTTAGTATACTTAATCGTATTTATAGGAATGAGCAAAAATGAGAATTCGGTAATGAGAAAACCTTTATTTTGACTGGAAGGTTTTAATGAACAGCCGTCGGAATGTGTGAAAGCCTATGTTTTTTTAATTATTTATTGACTGGTTGATCATGAACTATTTATATAAACTACTTTACTTTTCGAATAACTTATAGTATTTCAAATTTAATGAGTACAATACAATACAATACAATACAAATACTCTTTATTGAATACCAAAAAAAACAGAACACGGACCAGTACATTTAAATCATAGGTATACAACAGGCGGTCCTACCGCTAAATAGCGATCTCTTCCAGACAACCTTGGATAGAGAATTAACTAAGGACACAAATTCACGGCAGGCGGTGTAATTGCCAAACATCAATAAACTGGATATTTTTACAAAATATTCGTTTGATTTGACTTTAAAATAAGCTTATTGGCAGGCTATTTAAAAGAACATTATATTTTTTTCAAGTAATAGTAGCTAAAGCGATAATATGTATTTGTATGTTATGTAATTGATCTAATTGTAAGTAATAAATCAGATTTGTAATAAGTATTTTCGTAGCTATTACGTATAAACACATTTTTTTTTAATCTGTTCGTTTGATAGGTTCCTCATAATTTGCTTGTCCAATTCACCGAGAGGGCGTTCGGTGAATAGTACCAATGGTCTCTGCTACCGAATCCACGTCTACCTCAGCCAAATTTCTGCACGGTGAACGAAAAAATATATTGGAATAAATACTCATAGGTATGAGTTGATGTAAACAACGCTTTTAAGTGAATATTATTTTATGTTAGATTATAATCAGGGATTATTCGGTAAGATATTTACCTAAAGTTAGCAAAAACCCGGCAAAGGTTAGGCACACAGTTTATACTAATGCAGCTGCTTACGATCTTAATTGTTAAAATATGCATGTTATTATTATGTTCAATAAAAAAAAAAAAAAAAAAAAACATGAGCGGCTTCTTAATAAAATCAATTTAATAATATGTTCCGGGATTCCGGGATTTCATAAAACGATGCGAGAAGGTAAAAATACACAAAACACTAACATTATTGTTGTCTTACTTACTTTGAATTAAATAAATAAATAATGTGCATATGTGCAAATCAAATTCGAAAAATGGCACAAAACTGGGTAAGCGACTCAAAAACATTTAAAATTATTTTAAACGTATTTTCTAATAACTTATTTCCATGTACTTAGGTACATTAAAATGATGATAAACTTATCAAAGTTACCATTATACTATTGACCATAATCGTACAAAAAGCCCAGACCTTTTAAAAAAAATAAACGTACATCCAGGTGTTAAGCGTTCGTGGAAACGTACATTAACCTTAAATATAGGTAGTTTAAAAGAAAGTATCTACCTACCTACTAAGAAAAATAAATAAATAAATAAATATCAGGGGACAATCTCACACAAATTGACCTAGTCCCAAACTAAGCTCTAGGCTTGTACCTACTATGGGTACTAGACAACGATAAACATACTTATATAGAGAAATAAATACTTAAATACATAGAAAACATCCAAGACTCAGGAACAAATATTCGCGCTCATCACGCAAATATCTGCCCTTACCGGGATTTGAACCCAGGACCGCTGGCTTCGGAGGCAGGGTCACTCCCAACTAGGCCACCGTGTCGTCAAAGAAAAATGAAGTTTAATGAGTTACCCTCTAGGATGACCAATTTCCGACAGGGTAAATTTGTAGCTTATACCTACTTTCAGCATTGCTAGTTAGGTAGGCATTTGCGATATACCTAGTGCGACATAAATGATACCATAAACTTCCTTGGCCATAAAAAGCCCGTTGACATTTCATGGAGGCCACACTTTTACGCAATTTCTTAAGAATTCCTAACGGCGGCCTCGGAATCGTTTTACCTACCAACATTCGTCATAGGTAATTACTTTTATCGATCAACTACGCTGAAATAGGGGTGAGTGACTCGACTGAACGGTGTAATAGGCATTCTTACTTGTGCCAGTTTGTATCGATAGCTATCGACAGCCTGCTTTGATACAAAATGTAGACATTCTCTTTTCGGCTTTTATCAGTTTCAGCCAGACGGTGTTGCGTGCATGAAATGAGGACAAAACATTACAGAAAAATGTAGCAGCTCAACTATGTCCAGACACTCATTGATCTTTATCAAAATGCGCTCTGGCTGCTGCAATTGTTAAACTTTGAGCTTTGGTAAACTAAGTCTGTCATTTTTAAACCCTGGTCTAAAAGAGGGGTGTTATACGAGGGTCAAACTGAAAGTTCTTAGAAAATCAAAAACTGAGTAAACTAGTAAGTTATTACCTACTGTTATTAGTTTTATTATATCTTCAAAATACTGTCCATTCATTTCAATACATCGCTGCATCCGATGGAACCACTGACAAAAGCACTTTGCCCACTCGTCCTTGGCTCTCTTCGACGGCCTTTTGAAACGCAGCGCAGTCACAGCTTCCTCAGCGTCCACAAAACGTTTTCCTCGAAGTTTTTCTTTTATTTTCGGGAATAAATAAAAATGGCAAGGTGCGAGGTCGGGGCTATACGGCGGGTGACCCAGTGATTCCACGTCTGACGTCGCCAAATAGTCGATCGTTCGCCTGGCGGTGTGCGACGAGGCGTTGTCGTGGTGAAGGAGGATTCTACTGCGAGGTCGTTTCTCCCGAACTTTTTCCAAGACTAGTGGTAAACAATTGTTAGTGTTCCACTCTGCAGTAACTGTTTTTCGATCCTCTAAAACAATTGTCGCGTAATGACCTGTCCTTCCGAAGAACAAGGCCACCATCTTTTTTCCCACGCTTCGACCTCTCTTCACTTTAGTTGGCAACTCCTCGCAAGGAAACACCCACTGAGCAGATTGTCTTTTGGTTTCGGGATCATAACAGTAAATCCAGCTTTCGTCACACGTAAGTATGTCGAACACAGCATTTGAGTCACCTGCGTTAAATCTTTCAATCATTTCACGGCACCAATCAACACGATGGAGTTTTTGGGCCTCGGTCAAATTATGAGGTATCTACCGGGCACAAAGCTTCCTGACCGCTAAACGCCTTTATTCCCTTAGTCGCCTCTCACGACATCCACGGGAAGACATGGAGTGGCACTATTCTAACCCGGCAACCACACGGGACCGCTACCGTATAAGTTACATTACCTACAGTTAGTATATACAGTAAAATTGGTTTAAAGCCTAGTTTTGAAAATAGGAAATAAACCTTGGCTGATTATAATCCTCGATAGTCTGAAATAACGTACGATATTGGGCTCTATATTTAAAAACTAAAGTTAACTCCCTCGGGAGTTATAAAAATCTATGACTCCTGTGGGAGGTAAATCGGCTATAACTGCTATAATACGTCTGCGTGTAATAATACCACTTTCCGAGGAAGTGCGATGAACAATATTTTCACTGTGAAGTGTGTTGTGAAGGAAACAAAAGTAGGTATACAAGATTAGACGTACCTAATTTGTTCCATAAAATGGTCTATTACCTAATAAATACTTTTCAATAAAAACAGGAGTTGTTTTTTCTAGGTCTAAGCCAATCGTTATGTACCTATATTGTTTCTAACGATAGGTGTTTGCTTCGGGTGTTCATTGCTAGGTAGCTAGTTAGTTAGCTAGGTATATTTAAAAAAATCTAAAATTGGACACGACGAATCGGATTGTTTCCGCCGACGCGACGCCTAAATTAATAAATTATAACTCATGTCCGTCAGCTGATAGTGCTCCCACGGCACGAAGGTCAATATTTAAGTTTACCTACTCAAAAATTGGCTTCGTATTTAAATAAGGTAGTTTGTAAAGCCTGACAAGTTTCTATTTGGCCCTATTTCAATACAAACTTGTATTGAAATAGGGCCAAATAGAAACTTGTCAGGCTATACCTAGTATGTATTTAAGTAGCCACATTGGTATTAACTATACATATACAATTTAAGGCTGTCGACCTCCCCTTAAGGCTGATGCCAGTTCCTGAGTGGCTTTATCTATATAAAATGAGAATCGGAAACTTACTTATCACTAAGTGGAATTGGTGACAACGTTTTGAGCATAGAGTCCCTTCCAGATTGTGAAATACCTGTCAAAAGAAACCCAAATTCAAAGTTCATATAATATTCAAAGTGTGTCAGAGAGAGAAAAAAAAACCAATAGCTAGCAATATTAATCAAGGACTCTTTTACTCTCTAAAAAAATTAAAGGCTTCCAAGGCTTACTGGCCAAGGAGCGGCCTTTCACTTTTGGCACATCGTCCTATGGTAAATTACTACGGTCGACTTTTTGCATTGACAGACACTCCATGTTGACTGTATTGTTTTATACGGAGAGCAAACAACAACTATAGGGTGGAATGCCTCTATTGTAGCTAGTAATTACACCGGTTGTCGCAACGGAACGCAAGGGATCGTCCTGATCCGGATCGATTCTGCATTAGGTCCTACCACCTGGTTATCTAATATCAAGCGCGCTTACTGGGTAGAGGCGCAGAGTCTGGTAACGGTCTCAAGCGACGCGGGCGCGCAGGCGCAGCTGGTGACGGAGTAGACCTGGCGCGCCGTCTCACCGGTACCGGGAGAAAGGAGCTCCTGAATGATAGATCAGGTTTGAGGTAAGATTCGACAGATTTCGCGCATCAGACGCATCTCATGGCATGATGCAAGATTTTGAATAACTCTTTGTATAGTATAGCCATTTACGTGCGTTCGGTGCGTAACGGTATGGATCGGTGAATGATGCCTTTAGCCTAATGATACCTTGAGAAACTTCTTACCTTGAAACATGAGTTGTCCTTTTTTCAACCGGTTTGCTGAGCCGCTCTCGTAGCTGAAAGTTATGTTAATGTTTCATACTATACCAGTTTCGGTGTACTTACCTACTCAACGATACCAACTATAGGTAAGTAGTAATAATACAAAATTATACAAACAACATGCGAGTTGATAGTGTTTTCCTATACCTGGGTTGAATATGGCCACCTTAAGGTTTGTTATACTTTTTTAATAATAATAAAGCTAAAACAAACAAGTTTTAGCACTTATTCACGAAGAGTGGTTATTTATCTTTACAACAGAAGCAAAAAAATACAAAGAAATTAAACGATAAATAGTATTTTAAACAGTTTAAAAAAAAAATGAAATTGGCCATATTTCCGACGGGAGCGGTAAATATGTCCATATATGTGGCCATATTTACTGTATGAATTTACTAGTTTAAAAAACTTCTGAATAAACTGAAATAAAAATGTATATTATGTTTTAATAGAGCTTTTATTCAAAATATATTCTATGGGCGACATTCAGTACAAATAAAGAATTATCTTTACAAGTAATATTTTAAACATATCAAAATCAACAATGAGATTCAAAAAGTTTTCCTTAATTTAACTTTAAGTTTAACTAAAAATATAGAAAATCAACAAAATTATCAAATAAAAAACGTAACTTTTGAGATCCTTCATAGGTAAATCACAATGATATTACAAACTAGAAAAGAAGGAGGTAAACCTAATGAAGTATTTATAATTAGTCCTGACTGCACCGAGTGCAAACAAATTTATCAGTGTCTTCTTTTGTTAGCCCAACACAGTCTTCATGGACGTAGATTTTACATAAAAAGCATAGTCTCATATCTGCTATTCTATCCTCATCGCAAATATAACAATACTATCTGTAAAAAAGAAAAAAAAATGACAGTAATTTAGTACCGTAAATATGGCCAACCGGGGCCATATTTGCAGTCATGCATTTTTTTGTTTTCATATTCGCGAATTAAAAACACATTATGAATTTGATAAATAAACAAAGAAATATCAAATTACAATCATCACACAATATCGTAATGTGATTAACAAAGATTCTTATTTGAAAAATAATAAAATACAGGACAATACTTACTTAATGTTTTTATAACCTCAACAGCACGTTTCACTTTAATGGACGTAGGGCGACTAGCGGGCGTGCGGGAAGGGTACAGTACACCGTTCTGATACATGCGACACTAGAGACAATTTATGGTCGCGTTCAAGTCATTACAAACTATCGTGCTTAGAATAATGGTATATGGCCATATTTACCGGCTGGCCATATTCGACCCAGATACCTTAGAAACAGGGAGATAACTCTAGAAGCTCTATTGCTCTATATTTTACATCTACTTTGCTCTCTGTATTTAGATACTATCAGTACTATCACACTACTTTGCAAATCGACGTTCGAAGTTTATTTTCTTTATCTCCATCTCTTTTTCCAGATGAAGGCCCGAACAATGAGTAGGGGATCTTAAGTTCCAAACTTGGTGCTTTATACAACTTACAATTCTTCCTTTAAGATTTAGAATTGTTTGAATTCAAGTATAAAAACGTCACAACGTGTGACAATTTTATAACCTTATTGCAGAACACGTCAGCTCGAGCCGTATCCGCCAGCCGTCTGCGCACGGCTGTCAGCACCGCCGCGGGGCCCGCCGCCCGCGCCAGGCAAAGAGCGGCGCGGAGCTGAGAGCTTTGAGCGCGCTCCATGTCTCCTGATTCCTACGATGATAGGAATATTAAACGCTAGAAGAACGTATAGAAGACCAAGTCGAGCTAACACCAAAAACATGAATAATAACGGTGCTAAGAATAAACCTTACGGACCGCCACAAAAAAAACGTCAACTAGACGTGGTAGGTATAAAACGTTACCATTCTAAGCTATTTGATTTAACTTTTACTAGACGGGATTTTCAAGTTTCAGTGGCTGGTTTTGAAGCTGGCTTACCCCTATCATTGCTGGATCAAATATTAAATCCACAAGATTATGCAGCGGTATAGTCTGCAGCATTGCGTGAGGTAAGGCAGTCGGGGGTGGATCTCTTCCTATCCTGGCTACCAGGGCTGGCAATAGGTTCCGAATACAGTCTCTGCTGGCACCTCTCAGGAGAGCACAGACCGTGCCCTCGGCCGGGGCCCTCGCGGCGGGCACCTGCACATAAAACAAAGTTAGATGCCCCAAAATGTCATCAGCGTCATATCTATCAGACGGAAGAAGTCTACAGCTGGAAGATTTGCCAAGGTTTGGCACAATGACCGGCCCTACGTCAAAGTGGAAACATTCGCGTAGGTAACTACTTGCCACCATAACATAGACACCATATTATTATATAGATGACATATTTTACAGTGGTAGGTAGGTAGTTAACTCACATCATGCATGGCGCGTTTTTATTAGATCGGTGACTAAATGCGTCGGCCGCATTCGGTTTCACCGGATTCGTTATTTACTATGAAAAAACCGTTTACACTAGACGAATACGGCCAAACCAAATCATGAACATGCCATCAGTCGCCATCCATTTGTTATATCGGAAAATAAACCTATAGAAAAATATCTGAACTCGACTCTATCTATTGTTTTAAAGGCGTTAAGTAACTTAGCGCATGTTTAGATAATTGTGAGCATGTGTTGTGTGCGCAGGTATATTCTCCCATATTTCGAAGGGCGACTGTACAAGTGTAAGTAGATTTCCTTGAGTAGGTATACTATACTATACCTATTTATATTATAAATCACCATGGTACTTTGTAATAACCGTGGCCACTTTTCAGCTCTTTAATATGAAGTATGTAGTTAGGTAGGCATTGACAATGCTCAGTGTAGGATTCCGAAGCCGTTAAGTACTACAAACATAAAAATCAACAAGTAATAACTAATTTTCTTTCTATTTAAAGTCACTTGGTGCCGTCTTACATGATTTTAGTAGGTATAAACAATTTAATCGCCTGTATCTCAAGAAGTTCAAGAACCAAATGTTTGTCTACTTAGTCGTGATACTTTTCCTTAAAAATCCGTTATATGCACTTTAATTTAAGTTTTTTTTTATGTATAGTTTTAGCTGTAGTCGGGGGGGGGGGGGGGGACGGGACACTTGACTCTATCAAAAAGCTTAATACTTATTTCATAAACGGATCACTTAATCGAAGCATTGTCTGGTCTGGGGCCCTAGCCAATATGCAAACGCTCCTAACGTTTTTCTTTTCTATCGCTCAAAATGTATGGGATGACATTCTCGTTAGGAGCGTTTGCATCTTGGCTAGGGCCCCTGGACAAACCCCTAATATTTTTGAAAGACCTATCCAACGACACACCACGAAAAAAAGATTTTATTTTACCTCTTTGTTGGCGTGACTAATATGTATATTCATGCCAAATTACAGCTTTCTAGAAAGTACTAAGAGTGTCTGAGCTAGGCTGCGGACAGACGGACGGACGGACGGACATGGCGAAACTATAAGGGTTCCTAGTTTGACTAC
Source organism: Acleris holmiana (assembly GCA_949316455.1). Lineage (NCBI taxonomy): Eukaryota > Metazoa > Arthropoda > Insecta > Lepidoptera > Tortricidae > Acleris > Acleris holmiana. Next base: position 11,023,118 of record OX438765.1, on the reverse strand, counting down.
GGAACCCTAAAAAGCGCTGCCGAATGTTTTGTCTAATTCAATACTTAGGTACCTATATACTTAAACAACTAATTAAAATAGTATCAGAAACCGGTTAACCCGGGCTCGTGCACTAAGGGTTCTGAAGGTAGGTAGGTACGAGTACTTAGTTATTTCGTCATCAATCACAATATAGATAATATGACTAATGAAATAATTATGTTCACTGTCTCTTTCTGAGCTGATGCAGGCGGATTTTAACCGACTTTAAAAAGGAGGAAAATGATATTCGACTGTGTGTATGTTTTACCAATGTGTAATGTACTCGTACGAGTAATGTTGTTACTTGTTACCTAACGAGAAAAACTATCCATACAAAATTATTCTCAGAACTTTGTCAAAAAGTCTTTGACCAGACCAACTTTGGCAACAGAAATAAGACAAAACGAGCCAGGGTTTTACCTTGTACTTAAATACCCACATATGCATATATCAATTACTAAAGTAATCCAACTTGAGCCCAAATGACTCCAACTGTCTCCTACCAATGTCCTAAATTTAACCAGTTGATCTTTAGGAGGGTAAAGCACCCGTATAAATAGATCGTGTCCAAGACTTCCATGTATAAGTTTATACCGCTAGACCGGCTAGCCGCTGTCCAGTTTCAAGAAATTGCGCACCATGTACCTAACTGTGCAGTAGGTAATCCAGTAATCACTAACGGTCGAACCCTATATTCAAACCGCGGATAGATAAGGCTTACTTCGGGTTGAAATTTTTACATTTGCCCATACTAAATGTGTCAAATTTTAATCCGAAGTAAGGCTCTCTGTCCGCGGTTTGAATATAGGGTTCGGCCTTAATTCACTAAGTATGCAGTAATCCTCGCTAAATTGCCTGCGGACAGCCGCGAGAGAGCCGACTTCTCGAAATATTTTAATGGTAAACTACATCATATTATGGCCCTTCAACACGATGGGTCATCGTAAAAGACGGATTTATACCTTAATTAGAGTAAGCAACAAATTCTTGTTCGGACTCTTACACATTATGTACCTACTCCGTCTCTCGTTTTGACGGGTCATATGTCATTACGATTTTAATAATCAATGTAATTAGTCAAGTGTCCATGTGTAATTAATCAGTGTATGATTTTAGTCAAGTAAACTATTTTATTACGTTTACTCTTACTACTTAGATAGTATTTCGCATAAAGAAATATTGCGAATATTTCTTAATGAGAAATACCTACTATCTAGAGAGAGCGCCATCTTTAAAACCACACATCTCTTCACTTGGGCATTGTAAGTAGGTAATGCCCAAATGAGTAAAGCTTGTACAAGTTTGAACTTTGAACCTTAATAATACAATACGTAAATAACATAATGTTATTAAATTCACCAACCGCATCACATAAAAACAGTCTACTAGTCACGTCAATGGATTTTCAAATGACTGTAATTGAATTCTGAATTCTAAGCTTGGCAAGTACAGAGGCGTCTCTAGCCCACGTAGCGCCCGTGTGCAAACATTACTTTAGGGGGCGCTGAGCCGCGGCGCTCGCTGCTGAGGGTGTGGAACGCGGCTCCGGCGCTCGGCGCCGCCCCCTAGGACCGCTGCGCCCGCGTGCAACGCATACCCTGCACCATAGATAAAGACGCCGCTGGGCAAGCATAATATTATGACGATGTCGCGAGGCACTAGCACCTAAAATAAATTGCAGTCTATTGTAGTGTCGAGTAAACCTGAATACTTATTATCTGAGGAATCGTTTAAAAATGAACTGAACCTTACCTCTTCGCTTAAAGCCCACATGTGCTGCACCAGCGACAGCGCCGCCGGCTCCGCGCGCCGCACGCTGGCCGCGTCCAGCATAGCGTTGTGCAGCTGGTCGGCCGACTTCACGGCTGCTATCCAGTTCTCCTGCTCATTGCAAACATTTCCTCAATGTTGCATCCTAATAGCCTTTACCTCACGTCTTTTAACGGGGGTAATCAAGAGCTATAAGAAAATGACAGCAGATAGAGGGAAATGGCGAGGGTAATGGGTAGTGACTATTATAGTGACCCTGCCTATCAACTGCCCTGGGTTCGATTCTCGGTAAGGGCAAATATTTGAGTATCGAGTAGTTACGTGCATTCGTTCAAGGATATGTTTTTATGTTTTCTCTAAATATGTTTGTTCATCGTTTTCTAGTTCCTTACTATAACTAGTATTAGTACTTACTATAATCTCGCGGTCAAATAATACGGGTCAGAGTTCGTTTTTCATACAAACGAGGCTGTTTCGAAGCCTTGGTTCTTGGCCAGGGGTTGTTTTGAGTGAGGTTTAATGGTGAATACTCCGAGGTTCAATAGAGGAGGTCAAAAGTTCTTAAGATACCTAACTGATCGCACAATCAGTTAACATCACAGCGAGAGAGTTTAGGTCAGCATTTAGATGCTCGGGGTATCCATCATCAGATGTCACTAAAAGTATCCCCTGGCGAGGAACCAAGGCTTCGAAATAGCCTCTTTAGTATGAAAAACGCACTCTGACCCGTAGGTATTATTTGACGACAAGGTGGCATACCTAGTTGGGAGTGACCCTGCCTCCGAAGCCAGCGGTCCTGGGTTCAAATCCCGGTAAGGGCAGATATTTGTGTGAAGAGCGTGAATATTTGATCCTGAGTGTTGAATGTTTTCCATTTATTTAACTATGTATTTCTCTATATGTATAAGTATGTTTATCGTTGTCTAGTACCCATAGTACAAGCCTAGAGCTTAGTTTGGGACTAGGTCAATTTGTGTGATATTGTCCTGTGATATTTTATTTATTTATTATTAGAGTATTACAAGGCAATACGTCCGAATATCTTATAGTTATATACAGGTGCGTAGACGATAGTAGGGAGAAGTATTTGACTTATTGAATAGAACCGAATAATATGCATTTTTATTATTATTTTAAGGGTCTTGACTTGACATACAGACGGCACACACACAGACTGACAACAAAGTCATGTTATCACAAAGAGCTGAAAATTGCCTTCTGTATGTGTACAAGTTTACCCGCCGCCATTCGCATTGGTCTTGGGTATATTACTCGTATCCTACCATATATTAATAGTTACTACAAATGCTATTTATACATATTTTATAACTTTTATAAAGTTTGCGTCTGTGTGTTAGTTTGTTTCGCTTTCGCGCTGCAACTGCATTACTGATTTGGATGGAAATGGAGAAAGCTTATTGGATTAACGCACATAGGTTACTTTTCATCCCGGAAAATTTAAAAGTTCCCGAAGAAATGACGATAATTAATGGAAATCTACGCGGGCGAAGTCGCGGGCAGAAGCTAGTGGGTTATCCTTTAACTATCTGCACTATAACAATAATAAAATGACCGTCAATTCCTACAAGTTAAACCACGTTACAGTGAGGACACAATCACAGAACTATATCGATATAGTTCTGTGGATGCGACGACTGCAAGATGTATAAACCGGTTTTAAGTGAAAAGTTGTTTTTTTTATGGCACACGAGCACTCAGGCCAACTGATGGTAAGTGGAGTCTGAGAACCAAAGACATTTGAATTCTCAAGATTATAATCTCGAGACTGCAATGCTAAGACCTCAAATACGTTGCCAACCCTGAGGACCAAGATGGAATGCCTCTTTGCTAGTAATCGAAAAACCAAATATTCAATAGCCCATAGAGTCAAAATTACACCAATGTATTCAAATAATGATTCATTCACTGACCAAACGATACCTACAAACGATATATTTATCTAATTGGCAAGTAAGTAATATGATTGTGTCACGCACACAGTTTTTGGGTTAGTTAATCATCCGGTACTTAAACAGAGTTTAACCCGGTGTGATGTACAGTCAACAAATGGATTTATAGTAAAAGTTACGCAATACGTCACATATTAACACGCCCTCATAGAATAAGAACTAAAGGCATAGAATGAGCGATTAAATAAAAGGCAACATACTCGTACAGATAACCCATATGTACAGTATTACCTATTGGGATTCACAGTATCAAAAGAGACCGATGTATAAGCTAAAATATCATGGTCGTACAGTCACCAGCAATAATTGTATAATTTAACATTGGGCTCGAAAATATCTGATACTTCTTTATTACTGGAGGCATAAGAGCGTATCAGATATTTTGAAGCGCAATGTTGCATAATATAATAAATAAGTGGTGTCTATGAAGTTATCGTAAAACCTTTTATCGAATGTATCATTTCATCGAATTTCATTTCATAGAACGCTATTTTCTGATGTTCATGAACTCATGAACATCTAACTTAACCTACATAATAAATGTTTAAGATACCCTGAAATCATTATGGTTTCAGCAGAAAATACCCAGCGTTCGAAGAAATGAAATTCGATGAAATCATACATTCGATGAAGTGAAATTCGATGAAATGAGGAGTTACCCTGTTGCATATATAAACTAAGTTTATGCTGTATATGCAGACATTATATACGCTAATCTAAAACCATGGTTACCCCAGTTGGTAACCAGTTTACACGAGTTGACAACACCTTGGTGTGTACGGCTAGTTTTAGTAAGAACTGGATTCTATAGGAACTCTTTCCATTTTTAACTTATTGGACATTCATTTAAAATTTTCGAGACATGTATAGATCCGACGCTTTCGTTTTAAGCAGTTTTTTTTTCGTTTCGTTCTATGCCTTTAGTTCTTATTCTATGCATTCCCTTGCGATTCGATTGGGTACGTCACTTTGACATAGTTCCATAAATCCCCGAAATCCATTTGGTTGACTGTAGGCACTTATTGTATGCAATTTTATAAACTTGCCGTATTGTGTAGCTGATCTGACACGTGTCTGGGGACTACACCCAAATCCTCCCATTCGTAGTGAGCGCGAAGAGGTGAAGGTCCTCGAGGAGACAGGAAATCAGTCTCGTTTGGAGGCGATGAGGCAAGCAGACTCAACACGAACCTAATAAAAATATTAATCTGTAGTTGTTACATAACTAACCAATTGCAATTTACCATCATTACACTTAACCTTTTAAACGCCTTACGTCAAATACAAATGCGTCACTCACACGCCAAACATGTGTTAAAAGTTATGCAAAATTTAACCTAATCCATACAAAATAACGTCCCTTTTAAACTGTACCTGTGACCTATATATGGTTGTAGGCAGGACAGCTCTTGACTACTTAAGTGGTCGTTGGCGTTCAAAGGGTTAAACACTCACTGACTTACCCATCTTGTTCTAGATGAAGGCGCGTCTGTCGTCGCCGTGGGGACACGGTCGGGCTGCGCTGCAGGTTGTGAAGTACTTCAACCTCTCTATGAGGTTCCACAGGGCTCGGAAGGTTGTCAGACGGCCGGACGTCAGTCAAAGTCAGCTTAAACCCTGAATCCTTCAACTTATCGGAACCGTCACTTTTCGCTCTGAAGTAATCGTACAACTCACTCAAAGACTTCGATTTTAACTTGACCTTACTATAGGTCGCAACAACGGTCGGATTATGCGATTTACCGTTGATAACTGGCAAAGGGATTCCACTTTTTTTTACTTTTCCTTGAGATTCCCTTTCAAACGCTTCTCGCTTGATTTCGTTCATTTTATTAACAATTATTGGCGTGACTTGCATGGAAGCTTCCTCTATGTGTGAATGCTGTATGGCCCTTGGTAATGATAGATTACTATCGTCTTCGCTTGTTGCTATATTTTCACTGTCCGGTGTGCGGATTTTAACACTTTCTCCTCCAAATCTCACCTTCTTGACCACTACATCCATATCCTCGGAGTCGCCGTCACTATATTTCAACATGTTCCTATCAGAACTATCACAGTCTTCCTCACTTCCCGTATTTTTATCGGATTCAGTCTCATTCTCCTCTAAAACGGTCATAGTAATGGCAGTATCCGAATCAAACTTTATTTCAGTCTCAATTATCACTTTAGCATAGTTATTGCTGTAATAAGGCACATGTGCACAAGAGTCATCAGATGAAGTGTCACATGTCGACATTCTCACAGGGGTAGGAAGAGGGCTGTTAAAAATATGATTGATTTTAACCAATTGATGGCTGTTCTTATCCCTGTACGTAGTCTTTCTCGGGGCATAGTACACATCGAGTGAATCTTCATCGTACACTTCGCATAGAATTCTAAATTTTTCTTGCACTCTCGGTTCTAATCTAGATAGATATATCATGTAGTCTCGCGGGCCGCAAACTCTCCTCAGCTTAATCAATGATCGTAGCGCTACATCTCTGTGTACGTGATCGAACAACTTATCGCCTAAAGTTTGGAAGATGGGTAACGTATCCAGCAAAGGGTGTCTTTGTTTCAATATCGCCATAACGGAGGGTATAGATAATACTAATCCTGTAATAACATTAACTTTGGTATCAAAATCAGCTGAGTGGGGCCTAATGTTTTGGTAATCGCATTTATCTAGAATACAGCGAGCGGCGCACTCTGGGTCCTCGCAATGCGAACAAAAAACTTTCAAAGCGTCCAGGGCGGCTTTCCGCACGTTTGGTGATCCGTGCCCCAAGTTATCTATGACTTGATCAAAGGGAAAGGTGAGTGCGTTTCCGGAGAGCGGGAGCAGGTCGGCGAGGACGCGGAGCGCGTGAAGGCGAACCTCCCATTCGGGGTGTGTAAGGCGGTCTCTGATGGCGATGTAGAGAAGCTCGACGTCGAGGTCAGGTGGCAGCGCACGGGCGCGTAGCACTCGGTCCCAGAGCGGAGCGAGAGGCGGAGGCGCCGTCTCTGGCAGTTGCATGGTGCCGGAATGAGCGGCTGGGCCGGGTCGCGTGCCCGGCCGCGCCGCGCGGACTCAACTGGGTTAATGATCGGACGGTACGCCACGGTCCCTGACCAATCGATGGTACACACATGCACACTCACCCCGATGGTTAACCCTATAAAGCGTTCAGACAATTAACGAAAGCAGGCTTTCTGTTAAATTAAAGTACTTACGCGTACCTACATTTGATCAGGTGAAATCGATGCCAAGGTAATACTAATATATCACCTGACCTTAATAGGTATGAGTATTTATTAAAACATAAACCTATATTTGCATTGTAAGTTCATAACCGTAATTGAAACGAAACCCTACCGTAGCTTGGTTGACCGTAAGGATTGCTTTGGTTAATGTTTCGATTAATTCCAAATTAACAATTTAACTGATGGGATCACTATTGGGTCACGAATGTTAATAATGATGTTTTCAATCCACAACTTTTATCGATCTGTACTGTACTTATATAGGGTGTCCGGGAGATAGTGGCCAACCTTACAGGGCGCTAGCTCAGTTCAGGAGAGTCCAAAATATAATAATACATGTTTGGTAAAAGTCGCATCGGAAACGAGGGATCTCAACGTATCAAAATTTCGGAAATGCGATTTCCTGGTTTACCATTTTCGATGCCACGACCACAGGTATTTTCAGTCTCGTTTGCTGTAGAAGAAAGCTGATTAAATTTGCTTTAAGACTCTTTTAACAAAATCAATAAGCAGTTTTTTATTTCTCAAGTCGAATTTAAAATTTAGCAATCTGAGTTTTTTTCCAGTAAGTTTGACATTGCACGGTGTAAAAAAAAATATAACCTGTAGTGCTGCTTTCCTAAAAAAAAACCTGTTTAATGGAGATTCTAAAATTATATAACAATTGAGTTTATTGAATAACTTTACTTATTATAAAGTTTGTCCAACAAAGACTGAATTCTATCAAAGTATCGAAATTAATAAAAAACGACCTTAAAACCAAGGCAGCTGGTTTTAAATATTTTAAAAGACAGTTCACGTGAATTTGAAATACCACGACACTACGATAAAACTTAAATTTTCTTAAATTTAAAGAAGTGTTCAAAGTGTTAGCAGCCAGCCCTAATGCAGTCTCGGCAGCCTTTCATAAACGATCTCTTGAGTACGGAGGCGTATCGTCACTCACCAATGTGTCAGCTAACTTTTGCGATGCGACTACACAGCTTACATAGATTTTTTTACACCGTGCGATATTAAACTTGCTAGAAGAAAAACTCAGGCTTCTAAACATTAAATTTGACTTGAAATATAAATAAACTGTAAATTATTTATTAATTTAGTTAAAAGAGTCTTAAAGCAAATTTAATCAGCTTTCTTCGACAGCAAACGAGACTGAAAAAATCTAATAACTGTGGTCGTGGCATCGAAAATGGTGAACCAGGGAATCGCATTTCCAAAATGTTTAAAGTTAGATATTTTGTTTTTGGTGCCTCTTTATCTAAACATGATTAATCGTATTTTGGATACTCCTGAGCTGAGCTTTCCAGCCCTGTAAGGTTGGCCACTATCTATCGTGTATACTCGTATAAAAGAAGTACCTGACTGACTGATTGATCACATCCTAACTTGCAATTTGGAGGGAATATGCCTTGGATATTCTAGGGGTGCACTTTGAAGGGTCATCCCCTAAGGGGTTAAATAGGGGGAGAATAGCGGGAATCTAATTGTACGCGTACGAAATCCGGCGTACTCTAGTTTTTCATAAATTGTTGCAACCGCGCAACGTCAACTTGACTGGGCTGGCGCGCGCAGTGTCGTGAATTGAATACCTACTGATAGCAGATTGTTATCTAAGGGATAAACTATGAAAGTTTCAATTGCGCTCTCGAAACATCTTGGTATGCAAATTTTACTTTCACCAGAGTAAAAAAACTCTACGGAAAGTGAATGAAAAATCACTTGCCTACATATTTAGAGTGAGTAAATAAGAGGTAGGTACGTAGGTAGGTATATGTATACTGTGTGAACTGTGTCAGTTAACCTAGCAGCAAAATTGAAAATGGCAAGGTGGCTTCGCACGCTTGGTTATAGCGTTGAAATTGGGTAGGAACAGGTATTAGTCAGCATCATAAATAGCTATTCACTTTAGTTTCTTGTCACTTATTATTCATATTTGAGCTGCTTTACGAATATATGTTAGATTAGAGACACTTAAAAAGCGACAACTTTAATTGTATAGCTAGTTTTTTTTTCTTGTGTTTTATCCCAGAGGGAAAGGCAAAGGACATAAATCCATACAGCCTGTATAGCTAGATAAGATGCTGACCGTACCTACGACGTTATACAATTCACGCCATTATCTAGTTTAAATAACGACATCTAACGCATGATAGGGTAAAAGAAAGCGCCATCTATACGGTCGAGTAGCATTGCTCATATATCCAGTGTTTATTAAAGGCTGTCCCAGAAGTAAAGAGACAATTTTCATAAACAAAATTGATCAAAGAGAAAACATCTAAAAAAGGTTAAACCAACTCTCATATCAACAGTCAATGACAAATCTTTTTAATAAGCCGGGAGTCACGTACTATTTTGGTTGTTTTCAACAATAAACCAAGTGGAACAAGTACTAGATGAAAACAGACTAGTTCTATACTATGAATGTCACGGAAAAACGCATACGATATATCATTTTATTGAAGAGGTATCTAAAAAAACAAGTTTTAACAGAAATATTTAATGTTTTATAGAAACAGAAACACTAAATTTTAAGTACATAACAGGAGGACTACGTAGAGGAAAAGCCCCAAATATGGACTAGGTACATAATATGGACCACACGAATATCTCGCTAGGTGGCGTTCCTATCGAAGTGAAGTAGGCCGCTTTGGACACCATTGAGGTGCGCCTCCCCGTCAGTGATTCGTCGCCAAGCTCAGTGCACGTATGTGTCAGTTATCGTCGATTGAAGTTTTTAGGCACATTTGATGGAAATTTTCGGTAAGTTTTTTAAGGCTGTTGCTTCTTTTATGTCAACCGCTTATTATTGTACCTTGGTGTCCTAGAAACGTTATATTATTAGTGAACTTTGTTGTTGTAGCGTGTGACGACACGTATTACTAGTTTCTTTTTGGAAAAAGTTTAACGACAAATGACACCTGTTTATATTATGGACCAATAGTTAGTTTCAAATATGGACTAGTAGTCCATATTATGAACATGCTTGTAATATGGACTCGAGCCTTATATCAATTTTTAACTTTATTATTTTAAAGGACTCCTAAAATAATATTTATTTCAAGGCTGATTAGTGATTACAAGTTTCCTTTTTTAAAATAGGAAAAAAATGTGATAATTGTCATACCTTAATTATGATAGTCCATATTACGCACCCCTAGGCCGTATTATAAACATGGTGGTCCATATAATGTTACCTATTTTGAAAGGGTTTATTTTGAGTTTATTTAGAATTACGAAGTTTTTGTTAAACGTTTGTTACTTTATGACATTTTTATTATATTTAGAAGATTGCCAGATAATTTCCCGACTGATTGGTTTTTAAAGCATTTCTTTAACTTGAAAATCCTGTGTTTTATTTCATAAAATGTATATGGTGGTCCATATTTGGGGCTTTTCCTCTATAGTTGCAACCGCACAAAACATAAATGAAATAAACAAGAGATTTGAGCAAATATCTTTGACATCTGTTATTGTTACAGCAGCAAAATCTAAGATATCAAGATCTGGTATAAACAGGATAAGGGCTAAGCAACCGGGAATTTAAGATTTTGGAATATTGTCTAGGCAAACGTATATTAAAGATCAAAACGAGCACGCTAAAATCGGCCACGGAAAAGTTTACAAAAAAACATAGAAAGTTCACATTATTAATGTCGAGCCTGATTCCAGTCGATTAAAATTGCATTACTGGAAAGCGATATTTTCTTGCTTTTTGTCGAGGTAGACAGATATGGTCGTTATGTAAAAATGCAAGCGGAAAACCCCAAATATTTCACTGTATTTAATTATTGGTGGACCAGATTGGCCAACACTGTAGCTTCGAGATCTTGAAAAGCTGTGATGAGACGGGCAGCGATTAACCATATAGTTTATATCATATTATTAATATTATTATTATAACACTAAGAAATATTTTTGCAAATATTCTAATTCTTGTTATTAATTATTTATAGAAGAGAAAATCGGTTTTAATTTCTAATTTTGACTTAATTAAAGGTGAAATCGCGTGATTAATAACAGTTACTTATTCTACACTTGATTAAAATGAAGTGGGCGATGGTGCGTGAGAATTCGTAAACCTATCGAAGCTCCTTCGATTCTGGGTAGTCCAAGGCATGTCCAGCCCAAGGTAGTCTTACTGCTCCTGGATGGAGCAATCTCTAGCCAACTCGCGGCGAGCCACCCGTTTGCACATCGACGTTAGGTTATCATGGGCCTCAAGCGTCAAGCAATTAAGATTATTTATTAAAAATACTATAGTAGTATCTCTAAGTATATGACTGTACTTATTGTAGCGCACCCTCACAACAAATAGTGACCCAATTCGAAATTTCAGCTTTCAAACTTAATAACGTAGATAAGGTCATATTTTTTTATAATAGAGACCTAACTTGAAATTTGAAGTTTTTGAATTAGGTCATTATTGTTCTGAAGGTGCGGTAGATAGATAGGTATCAACTGCACTGCCTGCGGCTTGCGGCAAGAAGCTTATATTATGGCTTCTTGGCTTGCGCCTTTGACAATCAATGACATTCAATGACCATGGGATTTAGAGTCTGTCAAACGAAAGCTGTCCCAGAGAAACAGCGGCAATTTCAAAAACCTGCAGCTGTTTACACTGACTCTGTACACTGAATAAACCGAGTTGATACTATTTGATTTCCTGATCTTTTCACATCAGTGTTAGAGTATCAACTCCGTTTATTCAGTGTACAGTCAATGTTAAAAGCTGCAGGTTTTTGAAATTGCCGCTGTTTCTCTGGGACAGCTTTCGTTTCACAGACTCTACTTGTAAACTCATAGACTTAGCATATTTTCACTGCGTTATGTATGAGTAAACTTCATACATTTCCAGATACTTTTTACTATCTAGTTAAATAATGGTAAAAAGTTTATAAATAAAAGCGTGTTTTTAAAATAGTTTCAAGTTTTTTTTTTGTTATATTATAACAATACACGATCGAAACGCAGCTCAACGAATGACCGGAAACGGTAAAAATATAACAAGTTAATAATTAAGCTAGCAGATACAAAACGCACTGCTCTTCGCCATGTTTTATCAACTGTCACAGCGGAGGAGACAACAAGCTTGTTGTTGGTTTAATTATTTTTGCTACAATTTACTATTTACTCTCAATAATATCAGAAACATAGTTGTTTTTACTCCTGAATAAGCTATGCAGACTTTTCCCAGTCTTTTACTGTTGAGTTTTAGTGAAGAAAATACTTATCAAGTGTGACGCGGATCAAATACAATGCCGACAAGATGAAGTTTTTATCGCTGCTGTTATTTACGATTATCACAAGCATCTACGCTTTGATCGTTTCCGCGCAAAATGAAAACTGCACGAGTACGAGACCAAACAGCCGGTGTGATTACAAGCTATCAGTGCGGAAGCTTTCAGAATCATTGGCTAATAAGTTTAGCGAGATAGTCGTAAAGGAACTCGGTAGCGAGTATACAACGCACTTCGAGGTACGCACCGCTTCTTACAAAGTGAGCAGATACCAGCCCTCCGACAATGACTTGCTTCTCTCTATAGCGAATAAGTTAAGCTACAAGCTTTCTTCTGCAGCCGCCATACTGAAAGACATGAACTCTACCATAAACGGCAACGACACTCCGTCCTTCACGCACCCCTGTCCGTTCAACTCTATTCGTAAGTCAGTATTTATAAAAAATGTTGAACTGTTAGAAAATGTACATTTTGATCACAAATCACAAATGGTGGGCCATTTTAAGGATTTGAAAGTAAAAAGACAGTATTATCTTTCCCATATTGATTATGCGACTAACAAAGATTGTGTGACCTTGCCACACTCCAACCTTAGATATCTGTATCATAAAGTGGTGCACCCTGATCCAAAACTGGTTGTTTTTCTAATAGACAGCAATATGAGTTCTGGTTCACTACAGCATGCAATCAGAGTGGCTCAGGAGACTGCCTATGCTTTGCAGAGTACAGATATAATCTCTGTGAAAGTTACAAATAGCACAGATTTCTTAAAATTTGAGGATACCTGTAGTAAAGATGGAATGTCAAATCTAGGCAATGCAACTGAGAACAACAAACTTCTACTGCGAGAACTCTTAGCATCATTAGATATTTCCCATGCAAGTGTTTCACCTCTTAAAATAAGTCATGAGCTCAAAAACCTGCTTATTCTCGGCAAAACATTGCCTGAGAACAAACTCTTTATATTTTTAACTGATACAAAAATTCTAAACAATGAGACCTGGTTGAAAGTTTTTCCATACTCAGCATCTGATGACAGAATGAAATTTGCTATTGGACTGATATATGAGAATGAAGCGGCTAAAAATAGTACCCTTGGTATATTACACATGGACAAATGGCACACTCACAGCAGCAACCACTCTGTGTTGAGGCTGCACATTAACAACAGCGGGGTAGTTGGACAAGTCGCTTCTGCATTTATTTCACTCTTACCAGAAAAGTATGAGAGAGGAGCTATTAAAATTGAAGGCCCCCTTTGGGAAGCAACAGAAAGAGATTTTATGGTACCTTTAGTACTTCCTGTAAGTTCTGGAATTCTTGGTGTGGATTTGTATTGGTCTGATCTTGCAGAGGACATCATATATTTTAAAATACCAAATTTAAAAAAGAGAGCATTTGTTATGAACTTTTCAGGAAAAGTTCTCATGCACACATTCTTCCCAAGACCTGAAACAGCATCAGATAAAATAAAATTCACTGACCTAGAAAATATAGAAACATATGATTTTATACATAGTGTAAGAGAAGAAATGTTATTAAAGAGCTCAGGAAATTTTACTATAATTGATCAGAGTTCAAGCAAATCAATTGTTTATTCTTGGAAATGGGTAGAAAAGTTATACATTGTTTGTATAGTGTCAGAAACAACAGGGGAAACCATGTTTAACAAGACAAACATTTTCCTTGCAAGAAGTAGCAAAGAAATATTATTTCATAGGTTAGATTTATTTCCTCCAAAGAATGGTAAAATGTGCAGACATTTCAAACAGATAGCCACCATAGACCAGGGTACTGTGTACTTGAGTCCTTCTAGTTTCCAATCACCATTTACTTACTTGTATGATATGAGTGATGGCCAAGAAGCAGTTACATACATGCAAAATTACTTGGCATATTTGAAAAGTGTTGCACATGGTTTACTCTCTAATCCTGGTTTAAAAAATGAAATTCAGCAAGATGTAGGTTTTCTTAACTCGCTTTTATCTCTGTATAAAAGACAGCATTTGCATGGAATTTACTCAAAATACATTGTTAGGAGATATGCAGTAACTGAAAGCGGGGTACTGGTCATGTACCCTGGCACAGTTTTAGAATATGACTATGAACCTGTTAGAAGGCCCTGGTTCACTTATGCTTTAGAAAATCAAGGGAAAATTGTACTTACTCCTCCTAATTTAGATGTGGGTGGAGCAGGATATGTTGTGTCAATTTCTTACGCTGTGAAAAGCCCATTTTATCCAACAATGGTAGTCTCCATGGATGTCACTATGGGGTTTCTTTATAAACTTCTGATTGATAGCATGCCTTTGTGTGAAAAAGCATTTGTTAAATGTTTTATTATGAACAATCGTGGTTACTTAGTGTCTCACCCAGGGCTAATGGACCCTAATAGTTCAGGGCCAATTGAACAGCAACATATTACTCACAAAGAATCCATGATAGCAATAGATATGTTGAATCACAAAGGTTTTGTTACAAAAAGATTATGTAGCAACTTCTATGACAAGACCATACAAAGATTTTACGAATTTAATATTTCTCTACCTAATGTTTTGTCCAATGTAGTGTCTGGAGATCACTGTGTCCACTATTATATAGCAGCGATTCCTGGCACAAATGCTTTTATAGGTCTCGTTAATGCATCATGCAGTTTGGGAGCCTTCTGCCCCTGCAGTATGGTTGATCGGCTTTGTCTAAATTGTAATCGCATGGAGCAAACAGAATGCGAGTGCCCATGTGAATGTACTTCAGAGTTATATGAATGCCCAAATGCAAATGTTACTCCACTAAATCAAGGGATTCCCTTGTGTGGAATGATG
This sequence comes from Acleris holmiana, assembly GCA_949316455.1. NCBI lineage: Eukaryota > Metazoa > Arthropoda > Insecta > Lepidoptera > Tortricidae > Acleris > Acleris holmiana. Next base: position 11,008,070 of record OX438765.1, on the reverse strand, counting down.
CCAGAAAACAATAATCATAAGTCACATTATTTTCACAATTTTGCTGAGAATTTGAAGTCATGTTTTGACTTTCAGTGTGAAACTTATTTGACACGTTCATCATGCTTAGGCGTTTTAGGTTGCGAATGGTGCCAGGTAGATACAGATGGACATTCCCAACTTTCTACACCATTTTGCACTGCACAGTCTACATGTTTTAATGGTGTCCTGGGTGCCGTTACACCATATGGCGAGGGTACCTTAGGTCACATCAGTAGGGACGCGCTAGGAAATTATTCAGCGATAGGTCCAATTGCAGGATGCATTGTAACTATAAGCTTAGTTATAGCTGTTGCCATATATTGCTATAGACAAAATGTCACTACAGCAAGTTGCCATAACTTATATGTAGATGGTCCTGCTGAGACCTGGCCAGATGCTGATGTGCAAATGAGTCATCTTCAATCTGATGACATGCACGATCTTTCTGGACAAGATAAGTTGTTGCCTGCCATGGAAATAGAAGCACCCATTTCGCCATACAGGGTTGTGACAGGGTATAGACGCCCGCATACAGCTGGAGGTTCTGACCACGGCTATTCTACTATGACTCCTCATGAGGACTCTGAAGCAACCGGTTTTTCGGTCAATGATCCTATTATTTTGTCTGATGATACAAAGTCAGATATAAGTTGTCCACTTCCAGCTAAAATAAAACCTAGATTAAAAGCTGCTGACCTGAGTGTGACTGTACTGCCCTGTGGCAAGAATAGCGTTTTAGCTCCAGTCACAGTCCATAGGCACATGGAAGCATCTTAATACTAATTTTATACACAAAATCTACCTCCTTCTAAACAGCGCTAGATGTTAATATGTTACATCAGCTTCCGTTTGATATGTGATATATTTGCAAAAAATGTGAACTTAGACAATATTTTTGAACATTACAATTATGTTACTTTTATAAATGGTGCTCTTTTTAATAATGTAGTAGGTTCTTCATTATATATCTGTTTTGTATACAACTTATGGTTGCTGCAGGCATAATCAGCTAAGCAACACTACTACAAGGTTACAAATTCACCTTTGTATGGACTGGACATAGGTATTAAATTAACAGGTAGGTAGAGCATAATTTTGAAAAGCAAACAATGGTGCACTATTTGCTCTCTACTCGCAGGCCGCTTGCGTACATTCACCATCATAAATCTACATTAGACACTTTTAGGAATCTTTCTATTTATAAATTGTTTTAATTGTGTTCGCAGTTAAATACTTAAGATTAAGTGTATAGATATTTATGATGCCTTTACTACGACCGACGCTGCAGTAGTAGATTTCTGACACAGTACTATTTACTACAAAAACCAACGTCTCAATGTAAGGACTTATGTGTAGGTGCAAGTAATGACCGAGAGTACTCTTGGTTAACATTTGAATCCTTCACTGATAAACAGGTGGTAATAGCTTGGCAAAGAAATTGATGTGGTGACACCAAACACCTAATATTTGAAAGTGGCAGCCACCAAAGCCTCAGTGATTATATTGGATCATGTTGTCAATATTCTTTGATGAACTTTTTTAAATCCTTTTTCAAACACTTTTTTCCAGTTCTTAAAGAGTGGAACTAAACGCATGTAATGGTTTTTATTATTGTTTTTAAAACACTGCATGGTATGTACATATGAACTTATGCGTATCATATGATCATATCCTGTCGTTAGCTAAAACTAAGTGCCAAGTCATGGAAGTTTTCCATTTTAATCTTTATATATTTATGGCGTCGATGTATCACTGCAGTTTTATTGTCGGAAGTTGTAATATGCACAATAAACCGATCAGGACTTCTTTTCGAGACGGTAAAACAATATTGCTTTTGATGTATTATGGTATTATTTTTGACACGGCCGCCATTACTATTAAGTAAATGAGCTATCGTAACGTTGACGATACGATAACACATCAATGTTGCTTTACCGTCTTGAGTATAGTCCCAGTTCGACTAAATAGGAACATACTTAATGTTCGGCCTTCGGCTTCTGCTAAATGTTTCAGTTTTCAGGCAGTCAAATTGTATGTTTGAGGAGACATTGTAAAAATTCCTAGCTACATGACTATAGTAAAATTATGTTTTAATGGTAATACATAAATGTTATAATGTGTTGTGAAGTTTTCGACTCGCCTTTTTATTTTTGGCAGCTATGACTGTGACCTGTTTTAATTCATACGCAAGTTTTTGTTTTAAGTTATTTATTGTCTTGCCATCACAGATATTTTCATTCTCTTTGCTATGAGAGTTTTCTCTAGGTATGTGTAGGAAGACTGGCCCAAAAGGCTGATTGTTAGTGCAGGATTAATTGTACGTAAAATTTGTAAGTTAATTTTTGGTATTAAATTATAAGATACCGTAATTAGTTTTAAACAATGTGCCAGTGCCTCCTGTATTATGGATGTTGCATTTATGTAATGTAAAATAAAAATTTTTTCGTATGTTGTCTTCTTATTATAAAAAACCGGCAAAGTGCGAGTCGGACTCGCGCACCACCCGGTCCCGGTCCCGGTTCCGTACCATTATTTATACAACATTAGACACTACATTATAAAACAAACATTTAAATTAAAAATAAAAATACTATTAACAAAATTATTAGATTACTTAGGGTAAGTTCGCCTGATCGCGTCCGCAGACCAGTTCGCGTCCAAAAAACGGACCACTCTTTAAAAACAGTGGAAAATAACCATACCGACACAGTAACAAAAACAAAAGCCATTTCTATGACTACCTAGATGTATGAAAGGTACCCACACATAAAAAAAAGGTCCCTGGGCGCCACCCTTATCGCGTTAAAAATAAATTAGTCTCTTTTTTCTGCTTCGAGTGTTCGAGTGGTGCACGTGTCAGAATTGTACTTTCGTGTATTTTTTTCCGGAGTTAACCGTTAATTGTAAACTTGAGTGTTGTTTTTGTCCTGTGGTAGTCCTTTTGTGTTTGATTGTGGTGCAGGTGAGTTTTCTCGTACGGAAAGGGTAGCAATAACTCTTATGTGAGTTCATTGCCACCTTTTCCCGGTCGCATCATGGCGACCAATAACCCATACGATCCCGGGATAGAGCCTGATGTATCGGGTATTATTGCTAAAATGCCTTCGCTAGGGTACTTCGTGGAAATAGATTCATCCCCTGTTCCCGCTAGAAAGAGGGATCGCTCGCGGTCACGTTCGCCAACTAAAGATGCCCCCGTTAGTCCAACTTCAGTCGACCCGCCGAAAATTTCGCGATCTTCTCATGTTCAGATGTGTCAGTCCCCTACTGAAATGGAATTATGCGCAACACAATATTCACTCCCCCTATCCCAAACCTCGATTCCCCAACCTTCTATGTATGGGGCCCATAGTTCCCCTTTAACCAACCAATCCCAACCCCACAGGAATGAATACCTTTTCTCAGACCCTGGTCCCTATATAGTCCATGTTATTAGGGAGGATGCTGAATCTGGTTTTTTTTTTTTTTTTTTTTTAATTTAATATTATAAAGGGCTTTTATACGACTTGTATATATCAGCCCTGTTTAGTCGAATATTACATTTAACAAATAAAATAAAAAAAACAGATTACACATAACATACTCGTGCAACCACTTAATTATGGGTTCCTAATAACGTCAGCCAATTTATAGACCATTAATGCCAAATCTGACGTGGGGTTCACGAGAATGCCCATGAACGCACCAGTATCGTATGGACTCAGGTTGGCTGCTGTTGGTTATTTAAACCCTATTAAATTCGGACAATTTATATGCTCCAATGCATTAAACAATGGTGTTAAAGAGGGTAGTATTAAAAAAGGTGGTCGTAACAGAATGTCAATGGAATTTGTTTCAGCTCTGAAGGCAAATGTTTTACTTAGCCATCCAAAACTGGGTTTAGCTAAGTATAAAGCCCTCATCCCCTCCTACCACATCTCGCGGACAGGAGTGGTTAAGAATATCCCCAAGGATTTCACAAACGAAGATCTTCCCAAGCTTATTACATCGCCGCACGGGTGTGGTAGGGTTATTAGGGCCAGGCGGCTTAACCGAAAGCAAAAAAACTCTAGTGATGGCACAACCGAGTGGGTCCCATCTGAAACTGTGGTCCTGACTTTTGACGGCCAAGTGTTACCTCCTAAAGTCTTTCTTTTTAACTGCGCTCTTGAGGTGGACCAATATAATTTCCCTACCATCCAATGTTTCCGGTGCTGTAGATTTGGTCATGTGAAGGCTCATTGCAGATCCCAACCTCGATGCTCTAAGTGCTCACAGCCCCATGAGGCTGAATCCTGCCTTGTAACCGAAGATCGTGTCAGCTGCCGTCACTGCTCAGGCCAACACATAGCTACGGATAGAAATTGCCCTGAATTCGGTCGACAAAAACTGATTAAATTGACTATGGCAGATGAATGTATTTCTTATTCGGAAGCTGAAAAGAAGCATGCCATCTCTAAACGTCCATTCAATGAGGTTGTCAAACAAAATAGTTCTCGTAAAAAAACAGTTTTTTTACAAAAAAGGACTCCTGTCCCCTCTTCTTCCCATGGTTACGACCAAAGAGCCCATTATGATTTAATCTCTGGGTATACCCAGAGATTAAATCATAATGGGCTCCATTGCCGGGCAAGGGAGTGTTATAACACTCCCTTGCCCGGCAATGGGGTTGCTTTCCCTCAGGAAGCTTACCTTCCTCAGCATCTACGTTGTGATCCTCGTCCCTCCTTTGATTCTCCCCAGGGGACTGATTTGTTACCTGCAATACTCTCAGCCGTGTCTACCCTAATAGAATTTTTCCTTAACCTTCCTTTACCGTCCAACGTCGCCGACATTTTGAAACTTGTACACTCCCTCCTCCCCAAGGGAGGACCATCAGATCGTCCTAATAATGGGTTCTAAAGTCATTCAATGGAACATTAGGAGTATAAATCAGAACAGGGCTGACCTTCTTTTTCTTAGCCACAGCATCAAACCCGCTATTTTAGCCCTCTCTGAAACATGGCTAAAACCCTCTTCAAGCTTTAGACTCCCTGGATACTCTTGCCTTCGGCAGGATGGTCCCGATAGGTACGATGGTTGTGCCATTCTCATAAAAAATGGTCTTAGCTATTCACGGATTGATTTTCCTCCTCACGACTCGTTCTTCGTTGTCGCATGCCGAGTCATGGGCATTAGTGTTTTTTCTGTTTATATTCCACATCCAACACCTAGTATTATATCAGCTTTCTGGAATAGTATATCCAATGTCCCTGGACCGTCCTTAATATTAGGAGACTTCAATTGCCATAACCCGCTTTGGGGCTCTCTTTCCTCTAACCCATCTGGTAGCAGGCTGGTTGAATTTCTAGATTCCCATAATTTATGTATCCTGAATGATGGGAGACCGTTTCTCCCGCTCAAAACCCTTCTGCGGTTGATCTCTCTATCTGTTCACCTAACCTGGCTCCATTATGTACTTGGGACCTATCTTCCATGAGTTATGGTAGCGACCACCTCCCTATCACGATCCATTTTTCTTCAGGCCCTCTTGCCTCCACACCTCCTCCACCTCTTCAAAAGTTCAGGCTATCAAAGGCTGACTGGTCTTTGTTCTCTATCACGGCTGATGAAAAAATTCGCTCTCTTCCTCCTGTCTCGGGATAATTGCTTGGTAGTGTAGCTTCTCTTTTGTCAGGCCTTATTGAGTGCAGCGGAATTAGCTATCCCGCTCAAAAATTCTAGCGTTAATAAGCGCCCTTCTCTCCCCTGGTGGGACTCGGATTGTTCATCTTGTGTTAAAGATCGAAATGCTGCGGAGACATACTTCTGTTCCAATATTTCAATTCCAAACTTTGTTTCCTTTAAACGAGCCCAGGCAAAATGCAAGAAAACTCTTTCTACCAAAAAGAATTTCGGTTGGACCAAATTTTGTGAATCTATCTCCTCTTCTACACCTCCCGCTGCTGTCTGGCGCAACGTTAAAGTTTTTCGTTCAGCCTTCATTCTCTCAGGCTCCTGGTTGGCTGGATTCTTTCCTTAACAAATTGGCGCCTCCTTTTGTTCCCAACTCTTCGGACCTTCCCTCTCCCTCCTCTCCTCCTTCCTCTAATCCCAACAATTTTCTTTCCTCTTCCTTTCAACTATCTGAACTTCGGTGTGTTCTGGAGGATCTTTCGGATACGGCTCCTGGCCCAGATGGATTAACTTACTCCTTCCTTTCTAAAGCCAACACCGTAACATTGTCTTTTTTTCTGTCCCTTATTAATTGTATGTTTGAGGCTGGACTTATCCCAGACTCATGGAAAGTGCAGTACATTATCCCTATCCTGAAGCCTGGTAAAGATTCAGATCTTTCTTCTTCCTACCGCCCGATTGCCCTTTCTTCTGTCCTTTATAAAGTCACTGAACACCTTTTAAAAAACCGTCTAGATTGGTTCCTGGAAAACAATAATATCCTATCTCGCTTTCAATTAGGCTTTCGGAAGGGTAGGAGCATTTTAGACAGCCATACCATCCTTTCTTCAGATATCCGGTTAGCTTTTTCGAGAGACGAGTCAGTGGCGGCTGCCTTCTTAGACGTGTCTTCCGCATACGATAATGTTATGCTTTCAGTGCTCAGTGACAAAATGTCTAATCTGAGTATTCCTTCGAAAGTGGTTAACTTTATCTCCAATTTACTCAAGGCCAGAACGATTCAAGTTAGGTGGCAAGGTTTGCTTTTGGCTGATAGACATGTCTGGAAAGGTCTACCTCAGGGTTCGGTCCTCAGCCCTCTGTTATACCATCTCTACACTTATGATCTTGATAGATCTATTAATATGTCATGCCGCATGTTACAGTATGCAGATGATGTTGTAATTTTTTGCAATGATAAGAGCCCTCAACAAGCTGCTAAAAAGCTGAATAGAGATCTGGAGTCGCTCCAACTTTGGCTTTCTGCCCATGGACTATCCTTATCTCCATCCAAAAGTTCTGCCATAGTTTTCTCAAGAAGTCGTTCCCCTCCAGAGTGCTGCATAAAATACAATAACACTCCTATTCCATTAACAGCCACAGTAAAATTTCTCGGAGTGATTTTCGACAGACGACTACAAGGGATTCCTCATCTCTCCTATGTTGCCCGGAAATGCGAAAAGAACATTAACATTCTTAGGGCTCTGTCAGGCTCTTGGTGGGGCGCCCATCCCTATTCTCAAAAGTTGCTATATAATGCTCTTGTTAGAAGTCACCTGGACTTCGGTACTTTTATCTTTGAACCATGCAACAAAGGGGCTCTCAAAGTCCTGGAAAAGATTCAGATGAAGGCCCTCAGAATAGTCTCCGGTGCCATGAAGTCGTCTCCTAATAGGGCGATTCAAGTGGAGTGCGGAGATCCCCCCCTTGACCTTAGGAGACAATATTTATCTGAACGATTCTTGTTCCAAGCTTACACCTTTTTCTCTCATCCTCTTATTCCTAAACTCAAGTTGCTCCAACGTTTTTGTTCTTCCAAACCTTATTGGCGTAATAAAGCCCGGCCTAATTTAATCCTAAGCCTTAATAAGTTAGCCTCCCTCAGAGCCCCTGTCCAGAGATGTGTTTCACTTCCAATGTATTCTATCCCGTTTGAAGCGTTAATCTATTTTCCTAATGTCTATTTTAACACTGGAATAAACAAAAATTCTGCCCAAGCTAATTCATTATTTAATGAGTATGCAAACTCTTGCTTCCCGGACCATATGTACTTTTTCACGGACGCCTCCAAACTGTCAGATTTGGGATGCGTAGGCGTTGCTTTCGTTTGCCCTAGGTTAAATATTATGCACAAGTTCAAACTCCCTTCTGAATCTTCAGTTTTCTCCGGGGAATGCTTGGGCCTCTTGAAATCTGTCGACTACATTCTTCAGCATAAATTGCCTAAATGTGTTATTTTTACAGACTCCCTTAGTGTTTTGCAAACCATCTCAATTCACCCCTTTAAAAACTGCGCCCGTAACTATCTAGTTTCACAATTAAAAAAATCGATTTATGCTTGCCATTCAGCGCATATTGATATTTCGTTTGTTTGGGTCCCTAGCCACTGTGGGATTAAGGAAAATGAAGCTGCGGACTTAGCTGCTAAGGATGCTGTTATCCACGGTGATGATTCCTTTATTAAAATTTATTCCCCTGATATCTTAAGTATACCTAAGCGTTCTCTGGAGAAAAAATGGTCATCCCGCTGGTCCTCTTCAAAAAAATGTTTTTATTCCTCTGTTCAACCTATCATTCCGTCTCGTCCCTGGTTTTTTAAGAATCGATCCCTATCGAAAAGACACACAAGTATCATCATTAGATTACGACTGGGTCGTGTTTGCTCTCCAAGCCAACTATTCAATTTCAAAATTAAAGACTCTCCTTTGTGTGAATGTGGGCAGGATTTTGGATCTATTGACCATATATTCTTTGATTGCCCCCTTAATAATAATTCCCCTGCTCTTTATTCCCTTCTAACCAAATTAAAAATCCCCCTTCCTATTAACATGTCTTCTATTTTAAGCTATACTAACAAAAAAAAAGTTTTCGTTACATTGAGTAAATTTATGGAAAAAATAATATTTCCCTGTAAAATAAGAATTTTACCCTCAAATATTTAAACATTTCTAATAAAGGCTATGGTAGTTTAGATGTGTTTGTTTATGTGTGTTTACAGAATTAACGTGGTCTCTCCGAGTGCTTTTTTTTATTTTTTTTATATTTTTTTTCTTTATACTCGTGTGAAGCTCGACACTTGATTCTGGCAGAATTGTGCTGTTGAACAGCTACAGAAGCCATAAACTAAAGAAGTGAAGTGAAGTGAAGTGAAATTAGTCTCGTGTGAGAAACAAAAGAGTGCGGACGTGCGAAATGTTAGGAAAAAAATTGTGAGCAGCCTCGTGTTCCACGGTAAGTTTTTAATTCATTTATATCAATTTTGGGACTTATTGGTGTTTCAAGGTCTTAACTATCAACTATACAATAAGGATAATGATGTTTGCGCTTGTATTTAATTACATGACAGTTAAAATAACGTGGACGCGAATTGCTATACTAAATTTATGAAACATCCAATTTGCGTCCGCAGTGGACGCGGTCTGGTCTAATTATCTCTATGTTGGATCTTTATTATAATACGATAAAATATGAAAAACTATTGATGTGTTATATTCATTTTAACATTATTCACATGCATACTCTAATGGCCAATTTGCGTCCACATTATTACGATTATAGAAAAAGTTACAGATGTTGAAAATCATACTTGGACGCAAACTGTCCCTATAGTAGAGACCATAGAACAGATTGCGTCCATGCTATAATGAGAATTAACCAATGATGTATTTGAAGTTTAGAAAGAATTCATTATTATTTCTGGATCTTAATTATGAATCATATATTAAGGATAATGATGTGTGAGGTTGAATTTTACTACTAATAGCTAAAATAAAAGTTGGTTGTTCACTATCATACGATATGATATGATGTTTTTTTACGTTTAATATTAAATTAATCATTTTTTACATGCATATTGTAGTGACCAATTTGCGTCCTCATTATCACGACTATAATAAAAGTAACAGATGTCGAAAATCACACTTGGACGCAAACTGTGCCTATAGGAGAGACCATGTAGTAACAAATAGCGTCCACATTTAAATCGCGAGAAAATATTATAAAAAAAACAATAGTTTACAACAGAAACATCATTATTCGAATTTTATATTACAATGTAAGGTTAGAAGAAAGATTTTAATCGAACAGTACATAACCGTATTTTATTTACCGCGGGTTCCCAGTAAAAAAGAATGAATTGTTAGATACAGTTCAAAAAATAGAGATGGACAGATGAAGAACAAATTCAAAGATGATCGCCCAGGCCAAAAGTGGTTTGATTTTTTTTTAGCAAGAAATAAGGAGGTTTCGCTTAAAAATGCTGAGGGTATTAATAAAGCAAGAGCTCAAGTTACAGAGGAATCAATAAGACTGTGGTTTAAAGAGCTTGAGGAATATTTGGGCACTATACAGCAAAAAGATATTTTAAGCGATCCAGAAAGAATTTTCAATGGGGATGAAAGTGGATTTGCGCTTTGCCCGAAGACAGGAAAAGTTTTAGGTCCAAGAGGATACAAGAACTTGTACCAAATAAAGCCAAGTAATGAAAATGAAAACATAACGGTGTTATTGACATTCAATGCGAATGGAGACTTGTGCCCAATATTTAGAAGTATAATTCATGTTAACTTTTAAATATCTGCAATTATTCAATAAAGGATTTGATTATAATCACAAGCTTTCCTTTACAATCATGATACTTATCTCTCCTATACCTATCCCTCTTCTAAATTGGTGGACGCTAACTGGTCCACGGGCGGACGCAATCTGGAAATTATGGACGCGAACTGGGTAAATCGCGTGTTTGAGCTATTTGTCGATTTATAAAAAAATAAATGAGATGTTTTGATCTAAAATGTGCAGTAAACTTTAATAGACTATATAAGGAATACATGACATTAATTTTTCGTTCAAAAATATTACTCAAGCAATTTTATTTTTGGTCTCAAACTTACCAACTCCACTAAGTGGACGCAAACAGGCGAAATGACCCTATTTAAAAAAAAAACTTCTTTTTAAATTGAAATCTGAATCGATATCAACTATTAAATAACATACATATAACATATTCAAATTCAAATTCTTTTCGTATGTTGTTGTCTTCTCATTATAAAAAACCGGCAAAGTGCGAGTCGGACTCGCGCACGAAAGGTTCCGTACCATTATTTATACAACATTAAACACTATATTATAAAACAAACATTTAAATTAAAATTAAAAATACTATTAACAAAATTATTAAATTATTAAAAAAAAAATTTTTTTTTAATTGAAATCTGAATCAATATCAACTATTAAATAACATACATATAACATATTCAAAAATCGAAAAAATCGGTCAATTTTTAAGGGGAGAAAAAACTTATCGCATTTTGTATGGTAATTTTTTCCTTCACAGTCCTCTTGAGAAAGCATCAATCTGATCCAAATTTATTTGATCAAATAATTTGGAGCGATGAGTCGGCGTGCAGGTGGGACGGGTACTCCAATCTACACAACCTTCACAGCTGGCAGGTAGCCAACCAACACGCAATGGGTGAATATCGGTCTCAGTACCAGATGAAAAAAAAAATTGTGGACGGGCATTTTCAATAGCCAAGTGCTGGGTCCTATGGAATGGCCAATGACGCTTAATTCTCAACGTTGTTTAGATTTTTTAGAAAATCAGTTACCAATTTTGCTGGAAGACGTTTCGTTAGAGCTGCGACGTACTTTATGGTTTCAACACGATGGCTGTCCTGCTCACTATGGCCGTCAAGTAAGGGCTCATCTAGACAACACAAACCCACGTCGATGGATGGGACGATCGACCGCTGTCGCGTGGCCCACTCGATCGCCAAATCATATTCATATCTCGTAAAAAGTGAACTTTATTACTTAGTTGCAGCCAAAAGCTAAACGGTAAGTACTTAGAAAAAAAACAAATTAAATAGTTGAACAATTAAAAAAAAAGACAGACATTGTAAATTTTACTTTGTTCGATTTAGTTTTACATTGCTGCTAAATTTAATTAAAGCTCTGGACTAAATGCATTCTAATACTGCCTTAAGGTGATTTGTAGTGTACCTACTATGTGTTTTCCTCGTATTTTTTTTTTGGTATGATATAATGATCTAACATCTGAATCATGATCTGTACCATGTTTGGATGCCTATTAAACAAGCTTGATTGTAAACTTAATGGCTATATAATGATCTATCATTTATCTGTGATCATTTATTTTTTTCACCAGGAGTGTTCTAAACTTGACTAAATAAGTTTAACTAAAAAGGATGATACTCAAAATTACTTAAATAAAAAAAAAGTATAATAGTTAAGTTTTTTTTTGCATCTAATAAGATTTAGATTGAATGAGTTTTGTTTGATTTTAACTGTAAAAAAAATACGAAATCCGAATACCTCAACTCCAAAGCTTACTCCGGGTGTACATTTTTCACACTTTTTTAATCGGAATATTTCGAAAATGGTGTGACTTTTACTGAGGTGATTTTTTTATATTTGGTAAGTGACCTGACCACTTATCTCCTAAAATTTGTCGTGCTACTTACTGGACACACTGTATACAGTTAAATTCAAGTTTTGAAAATCTAAGTCTAAAATGACGTACGACAATGGGTTACCTGTATTTAAAAGCTAAACTCAACTCCTGGGAAACGGGAAAATCGGCTATAACTGCTCTATACGCCTGCGTGTAATACCCTTTCCGAGCAATTGTGATGAAAAAAGATTAACAGCCTCCTAAGAAGCAATGGCCTGATTGGGCACACATTCACCCCAAAAGACTCCAAGAGCTACAGAATCGTTAAAAAGAATTTGCTATGATGCACAACCCACGAAGCAATTATTCAAGCAGTCGAGGCAACAAATAACAAAGTTTGAGGCGAAATTATTAATGCTCGATACGGTCCAGAAGTTACTCACTTCGACCATCTTCGTCAATATCGAGCCAATTAACCCTGCGTGGAACACGCCTAACATGGAAAGTATTTATTAACCAAAAAGTCAAGATTGAGAACGCAAATAAAAAGTAGACTTAGTTCAATGTCAATGGTGCCAACAATATGGGCACTCGAAAAATAATTGCATGCTTCCATTGCATGAAATACGGCGAAGGGCACAAAACCTCACAATATCAAACGAAAGATCGATCGACCCCCAGCAAAATGCGTCCTTTGCTCGTGCGACCACTCCGCCAACTTCAAAGGTTGTGATGTCTACAAAGATATTCTGGGGCGTAGAAATAAAAACCCTACCCAAAGACCCAGACCACAGGTTCTAACCACCACAGCGGCCAAAATCCGTCTCCCGAAAACCATCAACCTTAAAATGGTGATACCCTTGGCATCACGAACGCTGAGACCTACGCCGACGCAATTAAAAATGCTACTCAACATTCTAATAACATGTTTGTTGTAAGAATGTAACGTTCCTGAACGAAAGGGGACTGGTGACAGCAATGTTGGCGGGATGTCACTTGGCTTAATGGCGCTTGTAAGACTAGGTTGTAATTGGAAGATAAAACGATAATCAAAGTAATAAAGACTTTCATTTATACTATATGGTGGCAGCGGGGTAAACAATATCAAGATGAGTGAAGTCAAAGAAGCAGTTTATGTGTGATAAATGATCTTCTTTTATACAAATCTCACATAGTTATACCAGCAGCATTACAGTTGAATATGTTAAATAAAATACATGCAGGTCATTTAGGAATAACTAAATGTAGACACAGAGCCAAACAAACTATGTGGTGGTTGGGCATGGCTACACAGATTGAGAAATTGATACTAAGTTGTCCTCAATGCATTGAACACAAAAAGATTTTTAAGGAAGACATTATACTCGAAAAACAACCAATGAGAGCTTGGCAAAAGGTAGGAATAGATTTATTCTATTACAATAACATCTGGTATATGGTGATTATAGACTCTTACTGAAGGTATTTAGAAGTAAAGAAATTGAATAATCTTACAGAGAGTAACATAATAGAACAGTGCAAAGATATTTTTTCCAAATTTGGGATACCACAGTTAGTTAGAACAGATTGTGGAACCCAATTTAAAACAAAATTTAAGCAATTTGCTAGGGAATATAATTTTGAGCATATTACCAGTAGTCCTTACTACTCCCAGAGTAATGGGTGTGCAGAATCTACTATTAAAATAGCAAAAAATCTTTTGAAAAAAAAATGAGCAGTAGAAAGGAAATCACCAGAACCTAGGTCATATGAAATTAGTACAGAGAGAGGTTTGTTTCGCCGTAATAGATGGCATTTAATTCCATCACCACATGTAAATGATGTAAGCTTGCCTTCATATTGCAAAACAAATAGTTTGCCCAATTGTTCAGAAAACAAGGTCATGGATAGTGTAAATGATAGTAGCAATGATTTTAGTAAAGGATTGCCAAAGTCCAGAGAAAATGAAGACGTTTCGGATACACTAATGGCACCGAATGATAATGTATCAATTAATCCATCTTCTAATTTTGATTTAAGTACTGAAAATGATTGTAATGTTCAGAAAAATGATGAAAACTTAAAAGAAGCAAAACGCAGTTTAAGAAAAAGATTACCAACTAGGTGGTTGACAGATTATGTTCCTAATTAGATATAAGTACCTAGTATTATCAAAGATTGTTATAATGATGTGTTTACTTAAAAATAAAAAAGGGGAGATGTTGTAAGAATGTAACGTTCCTGAACGAAAGGGGACTGGTGACAGCAATGTCGGCGGGATGTCACTTGGCTTAATGGCGCTTGTAAGACTAGGTTGTAATTCGAAGATAAAACGATAATCAAAGTAATAAAGACTTTCATTTATACTACAATGTTAGAAGATATTCTCCTCAAGCAAAGTGAAAAATTTACCCATACTACGCTAAGAAGCCAAATTGGCATTTGGGGATTCAGTGTGTACACCAAGACTACGCGCCCTGGCGGTAGAGCACATGTTGGGTCAGCAATAGTTATAAAGAACAGCATAAAACACACCATAGTACTCGATCCAACAACCGTTCGGGTGAACGACCGCGCCAGATCCCTTAACCTCTCTACAATATACTGCCCACCACGACACATGTCATTATTAAAGCAAATATATTTACCGACTTATTGAAGTCACTAGGCTTCGTGGCTGGTGGTGACTGGAACGCCAAACACTTACACTGGGGTTCAAGGCTATCGGTTACCAGAAGTCGCGAACTAACCACCTAATCACATTATCTTCCGGGAGCCAACGTATTGGCCTACAGACAGCAAAAAAAATTCAGACCTACTGGATTTCTTCATAAATAAAGGCAAACAGAACATCCTAATCGAACCATGCCTTGATGGATGTTCAGACCACACTCCAGTAATACTTACCCTAAGTTCTTTAGCCTCGTGACACTGGCAACCTCCTCCTTAGTAACGCGATAACTGACTGGGTAGTAGTAGACCACCAGTTTGGATTTCGGGAGCAGCACTCAACCATAGTGCAAGTGCACCGAGTCTACAATACCAAAAGACAATGTTTCGAAAGAAAAGAGTATTGCTCAGCAGCCTTTTTTTGACGTCCAGCAGCCTTTTCATCGTGTCTGGCACAAAGGGCTCAAGAGCCAAGTGCAAGGTCATAAAAATACTCCCACGCTCCTTTTACTCCCGGGTGGCCTCCCTAAATAGAAACCACTCGGAAATGAGCGAGAGGTACTTTCATGTCAAACTCCGAGATGCCAGGTCATCTCTTCTCAGTTGCCGAGCAGGAGTACCACAGGGCTCTGTACTGGGCCCGATTCTATATAATATGTTCACCAACGACATACCCGTCTGGGCTCTATTTTGTAAAGCTACAAGTTACAAGCGGAACTCTCTTTCTATCAAACGTAGTTTATGCACTAGTACATAAAATTTTATACAGCCTAAACCCAGCATAAAGAAGGACTTTACGAGCATGTGAAGTGAAAGTATATTGCTCCATAATCAAACCGATTTGGACTTACGCCATGCACTTGTGGTCATCCGCCAGCAAATACAACGTCCTCTGCCTCCAAAAAGCCCAAAAGCACATACTAAGAGTCCTTTCAGCTGCTCTCTGGTTTGCACGCAACGAGGAAATTCACGAATATCTCGAGATTCCAACTGTCGAACAAGAAGTAAAACGCTACGTGGCAACCTACGAGAATCGACTAAAAATCCACCCAAACCAACTAACCAAAAGATTGTTACCCAAAACCCGATCAAGAGGCTCAAAAGAGCTGATTTGTTTTACACAAATCATTGCCTCACTAAACTCATCTGCTCATAGTCTATCCGATCACACTGATAGCAGATCCAACCAAGAATAAAAAAACTTATCCTTTTCAAAGACATGTTAAATGGTGTCCCCTTGTTTCAGCGATACTCATTATAGTCATTATATAGAACTTACCGTTTCACAGAATTTCAGTTCATCGAAAGCTATTTCCTGCTGAAACCCTCTTAGAAACCCAGATATATTATAGCACCGCAAATTTCAAACTTATGCGCGAGAAACTTATAAATCCGTCATTAGCGTCGAAAATGTGGATGGTCTACTTACCTATGTAAAATAACTAATATAATAATAAACCAGTGGTAGGGCTGTAACAGGATACTTCCAAATTAGAAGTTATATATGTGTTGATCTTGGTTATATTTCACTCTATTTAGTTACGAGATTTGGAGGTTTTGAAATTGGTACGATTGCTAAACGGGACTGATGAACTTGAACTTTGATGAGCGTGTGAGCATATCGCGACACCATAATCATTAGTCATAGATGGAATATCGCATACTGCCAGCCAGTAGTAGAACAATTTTAATTTGTGTTATCCTTCGGTTGCATTTGCCTTTCGAACACCCAAGCTGTTCAACGACGTCCCAGAGTAAGGGGAGGAACAAAATCCCAAAAAAATAGCACTTATCATACGGCAACAATTACTATGACAAGGTTCTAAGTAAGTATGTAATTTTTATTGGGCGTCTGCACATAATATGACAATTTAATCGTCGAATCTGATGTGCGTGTGCGTGGGCTGCGGCGAGGCGGGTGCGCGGCACGGCGCGCACGGCGGCGCAGGACGGGCGCGAGCGCGGCCGCGCATGCGCACGCCCTCCCGCGCCGCCACCGCGCGGCGCCACTGCTCTTCTTCCTCCGCGCCGCAAAGGACAGACGCACGGTTGCTGGAGTTAGCGCAGTACTGTAAACGAAAAACCCGTGTTAAACCCAATCGCATTTAAAAATTCTAAATCAGGTAGGGGGAGCCAGGGGTATACTTAATGCACCAGAGTAGGTTCACATTGGTATTCACATTGGCATTAGGTATACCTACGAGGGCAGAGTGAAAAGTCTGGAAAAAAATTAAACTTTTTTTTTGGTCTAAGTAAATATTTATTTTTTATCGTAGTGTAACTCAATAGGTAAACTTGGTCCATCGCTTTTCTAGCTTTTCGATTCCCTCCGATCCTACCCTTCAAAATATGCATTGGTTTCTGCGATGATTTCTTCGTTGGAACGAAATCTTTTTCCATCAAGCCATTTCTTCAAATTTGGGAAAAGAAAATTGTCGCAGGGGGCCAAATCTGGAGAATAAGGCGGATGCGGTAGCAATTCGTTACGTACGCAACTCGTGGATTTTAACCATAGCAACTGCACAAGTGTGGACCCGTGCGTTGTCTTAATGAAAAATGATTGTCCTTTTTACCAAATAGGGTCGTTTTTGCATTAAAATTTCATGAAATCGGTGTAACCAGTTGGCATAATATTCGCTGTTAATTGTTTTACCATTCTGAAGGTAATCAACATATACTACAGCACGCACCAGCATCCCAGAAGACAGCAGCCATAACTTTATTGCCGATAAAACTGCTTTGGCCTTCTTTGGTGCAAGTTCACCTAAAGCAAGCCATTGTTTTGACTGCTCCTTGGTTTCTGGTGTATTAAACGACGCAAGAAGTCCTTTTCATTAGTTTAGTTTAGTTTATTTATTGCATAAAACAAGTACATTAAAATTTACATGCATTGATCTATGTTCGTCAAAATAGGTACAATAATTAAAACAAATTAAAAGTATCATTCATAACATAAAAATAATTAAATTTGACAACAGAAACCTAGAAAACTATACTAAGTCAAGTAATACAAATGTCAATTTAGAGAGCCCTAGAACTACAGTTTAATGTCAACAAATTCTTTAACTGAATAAAATGCATTCTCTAATAAAAGGTTCTTCAGTCGAAGGTTAAATATTTCATCATTTTAAATCAGTGGGTTTTTGCTCGCAAGCGCCATGCGCCGGGGCACTGTGCGCAGGCGGCCCGTGCTGCGAGTGTTCTTACCCTGCACCCCCATACGATCGAAGCTGTTTATATTTTATCGAGTGAACATTATAATTTGGTATAAATATAGGGAATAAAGTGTCATGATGCGGTATTTAGTGAAGGTGGCTTTGCAAGAGTCCCTCTGTTTCGTTCGTCTGAAACGATTACAACATCAGGTATCTCACCGAACTTAACTCTTCGCTCGTTCAATGTGGGATCCACGTGAAGAAAAGTATGTTTCCATGATAGAGCGAGTCCAGAAAAAATTCGCTAGGTACCTCTATAAACTGAAATATGGATGCTACCCATATCTCTTCCCGTCTTTGTTTGTTTCCGGGATGGTCGGTTTAGAGACTCTTGAGCTGAGACGAAAGATCAAATTGCTCACCCATTATTGTCTGCTCTTACGACATAAAGTAGACAATCCTACCATCTTGGAAACGCTCAATTTGTTCGTGCCTGACCACTACACGACTGCTGTGGGCCGAAGTGGGCGGCGCATCCGTAACCTTTTTTCCATCCCTAGAGCGCGCACTCTGCAAGCTGGTAACGCTCCTACCATCAGAGCGGTTGCGTTAATAAACGAGTTCCTCGCACAGTTCCAGGATGCTGACGTGTTCGCTGGCAATTGGCCAGCTCTAAAAAATGCTTTACAACGCTATATTAACGTTTGGTATTGTGGAATTACGTAATTTCTATGTTTTTTCTCTTTATTTACCTATTTGTACCTTTTGTGTCTTATATTTTTGTTACAATTTTGTTTACGTATCTTGTTGGGCATTTGGGTTTACCTGTAAGTTCACAAGAATAGACTATAATAAATAAATAAATAAATAAATACGATGTCATGGATTTTGGTGATCATCTCTGGTGTAGTGACGCCAACTGGGCGTCCGGGTCGGCCGGCGTTAGCAGTGCTTGTACGGCCACAACAAAAACCCGTAAAACACTCGTGGATCATTTTAATCGATGGAGCAGAGTTCCCGTAATATTTGTCTATTTTTTTTTGTACCCGTAATGTTTTTTTTTCGCAAAAAATGTTTAATCAGGACATTCAGAACACGATACTCACTTCTCTCCATGTTTGCAAACACCAGAGTGATCGTTTCTTTTCATAGCTGTAAAAAAAACTAGCCCTGCGTACTGACTGAAAATATACGACCTCCAAAAAGGCTGCATTACAAATTGACATTAATTAATTTGTAAGAAAAATACCTTTAATATGATTTTTACCAGACTTCTCACTCTGCCCTTGTACTATTCGTCTCCTTCATACACGCAATAGGTGAATCAAGTGTACTAAAAGTGTACTTTATGCACCAATTTCAGCGATAGGTCTATCTATCTTCGTCTACTCCATATACTCTTTGTCTACTCAATACACTCAAAAGGTGAATCAAGTATACTAATATTGTACTTAATAAACTAATTTCTTGCGACAGGTGAACTAGGTATACTCTTCGTCTACTCCATACACCCAATTTATTTATTTATATCGATTGATTTTAATATTTTTTGTTTTTTTTTTATATGCCGTAATACTTTTTGCCCTAAGAGAAATGTTTGACATTTTCATTCATTACCATAATGACTGTTTTTTTCATAACGTTAGTCTGGGCTTGATTTCCTTAGCTATTTTGTTGTTTTATGTAAGTATATGTTTGATGAGTTCTAAGTACATACAACATTAGTGAATATCAGTATTAGGAAAAACCACATTACGATATGGCTAATGTGCGTTAGGACCAACAATTATTATAACGTTACCTTTTTTAATTACCTAAATGCATAATCATTACTACTTTTCAACAAAAATCCAGTAAAACACAGCAGTAAAGAAAGCCACTCTCGTTTATAATTATTATAATAATTATTATTTATTTATTAAAACAATATGGTACAATTATAAAAAAACGCTCTGCAAAACTGTTATAACAGTTTGACTGCAGAAATGAGTCTGTGAATAAATCTGAATTTTAAATACAGCTTATAGGACTTAGCGTAAAGTAGTTAAATACAGCTTACAGTAGGTATTTCTAATATGGAAGTGACTGTAATAAAAAAAAATTGACTAGCCTCTTAAATCTACGAAAAATTGGCTCTTGCCGGATATCCTTAGGCATACTATTCAGCACATATGGCACTCGTTTAATGTTCTATCACTAAAGTAATTATTAACTCTAGGTACCTACCTCATATTTACCCGCAGTTATCGACCTTGTGTCATAATTATGTATTGTTTCAGATAGGTTATGTTCTTGACTACCATGGTTATTTATAGCTAATAGGTATTTATGTTTCACACTGACTGATTTAGTTATAAGAACAATTTGTGTGTTGTTTATTTCTAAGTGTGTGTGGCGGAGATATATGTTCATAAAAAAAACCTAATTTTGTCCATGGCAACATTGTTCCCCTCCCTCTCTCTTCTCCCAGTCATTGTACGGTGCGTTTTGTGTCCGTAATAAATAATTCAAAACTATAAATATTTATTTGATTTTACAATCACATGCATCAGAGTTAATGGCTCGCATCCAGAGCCTTGCGGAACACCGCAATGAACCGCCGTTTCCTCACTGAGTGCACCATTCACTTGAACACGATAGGAGCGTGACGTTAGGTAGTCACTGAACCATTCGTTCAGTGGCTGCCCAACACCACAATCACTCATTCCATGTAAAAGACTTTCTGTGTCTAGCGTATCGAATGCTTTTTTATAATCATAATGTACTTCACTTTATCTTGGTTATTAAGTGGCCAGGTAACTTAACTTAACCATTTTTATAAAACTCACCTAACCTAACCTGTAGAGTTCTGCACGATGGTTCTGAAATAAATCCTGAAATATTTTCAGTTTCGGAAAAAACCCAGTTTAGTCATATGATGTGTTTGGAAAATAAATCAGTTTGGCAAACACTTTATGACGAAACGAAAGGCTCCCATGCAAAAAGATAGCATATCGAATCATTGGGTGTATAAAGTAGACGAAGAGTATACCTAATGCACCTATCGCAAGAAATTGGTACATACAGTACACTTTTAGTACACATGATTCACCTGTTGGGTGTTTGAAGAAGACAATGAGTATACCTAATGCACCTATCGCTGGAATTGGTGCATAAAGTACACTTTTACTACACTTGATTCACCTATTGGGTGTTCAAAGTAGACGAAGGACATAAATATACTATTTATGCACCTATCGCTGAAATTGGTGCATAAAGTACACTTTTAGTAGGTATTTACCTTATTCAGCAAGGTGAATAAAGTCTACCGAAAATAACTAAATGTATTTAAAAAAATTATACGGTAAATTACGTCTACTAATTAGTAAACTTTATTTCTCCACGTAAATTAGGTCTACGGCAGGAATTAATTATTTCATCTCAAAATACTGACAAGTGAAGTTTTCTGTATGTTTATTTAGTCCCAAAAAAAACATATGGAAAAAAACACGTAAATGGACCCAGTGACACAACTGAAACTAAATGTCAAATTTCATCGAGAGGTGCTTTGTAAGCTTAGCCCTGTTTTTAACCCGTAAGTAAATAAAGCACCCATTATTTTCATCAAAGTTCCGCTGAACCGATTATTTGAACTCGTGGAAGGTATCACTGTTAAAGAGATATATAGCTTAATAGTTTTAGGTCCATTCGCAACATTTAAACCGCTGATATATACTTAGGTTTAATTTTGCAACAAGAATAACGTAAAACTCTAATAAACCTAATCTATGCGCGGTTTGAATATTGGGAATGGGCATCAGTAACACTAACTTCTTCAGCTGCTTTCGCCGAATCGAAGCGAATTATGATCTCTGATTGAGCCTCTTTTGCATCCACATGCAAAGCGTGGATGTTAGTCTTCACCTGTAAAACAAGAGCATAGTATGCATGAGAGGAAAAAATAGTAGCCTGACTCAGTTAAATTAAAGTCAACATGGGTATACTTTAGGTATCACTATAAAGAAGATACTTATGACTTATTTAGTGGCTTTTGAGCAGGTTCACACATCAAAAATGTCTAGCTATAAATAAAACTCATGGTTGACATCCTACTCATGACCACTATTCAAGTTGCACTTCAGTAAGTAATAGGTTTAATACGAAATAATAAAATCCTACAACTTACGGTTTGCTTTGTTTGCCTGACATTAAAGCATGGTTCTGGTAGCAACTCTCTCACAAACACTCCTGGGATTTTCTCCAGTGGCACAACAGTTTTGGTTTGGTCAGCCTTCTCTGGATTCAGGGCTGAAAAAATATGGTACCATCACATTAGCATTTATTAAGGTTCACTTTCACAGACTTTCTGTAAAGGTGGGTACGAATTAGAGCATCCTCGGGTTGAGGCACGCGCGGCTCACCTATTTTGCTCAAATTCGTACGTGCTCACGCGCTGTGAGAGTCGGTCTTTTGACCGTGCTCATTCAAGTGCGTATCCGAGCGTGCCGCAGGCAGAACGACAAGTTCTAACTTGTCTGTGGGCGAGGCGCGTATAGAAATTTGATAAAGTTGAGCTGAGCCATTCCACCACCGACGCGATTTCTTCTTATTTTTGTTAATAATTCGGTGAATTATGATAAACGCAGCCGCGGCTGTCATCGTGTCCGACGCAATTTTGAAATGTCGGCTCGCGGCGAGCACACTGCCTCACCCGCGCATGTTTATATGCAACAATTTGGCTCGCGATCAGCTCGCCGCCCGGGACGAGCATGCCTCAGGCTGAGCCGCTCAGATTCGTACCCAGCTTAAGATATAAAAAGTAGGCTACTTTACAACAAAAGCACAATAACCACTGATTGCATTTGAAACTAGACAAACGCACCTGGATGCACTTGGTTGATATAACAACTTTTTGTCTAATTTCTATTTGCCTAACAACTTTACGTTATTAGCCCTTTTTCAGGTTTAATTTTCGAAATAGGTTGAATCTTGTTGACGTTCATATTGTATATGACCTTAGAATTACTAAATAGACATTAACGTTAAATACCTCAGTAGCAAAACGACTGAATCTGTCAATGTTACAATTTAAAATTCACCAGTCGCAAAACGTATGGGTCTTGGAATGTCTCGGTTACTAAATAGAACATGAACGTTAAATGCCTTGGTAGTAAAACGTCTGGACCTTACAATGTTACAATTTAAAATACCTCGGTCGCAAAATGTATGGGCCTTGGAATGCCTCAGTTACTAAATCGCTATGAACGTTAAATGCCTGTTCTTAGTTCCTAATAGCAAAGTATGTAAATAGGAAAGTAGTTAATCTTCAAACAAAGGTACATACATCGCACGGTTTGCCTGTGTGCGTAACGCGTCCGTGCGGCTGTGGGACATAGTTTGAAGTCAGTCGCTAGATATCTTTTCATGTGCGTGGCTAGCGCCGCCCACAGCCGTACGGATGCGTTACGCAAACATGCGAGCCGCGCGATGTCTTTGTTTGAAGATGAACTACTTCTCCCTATACTAATACTTTTCTAATAGGCATTAAGGCTAAATGACCCTGACTCTTAAGTCATACAATGTCATACATAACTTATATTAACCTATGCGAAGCGAGGACGGGTCGCTAGAAAATTATATCCGCCAAAAATTGGTAGACATATGTAGGATCATTTCTAGACAAAAAATATACGAGAACTTGTAGACATGGGAATTTGTAGCAAAGAGAGCCTAGACACATGGGAACTTTTAGTCATGGAATTCTGAAGAAACGGAATAGTCATGGCAATCTGTAGACATAAGAAAAAACAGCAATACGGTGGCTGCATCAGTCTCAAACGAATACAGCCGACTTACCCTCGAATTTTCACTACTATCCTGGTCGCTAACTCGCTAATAGAAATGCGATCCGTAAGGCATACGGTAGCTAATTTAGCTATTTACCCTAACTATTTGACTTTCAGCTAATAATATATTCTATATTACGGACCATTTTATTATTTCCAGACGTATCGCTACTTGCTCATCCTGCTATAATGGCGTCCAGCTGAAATTACTTTCTGC
Organism: Acleris holmiana; assembly: GCA_949316455.1. Classification (NCBI taxonomy): domain Eukaryota; kingdom Metazoa; phylum Arthropoda; class Insecta; order Lepidoptera; family Tortricidae; genus Acleris; species Acleris holmiana. Next base: position 10,984,154 of record OX438765.1, on the reverse strand, counting down.
TTACTAAGCGTAAAACTTTTAACGTTGTCCAGCTTAATTGACGCTCTGCTGACTTGTTGACTGGACATTCTACTGTTATGTTATTTAGAGTTTTTCTCTTCTGTCGAAAAGATAATTCTAATAGACGATTTAATTTATTTAAGATTATGCAAAATACATAAATGTATCAAAACATCGTTTTAAGTGTTCTGAGTAAACGGGAAGTGACAGTTAGGTGCGACAACGAGCGAAGCGAGGATCTTTCGGTTCACTCGTGAGCATCCAAGATCCCAATTCCCTGCATTTTTATAAATAACTTGAAAATGTTAAGGTCCCACATAATTAGACAAATTGACGACTAAGCAATATGAGTATTACCTATATAAACTGATATTATGCATAATAAAGATTAATCCAACCGAAATTATAGAATTCAAGTTATTAAGAAGGTTTTACGATTTTAAGGCGAAGTCAATAGTTATGTTATGAGTGTTATGAGAAGTGATAACTGAAATTATGCAAATGGAAAATATACAGAAAATTGTTATACAAATCCTTAGACAACCATGTATGAGAACTTATCTTCATCATAATTATTATCTCTCTATCACTTACCACAACTAGATTTCCAGACATACTGCACTGGAGTTAAATCTTTTATGGATAAAAATGATAGAAATGTTATAGATTTTTCCATGATGTCGTCTATGTACGACTCGTTTATATTTTTTCCTTTGGGAGCTATAAATATTTGGGATAAAATGTATTCTATGTCCACCACCAAGGCATTATGCATTAGAAAAAATGTGAGAGTGATTTACCTGTTTCAGCCTCCATCAAAGGAGTGTCAGGATCATTTGAATAGGCATACTTCTTGCTGTAATGATTGGCCTTTAATTCCTTCATGTATTTCCTTTGCAAGTTCAAATACTTATTTCTTAAAGCCTTCCATTCTAACTTGGGAAGAACTTGCAAGCCCCATAAGGCTCCCTTAGGAGCCTCGTTGGCACCAATACCAGTTTTGCTTTTGCTTTTACTTTTGGCTTTCCGTTTTTTATTATTCTTGTTAGTAGGCGAGTCCTTAGATTCTTCATGGCTCGTTAATTCGTCCTTGGACTCGACATCAGTCATTCTGCAATCCTGGTCGAGTATACTAAGTTTTAAATCGTCGTATTGATAGAATATGAAAATAATGTATTGTATACATACATACATAACATCAGGCTTTTTTTTCTGATAGGGGTTGGCAGAGCTACACAAATACCAACAACTCTAAAAAGACGTTAATAATACTGTAACCAAATAATCTAACATGGAAAAGTATGGTGTACCTTAGCATCCTACCAGTTAGTGGTATCATACCATCAGAACTGTTGATGAGTATTGAATACCAACAGCTTTTGTAAATTAACTATCACAAAAGTTTCATTCACCTATTCTAAAAGTGCACTTACGCGGACCATTTTGTAATGAATAATTGGCCATCAACAGTCCGGACATCTCATTTTACTACACAAATTTAGAGTGGCTGTCTTACTCTAAATTTGTGTAGTAAAATGAGATGTCCGATTGCTGCTGGGTATGAATTGCCGTTAAAAGAGATAAATTTGTGTGTTTGAATGGGAGAAATTTAAGAAACTACTGACATGATTTTAAAAATTATTTTCCTAATTTTGAGGCCATGATTAGTTTAGTTGCTTAATGGTAGAAACTAGTGGTTTCCGTTACGATTCCCAGTAAAGGCGAACATTTGCGTGATTTGTGCGAGTATTTTTTCCAAAGTCATAGATGTTATCTATGTATTTAAGTGCGTAATGTATATAATGAAAATGAATCGCTGAATGTGTTAGCGCAAATCTCGAGAGCCGCTGAAAAGATTTCGCTAATTCTTTTTTTATTGTTTGTTACTGTCAGGCGAAGGTTATGAAAGAAAATACTTGCAGCGGGGCGACGCCGCTGGCAGGCCGCTAGTTGTTTATAAGTATGTTTATCACTGTCTAGTAATCATAGTCCAAGGTTGGAGCTTAGTTAGAGACTAGCTCAATTTGTGTGAGATGTCCCTATTTATTTATTTATTATACCTATTTATTTATTAATTGAAAGGTAAATTATCCCTGACTTATCCTACTAATATTGTTTGGCTATCTTGTATTTTTGTGGGAGTGGGTCACTCACTACTGTGTTATAAAGTGATTGACAGTTAGCAGAACAAAGTGCAAAGGAGAGTCAGTAATCTGTCTCCTATAAATATTACTAATATTAATAGCTGTCTGTTCTGTTGACACTGTAAACTTACTTCAGTAGGTGTTGTTACTCCTTTCATTTCATCCTGAAAACATTTTTGTAAAAATATTAATTAATTAATCATTAACTTTTTGTTGCTAAATCACATCATTATTTTATTTATTTAACGGCCCCCCTCCCTTCCTTTCACATAGTCCTATCAGTATAAACATTTATTACAACAAATATTCTGATTAACAGCTGCATGTAATGTAACTTACAGTAGGCGTAACCTTTCTCTCTGAGTCAGATTCTTGCCCAGGCTTTAACTCTAAATGTTTAGGCCGTTTATCTTTCCTTTTAGTCTTTTTCTTCGGAGGTTCTTCTTCATCTTTTGCTTTATTGTCTAGTTCCTCTGTCTCCTCAACAGAAAACATTTTGATTGAAGACAGGTCTTCCGGAGGCATGCACGTGGGCAGCTTGCAGCCCATCTTGGTGAAAGCCAAAAGGCACTTTTGGGCATCTTCAGGTTTGTCAAATTCGATGAAACCATAACCCTAAAGAAAAAGATAGATTAGGCCACATACATATATGTGTTATGCGCCAACATTTAATGTTTGTTTGTTTGTTTATTTGTTTATCCGCCATGCCCAAAGAACAAACAATGTTTATGACAAATCAGTTTAAAAATGGGTTAAAAATTACAATGTATAATTACAAATGCATTCAAATTTAATGTGGTGATTAGGGTAATCAAATGTACTAATACAATTTTATTTCATAAAAGTAGTTACTGTTACCTTTATTTTTTGAGAATCTTTGAACTTAGGAAGAGAAATGTAAGCTACGTGGCCATAGTCAGAGAAGATCCGCTCCAGCCACTCACGGCTTGCAGTCACAGGTATAGATTCCACATACACTGTTCTCTGGTCCGCATCATAAGGGAGCACAGGGGTTCTTCTTCTTATCTGAATATTGATACAAATAGTGGTTTACAGGGCTTTCATCCTTATTTAGAAGGACACAAGCACACTCAGAGTGCTATTAGTTTTAAAAATAGAGAGGAATGTATTTTTAAATGTTCCATTTTAGACGTACAGAATATGTATAAGAAATTATTATATGGCTAGTTACCTTTAGTTTATCCTCCGACAATTCTAAAATTGTACTAAACTTCATAGCCTTAGCTATATCAATAACGTCCTGCGTCATTGAACGAATTTTATTAAATTTAAGGAAAACCTCTATGGGAACGAATGGGGCGTTCTTAACCAGGTCTCCGAGGAACCTATCTTTAGTCAGGTTAGCGTCGCTAAAGTAAAACTCCATTTGTTTCAGGATCTTTTCGTATAAGAGTTTTTTACGATGCCGTACCCTTTTTCTGCCGTGGTTCTCATGTTTAATCGCATCATCGGGTGTTGTTGGCTTCACGGACTCTGACATTTTTCTCGACTTTTATTTAACAACGAGAAAATCCAAGTTCCTATATATTTCAGTTTTAAAGAATCAAGCGGATCAAGCGGGGCAGAATCTCAAAACGGCTAATAGTCAGTGTCAGATTTGACACTATTCAGTATAAGGTTGCTATTTCATAATTCATTACATCATCTATAAAATGGGCACAAACACAGTGGGCAATAAATGATTTCAAAATTGTCTACTTGAAATAGACCGCTATAACTGGCTATAAAATCAAAATTTACCTGAAAACATATTTTGTAACTATTCGACTAACTCTTCAATTCCACTAAACATTATGTAGCGGCCACCCTATAACGGGTGTCTATCATTTCAGTGAAATTCGATGAAGTGATGAATTACGCCCTATAAGATAATCAAAACATAAAAAAATGCGATTTGGAATTCCGGTTTTTGTGCGATATTCATCCATCATCACACCGTACGGCCATTCAATAGTAGCGTGTAAAAAGAGCTTAACACAAAAGTAACTAATCTGTGCTAAGTAACCAATCTGTGGATGCAGTGCAGTGGATGGACCAGTGTTCGTTTGACGTTCTGAGTTTTTGGTGGCTTTAGTGGAGATAAATCATTGTATTGTTTGTTAGTTAAATGAGGAAGTGTTAAATCATGAATACTGTTCTAATAACTGAATATTGTATAGTTTAGCGTAATATTGTAGTTTGCTCCTCATTTCTTCGGTGTGCATTTGCCTTGTGTACCATCGATAGATCTCATAGATATATTTTGTGGTCGAGAAGATGATGCTGGTTTTCATCTGCTGTGTTATTATTTCTGCTTAAATTACTCAGTTATAGTCAACATGACTTCAAGCACTAGATCTGCTAATGTAACTTTAAAGCCTATCGAAGTACCAAAGGTTCTTCAGGAAGGAGAGAAATTTATGAAATGGGATGAGGTGAGTATTTATATTTTATAGAAAAGTTTTCTAAATATCTATTTTGGGCGAAAATTTAGTTTTTTTTTCTTACATAGGACTCAGCAACAGGCTTGCCAGTCACCCTCAGGGTTGATGTCAAGGGCTTCTATTTGTATTGGACAGACCAGAATATGGAGGTGGAGATGCTGGACATTGCTACCATCAGGGATGTTAGAACCGGATGCTATGCAAAGGTTCCTAAAGTAAGTAAACATTTAATTATTTTTAAAGGGTTTTAAAATAAATGGTAAACCACCCATCTGATTTTAAGTTAAATACAGATTAGCTTAAAAAAAACAGTAATCACAAGAGATGGTGGTTAATATCATTTAAAATAGAGATCACATCTTTTTCATTTTTTTTTATTGATATGACATGTAGGTATGTATGAATAAAGTAAGTTCATTTATTTTATTGTTGATGTTAAAGCCATTTTTATAATCAAGAAATGTATTTCAACAGGATTCTAATAAGATTTATTGAAAAAAAATGGTGAGAATGTTTGAATTGTTTATGTAATTTAGAGCTGGTGTTTTTTTTAGTGTCGCAAAGGTGCAATATGCTAAACAAAAAAATATATTTGTGAGTGCAGATATAAATTAAATACTAAGTTATAAATGTTATAATATTAGCCAATATTATAATAATTATATCTCCTATTTCATCATAAAATTATAACTGAAAATTAAAAATAAAACTAAACAAAAATATAATTAAATTTAAGATAATTATAAAGATAATGTCATTTTGACTTGGTGTTATGTTTTTTTTCATATAAGAAATTATCGGTCAGAAAGACAATTTTGTCTATTTATTTACACTGGTATACGGTATTTCTGTAGCTCTGCCTACCCTTCTCTGGGAATGTGAGTGTGATGTTATATATTATGTATTTACACTGGGGGTTTTTATTGTTTTCAACTAAATACTTTTATACTCTATCCATCCCATAGATCCTTTTGATCCGCTACCTTTACATGCATCATCAAAACTTTTTATTCATTAGTAAGTGTGCTGAATTGTATTTCCCATAGCTTGGCTATGAATCAACCTAAATAAATTATTGTAAAAAACATATTATAATCTCCTTATCACCACAGTAATGACGAAGACTGATAAACCAACAGTCAGACAGAAGTTAGTTTTAATAAAACACCACCTAATATTGTAAATGTTAACTTGTGTTTGTTCTAATCAACATTTAACTTAGAATACGGATAGTTTATAGTCCAAAGATGGACTTATCTCGGTAAATAAGACAGTTCCCAAAGGAATAGTGATAGACAAATTTTAAACGGACATAGTCGTAGGAAACATGCTAGCACAGCATATATTCGAAAGCAAAAAATACAAAACAAATAGGTACATTTTCGGCATTTAAGGCGGCAACGGCGCAGCTCAGCGCGATTTTCTTGTAATGGTCGGACTGGGCAAGGCGGCGTAGTGGTTTAGTATGGGAACGTGCCGCGTCGCCTCGAGATTATTTCAATTGTATATTTTATACAATAGGTACAAGTGGTTGTCCGCGACTCCGTGCGCGTAGGAAAGTAAAACCTAGCCTGTGTTAATCTGTGATAAACGATAATGTAACATTCTAATGGTGTAATAATTTTTGAGTCAGTCCAGTAGTTTTTGAGTTTATCCATTACAAAAAACAAAAAATGGCCCTAACACGACGGGTTTATCATGTGTAATTTAGGAGTTCTTATGGCCACCTTCCGTCTTTATCATCAGACCAGCTCGATGGTGCCATATTATTGCATTGTCATTGGGTTTACATAAGTATGCCAAATTTCAGCTCAATCGGATTACGGCAAGTGACTGAAAAATGGATTGCAATTTTTGACAGACAACTAACATACGTATATAAGTATATACTTACATACGAACAGTGCAAGATAAATAAAAGGTTGTAAAAAGGAATGCGAGTGAATCCCTCAAATTAACGAAACGTCATTGCGTGCAGTCACCGTTTTCGTTACGGTATAATATAAACGGTATGGTATCGGTATTGGATATCGATACCGCTTCGTTATAGGGGACGCTACAATACAATTTCACCGGTTGAAGATATAAAGGTACGCTACTGGTATAAAATAACGATATCGCTATTTTTCGTAGGTCTACCATTAATAAAACGGAAGTCAACCAGTTTTATTTCGGTACAGAAACTTCTATCGTAACTTCTCGATTACACGTATCTAGGTACCCACTTACTCGTTTCCAGGGCATACTGACATATGCTTCCTAGTACAAGAAAGTTTCAATATGTAAGTACCTAGGTAGATATTGTAATTATGTAGGTAATTAATTGACACATAATTAAATCAAAACCGTGGAATATTAAAGTTTTCACTCTCATAAAGCCCAAACGATACTTTTAAAAAACGGTTCAGGTATCAAAAAAAAATGGTAAGTACGGTAAAACCATACCGAAAAATTACTTTGCGCAATCAAAACCTAACCGAAACTAAACCGGTATGACGTCAAACCGTTTCAAAACGCTACCTTTATTTTCCGGTTATGCAGTCCCTGCTTGCGTGAAGGATTCATATTTTGCCGACCCCAAGTGAGTGATTATATCCCTATCAGCGGTCATCTCCGTGTCAACACCATTGTTTCTCATATTGTTCCTTACGTAGTCCATCCATCTCGTCTTAGGTCTTCCACTTGGAGCCCTCCACATTGATGACTTTCATTCCTATCTACCTTCCATTTTTACTCTTCTTATACTTCTTTTTTTTAAGATGAGAATATTAACAGTCAAATTCCCACATGTTTTCTTTAATAACGTAGCCAATACTAAGAAATATTTATGCAAATATTCTAATTCTTGTTATTAATTACTTATAGTAGGGAATTGTTTTAAATTTCTAATTTTGACTTCGTTAAAGGGAAAAACCGGTGCAAAATACGGGCACTTATTCTCATCTTAAAAAAAACGAGATGTAGCGCCACTTCCTTTTACATACCGTTCCGTATCCTATCCATATTCTAGAAATAAATCCACTGTTAGTTAATAACTAAGCAAATCCCTGGAAAAACAACGTTACCGTTGTTTTACGTAAGTATTCTACTGTGACAAGAGGACAACCCACGTCTAAAGTAGCGCTAGAAAGGTATTTTAATTATCTCTTTAATAATACGAAGCAAAAATTTAATGAACTGATGTGATATTATACGTTTCAATTCCCACGATGGACCGTTTCGTGGTAAGAAGCTATCAAGCCATCGAGTGTTCATATTGTATTGGCTATTTGACGACACGACCGAGGCGTGGAAATTGCAGGGCGCGGTGAGGCTATAATACTTAAAATGTATGTGCCCTTCCATATCCAAGAGCTAAGTAAACAGTGGCTAGCTGTCGTTCGATGGCGATATTGTTATTTACTTATTATGTTTAACACATGTGAAAATACTTTTGGGGTGTGTTCAAATTCGAGTGTCTCAACATACTTTACAAAAAGTGGACTATGTAAGTAAGAAAACTTGAAAAGCCAAAGCTTAAAAAAACATAAAGAAGAAGGAATATTTAATTGTATGCTGAAGGTAGTTACAGATGTAGTGAAATATCCTTTCACATCGTATTTTCTCGGAAATATTCGTATTTGTCATGCTACTTCAGTCTGACTCAGTACCCATCAAGACAAGGAAGGGAACGTCGCATCGCGAGACTGATAATCGATAGGTTAATACCAGAGTTTTTTTTTGTTAATTAAGGTTAAGTTTTTTTTGCCGTTCTTTTTAGTAGTTTTGCCGAAAGCATTAAGACCTTAATGGGTAACGTTTAGATCGACAAGCATATGAAATTGTTTCAATATTTATTTATATTTCTTAACTGAAAATGATAAATAGTCGCGTATGTGACAATTTTGCGGTGTTTGATAATAAGGGTCATACACACTCTTAAAAACAAAAGTTGTCTTTCCTGTGGTCAATAGTTAAAAGCTAGTGTGCATATAAGTTGTGTTTTTATATGATAGGTCTAAAGCAGTCCTGACGCCGTTTATGCGGGAATGGGCTTAGACAGAAAATTAGTTCTTAAAAACTTTAACTTCCGGCGTGTCTACAGGAAAGACGCTGGCCTAAATCTGTGTATGACCCATAAAAAAATTAATTTGCAAAGCTCATCCTGACGACCCAAAAGTCAATTAAGAAGAAGTCCCCCGAAGAAGGGGAGCCATACAAAAAATTGATGTTTTTTCATGTTGGGGTACATACAAATCACCCTAATGTTGTTTATAGCTATAAGGTCATGTTTGGTATCATTTTCGTGTAAAGCTAACATGCTGATTTTATTTTTGATATTAAATTTGACACTTTAATACAAAACAAAGCAAGAATTTGAGAAAACGCAAAATTAATGTTTTTTTTTTGAACATAACTTTTTCATGATAATTATTTGAAAAAAGATTTACATATTTAAAAAGCTCATTCTCTCTACATTTAAAAAAGTGTGCACATGGCATATTGCTTTAAGTAATTAGCTTTAAAAAACAATTACTTAACACGAAACCAGGATTACAATAAATGCTTTGGATTGGCATCTTACTTTACGGGAAGCGAGGATGGCGTTCAAGATTTAATCTTTCCTGGAAAATTCCTGTTATAAAAACGCCTAAGGTTAAAAATTATCGACTGGTTAGCAAATCATAATAACATTCCGATTGATCCGTCTTTATATATATATATATGATCTTTGCATTCGCGAAGGGGCTGAATTTTGCATCTGGGCAGGGCCTCTATTCTACTGCGTTATAACGATATCGCGTTTGACGTGTTTTATAATCGTTTATGTTACAGTCGTCATTATTGTAAATGTCATAAGAGTTATCAATACGTTGACAATACGGAAACACGTCAAAGACGATATCGTTATTACCATGTAGAATCCCAGGGCTGCTATAACCACAGAACTATATCGAGATAGAAGGAAAGAGTGTATGTACCTCGCGTGCCGAAAAGAGGTTCTGAGTACTGCATTGCTCGCCGCGATGCTCAGTCCGCTCTCGACCGCTTTCCGTGTGTGACGTTCGAATATAAAAACAAAATTCCCTGTTGCTCGATAATAAACTGTTTAAACACCACCAAAAAAGTAGGAGCTGTGAATCAAGATATTTCTTTTCATAGGTAAGTACTCTTTTCCCTAAAATATCCGTTATTATTTATAAAACAATTTATTTTGTTCCATAGTATTAATTTCATATAAACAGTAACGGGCGAGTCCGTGTCTACTGCTACTTTTCCATTACGGCTTTAAAGGGGCACCGAGCTTTTTGCGCTCATTAACTTTAGGTATTTTATGCACTCTGTGTATGTGTGCGTATAGCACACCAGCAAGGAGCGAGCTGGAGCCATGCGCCGGCCGCGCGCCGCGCCTGACGAGCCGTGCGCCGATCCACTAGGCGCGGAGGTTGCTACCAATGTTTACAAAATAAAAAAACATAATCGATTCCGAATACTTTTATTAAAATATTGACTAAAAGAAGTTAAAAACTTTTTTCAGTCTACATTTTTTTTTAAATTTGTGGTTTACTGTCGGTAGGTAAGGTAGGATTGAATTACTTGTATGAGGTACAGTCACATCACGAGATTGTTGAGCCACTCTAGAACCCACTCACAGATAGATAGATAATTTTTAATTAATGTCGTTTGTAGATCTAAGGTGTATTTAGCTAGTGTTAAGTTATTTATAATATTTATTGGGCAAATTGTTCGGCTAAAGAGAATAAATCATAAGTAAAAGCCGTACATCTTCCAATCGGCCATCTTCCCTCTCCGAAGGTTACCGGGAGAACCCTTTCATAGAAAGTTGACGGTAAATTTTGACGTAAATAATTTCTTTTGCGTGACGTGACGCTGTCATTAGGACAGAGTTCTATGGTGGCTCAACAACCCCGTGATTTAATGTGACTGTATATTGAAATGAAATAAAACCTAATTACCTTTATTGACAATATTCTAAGCACAAAATAAAGTGAACTCAATACCTAATGTAAAGTAATAAGAACGGCTGAGTAGGGCAAAAATCCCAGTCATGGACCCTTTCTTCAAGATATTATTTTTAACTGACTTCAAAGAAAAGGAAGTTCTCAGTTTGACCTGTATGTATGTATGTTTGTCCGCGATTATCTCACGTTTGGCTGAACCGTTTTTAATGCGGTTTTCAGAAAAGTATTTGTTTCACATAGGAGAAGGTTTTGGTATTTTAACCGTCTTTAAAAAAAAGATCTTAGTTTGTACGAATGTTTATCCATGATTATTTCCGCAAAAACTTCAATGTCTGATTCTGATCACTATAAAGTATAAAATTAAATTGATGTTTTAAAAAACTAAAAACTTAAAGCTGCTGTATCAATCACATATTTAGAAGTTCCTATTTAATGTTTGTATGTATATAATGTAATGAATAATGTACGCAGGTATCTTTAGAAAAAAAATATTAGGACTTATGAAACAACAATAATCAATATCGGATTTTACTTCACGGCATTATTTTGTCTGTGTGAGTAAGCAATGTCATTGTCTATTTCTCCATCCACTGAAAGACAAGAAATTTGGTCCATTGGCATCCTGTAATAAAACAGAACGTTTTGATTTAACTATAATTTATTTATTAACAGAATTAGTTTTTGGATGAAATTTTGTAATCCTCATTCTATAAAAATAATTCGTATTTGGGACTTACAATTCCATTGTGTGGTAAATTTTATAATCGATGTCGACCAATTCATTTACTCTGTAAATTGAAAAAATATAAAGATAATGTGAAAATTCATACTAAATTTATTAAAATGTTTTCCTATACACCTCTTACTATTTTTACGCATACCTCACCGGTTCATTAGGTACCTAACTCTTCGCTTTGTAGCGAAGTGCCAACAACTGGAACATTAACCCTATAAATAAAAAAATATGAATAATTTTGCAATTTTACTCATTTGTTGAAATATAGTTGTTAGGTACTGAGTATACTTACGGAGTATTCTCTTTGTATTCAGATTTCTGGAGATGTCTTGCTCTAGAAATATTGAAACCATCCCAAGAAGTAACAATATTATATAATTAATTATAGTAAAAAAAAACCTCGGGTCGTTCTAAGAAGCCTGTTTTGCCTGTAAATGTGTTTTTTTAGCTAAACTATTTTTATATTATTATCTTGGTAAATATTCACCATAGAAGTGTATTTTTTATATACCTACTAATTAAAAGAACTTCGCGTGTTGTTTAAAATTACTTGTGTAAATAAACCAATTTTGGCCCAAAACATCAAGACTACAACTAAACGATTACAAAGTCTTAGTAATACAAATCGATACATCTCGAAAATCAGTCTATGTTGCTACCGATTTATTTTCTCCTCCCTTAGCGTGGCATTTTGACAACTGTCAAATCAGGTTTCTTAGAACTACTCCACTATCAGTAGGTTTACGATTTTAACTAACTTCATTTCTTCACGCAAGCGTTTAGCATTGTGCTTTTGCCCATCCCTTCTCTTCCTTTTTTGGTTGTGTTTGTTCCCCATTTAAAATAAAGTGAATAATCACAAAAATCGCGATAAACGCAACCAACCAAAAAGCGACACAGCCTCCACCTCCGACGGCCGAAGCCTGACTAATGCGGACATGGGGGAAACGTGACGGCTCTGGCTAAAATGGACGAAACGCGTGCGAATTTAGGTATTTCCTTCATATTAGTAAAATAAAAACACATTTTCAAATCTAAAGTGTAGAATATATAGAAGACGTGTAGTTTTGTTGTAAATCCAAAACTGATGATCTTCCGTGAAGTAATTACGCCGTACTAAGTGTTTATTTGTTATGTAGAGGTATCTTTGGATGTTTTTTCTATCGAGGGAAGTACAAGTAATCGTGTTTCTAAAGTATATGATATATAGAGTGATTCCTTAAATATCTTACATATGAATTGCATAACTAAAGCTTCAGTAAAAACAATGCAGCAGGCGATCAAACGAACGCATTTTTTTCGTAATTACGTATCGTTGCCTCGGCGCACTCTTAAGTTGACGCGCCAGACTTGGCATGCATTGAAAACCAGCAAAGAAAATAAACCAATCCAAACTGTCGAGCACTTGTCGAGACGCGTTCAAGGTTGATTTCTCATTTTTCTGTCAAAAGTAAGATATAGTGTTTTACCCGACGATTTTCAATGCCGATTTCTTAGTCGATTAAAATAAATTTTGAAAACAGAAAAAATGATAATTATTTTTACAAGCGTTTATTTCACTTGCAATGTATGTATATGCGTATGTAAGTATGTATGTATGTATGGGTCAAATCTTGCAAATTAAATTTGACCCACTTCCCGTTAACGGAATGGGCTGAAATTTGGACCATATATGTAAACTCAATGACAATGCAATATTATGGTATCTAAGAGATGATCTGATGATGGAAGGTGGCGACAGGATCTCCGCTATTCTTAACGTAGACCCACCGTGTTAGGACTCAATAGTTTTGTCTCGATAAGCAGATAAAGATTTTGCAAAAAAAAGTACAGTCGGCAGCAAAAACATGTCCCAAAAATGTTTTTTTACTATTATGTAGCCGTGAGATGAAGTAGTAGTCAAAATGAAATATTTTAGCCAAAAGGATAATAATAGTATAGTTTGCAATTTTGTTTCAGTTTTCCAAAAGATCCTATTATAAAAAATATATGGATAGAGGCAACGGGTCGATAAAACTGGTTTCCTACAAAACACAGCCGGATTTGTTCTGTACATTTTCACAAAGATACCTTTACTGGCCAATCAAAGTACCGGCGAATAATCAGTACAGCTTATCCGACTATAGATGTAGTGATAATGTCAAATAATGAAAAGGTACCTACATTTATACGTCACAATGAGTGTGTGCGTGCGTGCGTGCGTGCGTGCGTGCGTGCGTGCGTGCGTGCGTGCGTGCGTGCGTGCGTGTGTATGTGCGTGCGTGCGTGCGTGTGTGTGTGTGTGTGTGTGTGTGCGTGTGTGTGTGTGTGTGTGTGTGTGCGTGCGCTTTATACTACAGATATATAGTATTTTTTATGCTACAGATAAAAGGATCACCTTTTTTAGAGAAGGACTCTATCAAGACCACGCCAAGGAAAAGAAAACTGGAAAAAGTGATTTTACTATAAAATGATGACATACTAATTTGTTTTAAAATTTGTGTAATTAGTAGTTTTGCATTATTATATTTCAACATATATTACACTTACAGAATATTAATGAACCATCCACATCAGACGAAACTTTAATTCATACACCAAAGAAGAAAAAAAATATGAACCAATTGAAAAACGCAAGGCAAATGATAAAAGAAAAAGACAAACAAATTTAACGCTTGAAGGAAAAAAACCGTCGAAAAGTAAATAAAATACTTTTCCTAGTGGCATTGCTAACGCTCTTCCGTTGCGACTTGCGATCGATGACACCACAGATTATGCACACAGAATGCAATTTCACAAAATAGTACTAATTCTCTGTTTCAAAAAGGGCACACGTGTCTGATATACGGATAGAACAAAGAAGGGCAGATTACACACTTAAGCGAATAACAAATAGTGCGACGGCCCCGCTCACCAACAGTGATTTATATCAGGAATAAAATCAAATAAATAAAAAAATGCTTTAAATCCATACTGAGTTTTTTCACTGCCAAAAGACGTAAACCGGCTAAACATCTCCCTCCCTCGACAAACTACGGCGCACGTACACGTCACGGAATCCCCCGAAATTCAAAATAACTAGGTTTTGAGATTTCGTTCATTAATTTATATGTTTAGTATTCTGTTGCGTAACCCGAATGGTTTCTATTGTTGTTGATTTTCTATTATAAATCAGTATACCAAAATGCGTTTAAATTATTATCAAATTCAAAAAGGCTGTTTATAATCAGAAAGTCCGATTTAAATAAACGGACTTGTTTTTTTAAATTACGGTTTTTATCAACCCTGCTGTGTGGTGCCAAATCTCTAAATCTCAGAACACTCAGTTAATTTACAGCGTGATACTAAATTCCCCATGAGCTCGACCGCTCCGTGTGTTGTAACGGGGCGCTTCGACATTGATGTAAACAACGTAATAGCTTGCAAGAAAGGGCGCAGACAACCCTTAAGTAGGCAACTAATACGTGTTCTGTGGCATCAACGGACACTACTAACTATTAAAAGTATAGGAACAAGCGGAACACTTTAAAAACAATACCTAAATGTGAACCAACTATTACATTATGGTTCAGATGTTACGAATGTCTATAACTTAAATACTTGGAGTTATTTTTAGATAATTTAAACTAATAGGTTTATAAATAGGTGCGGGGGTAACTTTTATACCTAGATCGCGTGTAACAGCAACCCATTAGAGACCCCATAAACTAGACTGAAGATAGGTCGGCTGACGCAACTGGCAGTTTAGTCACTTGTCACTTCTAATAGGAGTGGTTTTAAGGTAATTTTTACCATGACATATTAATAATGTGATAAAACACAGGTTACCGAGGAATTGTTCAATAGTGGATACGTTTAATTTGAGGTGTGTAGCTGTGTGTTATGGGACTTACATGGGGGTGATAGGGTGGACGTATATACGTATATGCTATTTATTTAATATTATTTAATTTGAGGTAGCTTGACCTGTAATTATTATGTTATTACTGTTATTAGAGAGGTTTCTTATTATGCTTATTAGTTCATAGCAGAAGCGTCCGTTGTACAGTCAAGTTCAAAAGTATGTATACACTTTAGTACCTTGTCTATTTAACGTCATGTTTAAACTGCCATATGAAATTATCCAAGCGATTAAAGTGACAAGGTACTAAAGTGTATACATACTTTTGAACTTGACTGTACTTTTAACTCCATTGTGATGATAAATCATGATATTTATAATACACATAAGTTATAAATTAAATGAATTTGGAGTCGCTGTGAAGCATCTCCCAGCAACCCCATAGATTAATTTAAGAATTTGTTATTAATGAAAACACGCTGCAATTCCCAATATGTACTGAATTAGTACACATTTTTTTTTAATTTATCTCAATAGATCGAGAGTACAATTAACTGAATTTGAATTTGTATTTGTGGAGCACAACCCCAGCAACCCCAATCATTTCATTAAGGATTTTTTTATTGATTAAAACATTACGTTGATGTAATAACTTAATAACTTCAAATAACAAATTCACCCTACTGCAGCTAAGAAAAGAGCTGACCTTGAAACTGCTGAACCGATTTCGATAAAACGTAGGACCCACACACACCGCTAGAAAACCTACTTTCAAATGAAAAATGTCGCGTCCAAATCGGTTTACTCGTTTACAAGCTACGATGCCACAGACAGACACACACACAGAAATAGCGGGCAAACGTACAACACCCCTCTTTTGCGTCGGACGTTAAAAAATGTTATTACAGAATACCTACATTTGGTTTTGGCAACCATTTTTGGTCGGAAATATGTTATCCTAACGGCTAGGTAACGAATTGACGTGTATCCGTCACAACCGGTCTAATAAAGCTCCACAGACATATGGACGCAAACATGGCTGAAGTCGAAACAACGCAAAGCTGAAAATATCCGCAAGAATGCAAATACAGATGGTTTTATCTAGCTATTGTGATAGAATAAAACGATGTAACAATAAAGTCGTTTTGAATTAATTGAATTTCATAAAAAAAAACAATGTCTGTCTTTTAGTTTTTTAGATAATTATTGTATTGGCTGGCGCCCTGTTAGTAATCAGATAAGTAGGTACTAATGTGTAAAAGTGGGCGTGAAACGAGTTTAGATTTTGCACATTGACACAGAATAAGTAATAGTACAAGTACAGAAGCGACACTCCGTGACAGCAAACATGCGAATTTAAACCTAAACAGAACGCGTTAACGATAATAAAACAAGTGCACGGCCGGAAGTGACCTTGGTTACATTTCTGCGATCGATAGTGGGGGCGCCCCTAACGAGGCAAAATGCAGCTTAAATCTGCGCTGCGAGAGTATGTATTACTTCGCCCGCCATGAGCTTTACTGACTCCGCTCACTCCGCAGGGCTGGCAGTTACTTGTACTAATTAATACGTTAATACTTATTCCGTGGCAGTTGTAAGAAAACAAATTGCATTAAACTTATTATTAGGTAATTGTAGTTTTCTTATGTAGTTTTAGTTTTATTCATCCCTAACTGTGCTAATACTGTTGCATTTGGTACACAAACAGGACTATTTTCTTTGTAGGTACCTATCTTTTATATTTGTATTTGTTTGTGCAACTGTTAGTGTGTTTAATTGAATAAATAAATGAAATATATAAATCTAGTTTGTAACTAGAGACGCACTAAGCGAGACAAGCGAGAAAATACAACTTGTGCTACCCGTACTGGAATAGGTAGGTTAATGTTAGTCTAGGAGCTGACGCACGTTTTCGATAAACAATCATTTATTTTAAGGACTTTGAAGGTTCATTTTGTAATAGTTGTATTACTAAATATTTGTTGTTAACATACTAGCTTCGATATAGACCTTAAAACATTTTGTTAATCTATAACAAGATGAAATAGGTATATAGAATACAGATAGATAAGAAAGGGGATAGCACAAAAATCGCAAAATACCTGCATGCTTAGTATGGTGGCGTTTATTGCAAGACAAAATATGGATAAAACTTCCGTCACTCTCGTACTTATACACGTGTCAAAAAGTGAAGGATGTTTTATCCACATGTTGTCACGCGACAAACGCAGCCATATTAGGCCCCCTGTATTGTGTTGATGCACCACAGATGTTAACATTACACCGTTAGTACATGAAAAAACGTAAAAAAAAAACCGGATTGGTCAAATTTCAAAAAAATGTTTAATATATTTTTGATTTAAAAACAATAATTATTAATATCTTATAACAATATTTTGTTTCATCAATAACATTTAATCAACATTTGCAACCCGCGATAGAAAGCCTAATAGTCTTATTGCCCGTTTCACAATCGACAAGTAAAGCTTATGTGAGACATAAATTTACTCTTTCTCACACTTAAAAATATACAAGGAGAGAGCCAATTTTTAATGGCAGATACATTTGTCCTTGCAATACTTAATAATAAATTTTACATTATAATTATTTGTATCTGTGACTGATTGATTACAATTACAAATGTTTAATTTTTACATATTTTTTTAACTCCTTTTTCATATATTTGATATTTATTATTTATTTATAGTTAAGTAAAAGGTAAAATAAAAATTACAGTTTTTTATCAAAAGTTAATTATAATTTTAAATTTATTGAAAATAGTCACAAAGCGGACCTTCTTAACTTTTTCTTATATATTATATAGGTAACTCATTACTAGGGTCATGTTTTAGCGAAAATATCCATCTACATATTGTTATAATAATTACAAGTCTTAAACAAAAAATAAACCGACTTCAATTTCCGTCAACCTCGGGAGTAGGTATACCCTAACAGGGATAACAAATCAAAAAAATGTTCAAAATCAGAAACTAAAAGAAAAGAAAGAAAGAAAGAAAAACCTAATTTAAACGTTAGTACTTATATATCAAATTAAAAACTAATCTTACATCAGGCTCTTGGACTATGCAACTCGTATCTATAACACGACAAAATTATAAACTCGAGCACTATTATTACCTATTCCGTTACTCAAGTAAGAAGGTAGGTAACCAGTATATGCTGACCTTGCTTTAGTAGGTAGTCACTATTACTGGGAGATCTACTTACGCGGAACGCTCTTTAAGTAAGGTAGGTAATAGATTTTTGATGTGAATAAGTCGAAAACTGCGAAACTGAGGTAGGTAGTTAATAAAATAAATAATATTATTCCGCTCTTTTTGTGTCGAGGATTCAAAACTGTAATCATTGTGTCAGTAATTAAGTACAGCTACTCGTAACTACCTACCTCGATCGAAGTTATAATTTATAAAATAATATTAATAATAATCTTACCTTTCGATATCTTTTTGGCTTTTAAATAATGATAGATCGCCATTCCTGTCATTATTTAAGCACCCGTATGCTACACAGTACCTTTCGGCTTTTCGAGGAGCCATAGGTACATTTATTTAAACAAAAACTCGAATTATTTTCGCAGCGGCGTACGGGCGGCGCGCTTCAAGACGAGCGCTCGCGTGACACTCAATTGATAAGCCTTGTATAAAAGGCCGCACATTGAGTAGGCAATAGCGCGGAGTGTCACCGGCCTGACATTGATAAATAATTACATAGGTTATGTTGCAAAGTATTACCCGACACGAGACTGGCCCGCTTGCAAGTTGCAATACAAACCGACAAATAAACTACATTAATTTACGAATAAGTTTAAAATAATTTAGTTAAAAAAAATAGTTTATGAGTCCGTCAGTGTAGCATGCCGTAGCTGAAAAATAATTCTACTGAATTTCGGTTCTTAAATTTATTAATTAATTAATTTATTTCAAAGCTTGCTATTTTATTTTAATTACTTGAATATCTAATGGCCATTTTTTGATGGGTCAATTCATTATTTCACGTTTTGGAATTCAATCAGAGGATTAAAAACATCTCTAAAAAGTAAAAAATAATAAGTTGTGGCTCTATAACTTTAATTATAAGTAGGTATTAATATTTTGACCCAAGCGTCGTCGCGTAGGAGTAAGGGCTGATTGTTTGATAAGTAGGTAGTTAACTGAACACTGACTCTAACTAAATTGACACGGCGGGGGACCGCTAAGTAAATGAAATAATATAAAATATCCCAGCTACTTAGCGGTCCCCGACGTGTCAGTTTCGTGGGGGTTTCTTAAATTTCTATTATAATTTTAAATTTCACGCTTTTTAAACTTCTCCATCTGAGTGTCTGCTTTTGGCATCGTAGCTCCGAAACGGATGAACGGATTTGGACGCAGTTTAAAAAAAAATAAGTTACATTAATCAGGATGGTTCTTAGCATGAGGATGGTTCTTTAATGAAAATTGGTTGGGCCGTTTAAGAGATATTAGCTCTGAAAGTAGGTTTCATCTTTATTTTGGGGCTTTTAACCCCCTACAAGCTCAATATCAAAAACGGCATTCAAATCGGTTCATCCATTTAAGAGCTACGGTGCCAAAGACACACACACACACACACACTTAAACATCAAACTTATAACATCCCTCTTTTTGCGTCAGAGGTAAAAATAGGGCCTATGTCACTCCCACAACCAAGACGAATCTAACTACACTTTACGCTGCAGAACGTGCCAAAGAAATAGATATACATACATACATACACTCGAAAATCATAAACCTCCTTCTGACGCAGTCGGATAACAAGTAAGCAATCGCCGTAATAAAATGCGATATAGTAAGAATCAGCCTCTAAATATATATATTTTTAAACGTGTTTCCGTTTTTACCTAAGTCTCACCTGATGTTAAGCGATCACGAGGTCAAAAGTGGTACACGCTAACCCTAAAAAAAAGTTATTGCGTTTCAGTAGTTCGTCGGTACCAAAAGTAGCGAACCAAATAGCATACGAGGAGTAGTTTTTTCAAAGTAAAATCACACAAATTACACTTTAACACTGATCCCCAAACGCTTTTAGTAATAAAAAGCGGCCAAGTGCGAGTCGGACTCGCCCATGAAGGGTTCCGTAGCAGCAAGTAACATAATATAAAAGTTCGTTGTAGCTTTGATCGATGTTTTTATGACGTATTAAAAAAAAACTAATTACTAGATCTCGTTCAAACCAATTTTCGGTGGAAGTTTGCATGGTAATGTACATCATATATTTTTTTTAGTTCTATCATTCTCTTATTTTAGAAGTTACAGGAGGGGGACTTCAACAATTTGGAAGTGTCTCTCGCGCACTGTTCATTTTAGAAAAAAATGATGCTAGTAACCTCAATATCATTTTTGAAGACCTATCCATAGACACCCCACACGTATGGGTTTGATGAAAAAACATTTTTGAGTGTCAGTTCTAAGTATGGGGAACCCCCAAAATTTATGTTTTTTTTTCTATTTTTGTGTGAAAATCTTAATGCGGTTCACAGATTACATCTACTTACCAAGTTTCAACAGTGTAGTTCTTACAGTTTCGGAAAAAAGTGACTGTGACATACGGACGGACAGACAGACAGACATGACGAATCTATAAGGGTTCCGTTTTTTGCCATTTGGCTACGGAACCCTAAAAAAAGTCGGAGTAAAGAAAATCGCGATTATTATAATGGAGGACCGTATTATTGTGCATACAAAGGAAGTTTGCGAGTCTGCTAAAATTAACACTCGCTCCGTTCGATATCGATTCTGGGTTATGTAGGTAGGTATGAGAACTGATGCAGTGTTCGCGCCGGCATGTGGGTTCCGTTCTGTGTGTGCTGGTTTTTCAATTATGCATAATCTCCTACGGCTTCGACTTTCACGGGTTGGCAATCAACGTGGTAACTTGTTGCACAAATGCCATTATTCGATAGCCTGCTTTTATTATCGGAACTTAGCTGGTAATGGATAGGGTTTACTACTCTGCCGATACCGTTATGTGGCTTTTAACTACCCCATTTTAGATCACACTTGGTTATGGATTTACGATAAAACCATCCGCGCGAAACCGTCGAAAGCTCATATTTGCGATTTATTATTTTCTTAACAGTTTTAAACAAAGAGTGTTGTAAATTGTAAACAGCCTCAAAGATTTTGTTTTTGTAGTCCCTTTAATAATTCCTACATAATGTATGTAGATAAAAAATGGAGGGGGGGTAGCAATGTCACCAATTGGATATCGTCTCCGGACCCTCACCTTATCCATCTCCGTTGTTATAACCCACCTACGTCACGTGCCCATGGAATGTGCGCTGCTATATGGTTTAAAATTTATTGCCAGCTTTATTCGCGACTCGTTTAACTTAAAGTTGCCTTTATTGTAGCCCGTTTCTCCGTTAAAGCGCTTCTTAAACAGCAAACCGAGTGTTTTGAAGGGCTTCGAAATGTAAACAGCGTTACAAAATAATCGTTTTATTATAAAAATATATAAAAAGTTACAATAATAAACATGCTATAGCAATCTTTAACTTACTTTATGAAATATTAAATAACTGTGCCGACAGAGCCATTAGAGTTAAGTAATGAATCCGTGTTCAAGCGGCATTCGCATAATATACTGCGAAGTTGTAAAGCGTTTAAGTACTTGTTTGGATGAGGACACGTTCTAGTATAATATAATTAATTATATTGTTAACATATTTGTAGAGTTATTCAAATTATATAGCGTAACTAAAAAAACTTTTACATAATAATGAGGCTTTTTAAATTTAAGCGTTATTTTCGAGGCCCAAGGCTAGGAGATTCTAGCCACTCGTTTTGGGGGTATTATCTTAAGGCTATGTATAAGTAACTGGGTATATACAGATTTTAGATAGGTACCTATTGATTTTCGGCTTTGGATTGAGTTGTATGCGCGTCCAGGGGTGCCATGCGTCGAGTTAGAGAATAATAACCTAATACCGTTGTTGAGAGCGACGTATTCGACGCATTCACCGCGGAATAGGCGTAAACACTACAGTTGTCGTAAATATAAGGAGATGTGGGGACTGATCCGCGCTACGATGCGATAGCTCCAAAATCAAAATATCGCCATAATACGGTTATTTACAACTGTATTGTAAAGGGAAATGGTGTACAATGGATGGTAAATGTCATTTATCTCCAGGACAGCCAGTTACATTACAGCCCCGCTTATTTATTGCTAACAGAATATAGACCTAGAGCTTGTGCGTATTAATTACATTTCTCAAATACAGTTGCTAATCAAGTAAGCACAAAGGATCAGTTTTGGGTAAAACAATTAGACTGAAGTGAAACGGCGGGCTGTCAAAGCCAGGAAGCCTGAGGCGGCCCCTCTGAGTGGCTTTCGTATTCAGGGCCGGTGCGGGGCCGATGCCTCAGCGAACCAATTTACCGCTAACCAGATTACAATCATTGCATCAAACATGCTGCTCTGACACTAACACAGCTGGAACTCTTACATATATAAGTTCGTATCTGTTGACGTTCATTTTTATCTGCGTTTGTGTAAACTATAAAATTTTCATATTATTTTACGTTTACAATCCTAAACAATGGAATTTTCAAAAAATCCTCCCATCACTCGTCATTAAGGTTATCTACAAGGCCATTTTATTTTATTTTCACACCAATACATGTATTAATATGTTCAGATCGTTTGTCACCACAACCGAGCGGGCGGGTGTGTATCCTATTTTCCCATCGGAAACCTTTGAACTTGGGTTTTTCATTTATTTTCATACAGCAATCGATACGGCTTTGTGCTGTAGCTACGAAAATAGCGTATCACGTACTGATAGAAAATCAATCTGACCGGAACCGTCGGTGTAATATATTTCGATAATGGCTCTCGACGTCGTTAGAAAAAGTTTATGTTGCACATGTGTTTGGGCTGATATTCACAATTAATTATGCTTCTATTTCGTATTTTATTTTTGTGTAAGATAATCCAGGCAAAGAAAAGGCGAAGCATCATACGATTCCCCGTTCAAAGGTAGATTAGAACTAGTTACGATAAAAATAATAAAACTATAAATAAATACAAACATAGTTACGACGCGTTTTTATTTTTTTGGAAAAACGTATGTTTGAACTTTTCCCTTCCTTATAGAATTTGCTTATCGTTATAGCTTAATTTCTTGCAGAAAAAGCAAAAGGCAGATCTGTGTTTGATTGTGATGTCATTGTATTTGAGATGCCGTTATCATATTTTCATTTACATCTTTGTATTATCATTGTATAAAAAGTCATATGAATCCGTTGCTCTGTTGGGTTTCATATTTTTATTTACATCTTTGTATTAAAAGTCATATGAATCCGTTGCTCTGTTCTGTTGTGAGACAAATTGACACGCATGTATTTTTACATTTGTTAATTTAGTCAGTTGTATAAAAGTCTTTCGCCACACGTTTAAGTCTCGGAAATGGCCAGTTCCCGAGAGCGTTAAACAAATTATACGCGGACAAAATCAAATTATATCTGTCATCTAGGTAGGTGTCTACCGCAATCAGGTTAAAACCAGCATTTTGTATCTTTTATACGGGATGGACGGATTCCATAGATTTTTCATCTCCGTTGTCGCTAACGCTGAAATGTATGGAATGAAAATAAACGCCACGTGTAAAACCCCCAAGTATCTACAAAAGTTGAAAACATCGGTTTGTCTGAGAAGCGGTCATGCAAACATCACTGGTTCAGAGTATACTTAATGTATCAATTGTGTTAATCTCTGTTTAAAGACGTATTTTGTTTGTCGCAGGACCAAAAGATCCGCAACATGGTGCTTTTCGGCTCCCAGAGTTCACTGGAGGAGAAAACGGTCACAGTGTGCTATGGCGCTGACTTCGTAAACGTCACTTTCATCAACTTTTGCTGCACCAGGAAGGAGATCGCGCAGGTAGGTAATGACAGCGTTGTCCAAGTCTAAACCTACAATTACGAGGCTTCTGCGATGCAGTTTATAAACAATAGTACAGAATGATGACGGCAAAATGTAATTAAGCACTTCACAAGTTTCACAACAAAGAAATTGCATTGTACCTACTTGAAATTAAAAGTAAACAGCATATTTAAAATAGGTCAGTACTCAGACAAAGCTTTTAAAGACAAAAGCGAAGCTTGCCGTTTACATGGTGGTAGAACAACGTGCAAACATTTTAATAATAAAATTCTGAATAACATTTTATTTTTAAAAGTCACTAGATTACATAACCCTCAAATTGGGTACCATTGTACCTACTTGAAGTTAAAAGTAAACAGCATATTTAAAACTAGCACCCCGCCCTCGCTTCGCTCCGGATTAAAGTATTATACATATAAACCTTCCTCTTCAATAACTCTATCTATAAAAAAACCGCATCAAAATCCGTTGCGTAGTTTTAAAGATTTAAGCATACATAGGGATATAGGGACAGAAAAAGCGTTTGTTTTATACTATGTAGTGATACGTCAGTAGTCATACAAAGCTTTTAAAGATAAAAGCGAAGCTTGCCGTTTACATGGTGGTAGAACAAGGTGCTAATATTTTAATAATTCTGAAAAACATTGTATTTGTCACTAGATTACAAAACCCTCAAATTGTATACCCATAACTACCTCATTGTTTTCACAAAACATTTGGCACGATGAAGAGACTTTCCGTGAATTTATTTTTGGAATGGGGTTTTCCCAATCAAAACTTCTAAAACAAACATGCGCTAGTCCTCTTTTTTTGTTTGTTATGATAGAGACACAAATATCATGGTTTTATATTACACAGTATTGAACATTATGTTTATTTGAAGTAGAGATAAACTGAGACTTAGTTGGCTCTAGTAACATCTTTAACATCTTGCATGTAATTATTTATATAGGTATCCTTCGTCGGTATATTAAGCAGCGTCAACTATTTTAGTACATATAGTATTGAGCATTCCATCGCGTTCCTAGTTGTCTGGCCGGCTAGTGAGTCGGTGCGGTTGACACATTTCCACGAGAAATACTCGTACCACTGCAGAAATGTAATGTAAGTGCAATGCTAAGGGGGCACGTCGAGTGTCAGTGTAAAGTAAATGGACTCGCTCGTATTCATTCATTGTTTTCGTTCATTGATCGCACTAAGCCCTACTTTTCTGCTTGAAGTTCCCCCGTTCCTCACATGCACGGCTGCGCTTACGTTCTACATTCATATGCATAGGCCTGTTTAGCAATTTAGGTCATTACGTATCACAGATGCCAGCGGCTCGTTGTAAGGGTGTGTGGCGACGGGGCTAGTCTTGTTCCCGCTTCGGTTGAAGTAATTATTGAAAGTACTATTCCCCGCCAAGCACATTGAGTAATTGCTTCGTCCAACACGCCTGCTGTCTTTTACTCACTTAGTAATAAATTTAATTATGATTCGGGGATATAGGTAAGCGAACCGTTTTTACGGAACCTACTTAATTTTTATTCTTGTAGTTATTTTTCAATTCCAAAATACGCTCCGTGGCGTAGTTTTACTACGTTGATTTATGTAGCTATGTATCTTAAATCGTATGCATGTATATACGATTTCTGTCATGTACATATTTCACCGTCCCTCCCTTCGAGGGATGATGCATCTTACAGCTTTAATCATCGGCTATTTGCGAGGACGTTTGCATTTTTGGCTAAAGTTCGACGTCTCTAACCTTATACTGTGTAGAGTGTACTGTACCTATACGAAAGTTTGACTCTTAAACTAGTATTTCATACTCGTAATAGTAAGTCTTTGATTGTTATAAATATTTATTGCATTATCAGTAGGTACATACCGCCGATACACCTTTATAATTATGTATTTTTCAATGACCTATCCTACTTAATATTATATTATAACTTCGAAAGTTTGTATGGATGGATGTGTGGAAGTCTGTTACTGGGTCATTCTCAGTTAAGAGGTAATAGCTTACTGATAAAACTTGGCATGACAAAAAAAATTGAAATTTGATTTAATTTTTTTACAGATTTATCAAAACAACTTGTT
Source organism: Acleris holmiana (assembly GCA_949316455.1). Lineage (NCBI taxonomy): Eukaryota > Metazoa > Arthropoda > Insecta > Lepidoptera > Tortricidae > Acleris > Acleris holmiana. The sequence continues at coordinate 10,958,037 of OX438765.1, read as the reverse complement.
TTTTAATATGTGCTAGGTGACCAGTCAATTTTTCATTTTTTTATCATTTTACAGAAGACCAGGGGAGAGACTTTTATGAAAAAAATTCATAAAATATAAATAAATGCATATATTAAATGTTTGTCAGATTTTTATAAATCTATTAGATGATGTATATGCATTTTCTAATTATTTTTTTTTATTATTCTTTTTTACCTCAGAAAATAGTGTTTGTTGAGCACAGTCTAGTCCCTCCCCTGGCCTTTTGAAAAACAAGGAAAAAATGAAAAATTGACGGATTATTTTGCAGATCTGAATAATGGAAAGTGTAATTAAGTGTAATAGTTAATTTAAATCAATATTTATACGTTTGCTGAACATTTTTGCAAATGTTGTGCCAGGGGAGAGAAAGCCAGGGGAGAGACTTTTCAGTAAGAAAATCGATAATATCTCAAAAGTATTTAATATTAGTTAATAAAATGAAGTATGTTTGTTATCTATAAGTAAATTAAAGTCAATATAAATATATAATTAAGTATTTAGAAAAATTAATCCAGAAATAAAGCTGACCAGGGGAGAGACTATTTCACCAGATACCATCAAAATTGATGAACAAAGGGATCAATACGAGTGACAAAATGTGGAAAAAAGATCATTATTACAACGTTGGCTTATATTTGTGGATCAAATGAATTATGATTAGCATTAATATTACAATAATTAAGATCGCAAATACAATATTTTTTAGATTATAAGAATGCCAGGGGATGAGACGCAAATTCCGGCGACAAAATGTATCGTGAATATATTCTATTAAAATAAAAATAAATAGTTACTTCGGTTACATCATTACAATCATTCTTTATATTATTTTCTAATAAAGACTAACTTAAAATGTTTCCATGGCTTTAAGATCACGTAAACTTACTGATTTACTGTAAATACTAGCTGGGGACAGGCCAGGGGAGAGAAGTTTTGCACGTTTGAGGTGAAATTGTGACAAAACTAAGTTAATTAATTATTTGAAATTGATTGTCCATAAAGTTGAGCACTTATATTAAGAGATTGTGATATAATATTCTTTTAATTTTCAATAGAAGTATGATTATTTATCCGGGACATCGTTTTTGCCTCTTAACTGAGAATGACCCTACTCTTTTACGCTGCAACGGCTGGACGGTTTTAGATGAAATTTAGAATGGAGATAGCTTATACCCTGGATTAACAAATAGGCTATCGGAAAATTTAAAAGTTCCCGGGGGAATAACGATAATCGAAATGTATGCGGTCGAAGTCGCGGGCGGAAGCTAGTTTAAAATAAGTTACTCAATAATAAGTCATTTAAATTACTTATTAGAACACTTGACTAGTTAACGATAATGACGTACGTTTTAAGACCATTTTTATATGATTTTATTCGGTATGACATTTATTTTCGGGTTATCATTTGTGTAAATCCTTCATACGTGTACTTACATAAATAATGACATTCGGCCTTGTCCGATGTGTATCGTAACCCATCGGATTTGCTCTTTCATGTCACATCCCACTAAACATGTGGCCGTGTGCGATTTATCACTGACATGACACAATACTGTGACAGAGTCTCGCATTTTTCCTTAATACGAAACACGCGGCGGCCACGCAAAATCACAGTTCGGTCTTGTTATTCTATGAGGCTGTCAATGGTAAAAGAAAAAATATGATCCATCACGGTGGTGTGCCTGGTTTATTTTTACCCGAATACCTGTAAGGTTGTATCCATGTTTCTTTGTGACGTTCTGGGGGATATTATGATATAGCTATGCGGTTCATTTTAAGGCGAGTCTAGATCTGCCGTGAAATGAACTGCATAGCTATCAAATATCGTTGAATCGGAATTCACCCATAGTGTCACGTGCTATAATAGAACTTTCTCAGTCCCGATGTTGCAGGGGTATTCAAGTTTTTGTTTCATTAGAATTTAAATTGTCTAGTTAAATCTTATAAATAGTATTATAGCAAGTTTTTAAAATTGAATTTGAAATGGTATAGGTATTTATCAGAAAATCATTTTTCAAATTTCAACATTCTTGTAGTAGGTGATGTGTTCTTGTAGGTAGGTAGGGTAAACCATACAGCTATTGCCCGCGATCCCGCTTTATTTTAGACACTGCAATCACTAAAAAAAAATTGACTACATAAGTGTAACAAGCAGTAACAAAGCTATGTTTCTATTTAAGTAAATATTTTGTTCTGTGATTGAAGTCTCTTAAAAAGAAGTGTAGCGTGTGTGTAGTGGGTAATCACTGGTCGCGGGCAATAACTGTACGGTTCACCGTATGTGATTATTGCATGTAATAAAAATTATCAAAATAATAATCGCGCTAATCTCATGTAGGTATATTATTGTGGTGCTCTTAGTTATAGATACCTATGGTTGGCCGTAGGCATAGATGTTGTCTGTATAACAATAAATATGTTACATCGCGTATTTTTCAATACATGTCGTAAACCTGCAACAAATTGATTACCTACTTCTTCGCTTCATATTTTATTTGCGCTTGAAAAATCTACAATTTGCCAGATAAAACTGTTATATTTGTTAACTGGTTTGAATGTTTGTATACTGGTTTCAATCTGATAAAAGGTAAAAACTCAAATGAGTTCATCGGGAAAAAACTAACCTTGTGATAAATAAACAATGTTCTCGTAAATTATTTTACAGAACAATGTTTTTTTTTATACGTGACATAATAAACGAATCTGACTCTTTGTAGGCTTTTGTACCAAAATGGTTAAAAGGAACCTTTATTTTGGAATTTGATATCTGTTTATGTGTCACAGCACTCACAGCAGTTTTTCTCAGGATCTGCACACCAGCTATAAACATCAGCTATGTGGCATAGTTGTACAATTTGACTCCAACTTGAACAGGAAATAATTGAATAGTTATTTAAAATGGGTTTAAAAGGGCGTTGAAAAATTATATTTTTGTAGGTAGGTATTTATTGATTTACGTCCGAATATGTACTTACTCTAATAAAATAACCTATGCGATGCGATGCTATCTTTCAAGTTTAGCCAAAAAAATTAGAACAGACACACATAATTATTATTATTTTATGGAAAACTAAAGTGAAGTTAAAAGTTAGATAAATAAAATGCTTGCTCCGTTAAAACTGATTCTAATTTTTTGTCTAAGTAACGGAACCCTCGGTGCGCAAGTCCGCTTATCACTTGATCTAGATTTTTTTTCAGTAACAGCAGCCTATTTCCATAATTTTGTTCCAGCGCCGTAAAGCCATTAAGAAATCCGTCCGAATTTAATAAATAATAGAGCCCGTGCAACAGGTTCTATAGAACGGAGGGGCGCCTGAAGCTGTTTAAAATTGAAACGGAGAAGTGTCAAAGAGACAACATTCAAAGAGTTGTCTTTAGTAGAAATAATAAAAAAATGGATCGAGTCACAAAATATTTGTTTATGAGCACGGGAGTCATTTTGTTATGTACTCGTACCTACCTTCAGCTTGTTTTGTGTAGGCATTGTTTTAATTACTGGGCCTTTTTAACTGTCGGTAACATAAAAGAAGGTTCTCTATACGTCTTGTTTTTTTTAAATGTATGTTCCTCGATTACACAATCATTGTTGGACTGATTTGTAATAAAAAAAATGTTTGAGTAGGTAGGTATACTTTCTGGTTCCATATACAACACCTCAACATTATGATGATGGGATCTTGGAGAAATCGAGGGAACTCCTCAAACATTTTAGGAATAACATACACAAAAACAATGCATTATACGTGGACGACATAACAAGTATTATTACGATCACTAAAAGGTATGAAATAAAATAAATGTTTTAAAAAACTAAAAACAGTCTTCAAAAGGCAAGAAATAACCTCTTTTAAAATGATAGTTAATAGTTCAGTCCAACTGAAGTCGGTGTCCCACTATACATATTTTGAACCAAAAGCCGAATGTAGTTGAAGTGACCATATCCTATCATTTTAAAACAAGCTATATCTTGGTTTTTAAAAACGGTTTACAGTTTTTTTAAATATTAATTTTTAGTGTCAAATAGATTAGTTCATACAGGGTGTTAGGCAGATCGTGCGCCAAAAGAATACGGCGGGTAGGTGGGGTCACTTGCAACACACTTTAGGCTAACTAACACTCACCCTGCCCACGGTATATTTTTTATTTTTTATTTCGATATTTCTCAAAAGTATGCAGTTTTCTTTACATATTTTTTTTAATGTCGCAAAAGGTATTTGTATTTTTTTAAATCTCTAATGTTTGTTTATTCTATTAACATATTATGTACTTGCATTCCCTTATTATTAGCGAATCCCATCCATCCAGAACCTAATCGTCATTTAGGTCTTAAACTTTGCGCAACAATTTGAGATGTAATGTCATCGTCGCGCTGGTAGTAAATTTGGAAACCTTGAAGAAAACTATTAAACTCTACATTTCTGAATATTTCGCAGCCAATAATAAGGAATGGCTTTCATGAACATTTGTTTATTTAGTATATTTCCATCTAACAACTGTACACTATGAATTACACTTTCTCCGCACATTTGAGGGGTATATTGGCACATCGCAGGCAATAAGTGAGAGATACCTATATTCAAGTATCTAAAAATTCGTAGTTGCCGTAATAAATAACATCCTGCAATATGAGTACACATCAATTCATATTACGTTCGTTTCGATAAAATCGATTTAGGAGAGATTGAATACCGTCATCGGCATACGTGAAGATCTCGGCGTGTCAAAAAAATCGTTACTCAAGAGCATTGTCCTGCCGTTCTATTATTAAAAATCACTCGTACACTGTCTTACCGTTTCAAATTTTAGGTGAAACGAGGCATCATAAAAATCTGATTAAGTGATTGAAGCAGGGATTGTAAAACCGGTTTTATTCAATACCTGTATTTAAAATGTCAAATTGTTACCGCTAAAAAAGTAATACCTATATTCGAATTACAGGTATAATTGTCATTCAGCTTTTGTTTTTATCGCTATGTATACACTATTTACAGTATTAAATACCTGTATTAAATACCGCTATTCATTGCACCTGATAAGTAAGATGTCAATCGGACTGTAATTAATTGTAATTTCAGACTTGTCTAAGGCGTGTCTGAGTTTTTTGTAATAACACCAAAAACATTTACAGAAACAAATAAACGAGTGTATTGACACTGACAGGTTTATTGGTTATTGTTTTTAGGGGTAAAGTATCAAAAAGAGGTATTGTTCTCAATTGGCTAAACCGATAATATACTTGAATACCGGTATTCATTATACCGCTAATCAGAGCTTTAACGATATAAATAGCGAAATACAATTATAACCGGTTATACCTCATTTAAAACCGGTAGTCAGAATACCGGTAACGATCCCTGGATAATAGTATAATAATAAATTAAAAACAAATGTTAAAAATATACTTGGGTTATAACAGTCCTAATTCGTCATGATAATGATAAAAATATAAGACATTTGATTTACAAAGAGACAAGATTGAAAAGCAAATGATTTTAAGTAATCCTATTTCTACATTTGGCTCTTTGAAAATAAAATATGTACATACAAATATAATTTAAACTGACCTTGAAGAAAGATCCTCGGACGGGACCGTCATGATAATTTGTCTTTACCTATTAAAAGCAAAAATAGAAAAGCGGTTGCTCTTTTGTCACCGCGAATAGTCTTTTAAATTGTCCGCTCTTATCGGCTTCTTGTTAGATATCCAAGAACAGGGTTGATAAGACCTTGCCTCTTGTATCAGAGAAATGTATATACATCTTTCTTCCTATAAATTACCGGAAGACGTTGATGCGAACGAAGTGCCTATTTCGGTCTACTTAACGCAATAAACGTATCGTTTTAGTAATCATATGTCTACCTACACGCTGTTTTAATAATTTACGAAGCTATTTATTACTCGAGCGTTAAGATTGGTATGTAGAATATGGAGCTAAGTGCCGACGGACATTTTATCACCTTAGGTCTTTGTCGCACTTTGAGATTGAATAACTTTTGTATCGCTCCATCATTCTTAGCGAGTGTTGGACGTTTAATCGATATGACACGCCGTGGCTTTGAGTACCACATCCGATGCTGCAATCACGCCACGTTTCATCCTCTACTGGACATGATTCTGTAGCTTTTTGATTAATTTGAATTATGCGTTCAGCTAAAAACTTTGGTACCAGGAACGTTTATAAACAAGAAAAGTATTTACGTACCCTAGAAACATGTCGCAAAGACAGGCATTTCAAACTTAAGTGATAGGATATTTTATACGTATTGCGACAGGATGAAACGACGGAGTATTACTTAAATACATATTTCCTTGTCTGGACTAGTAAATTGCCTGCAAATTTAAATTCATTAAATCGTTTTGGCCATTATAAGACAGCCACTTGTGTGCAGAATGCTGTAAGCCTTTTACACACTACAGCGCTCACTCAGTGAATGCAAGACTTCACAGCTATTCACGTGCGGACAAAAACAAACGTACATGCCAGGATGAAAGTCTACAAAGTAAACGTTGCCTCTGGACTGGCCCAGTTTCCTTGTGTCTTTGGTTTTTCTTTATTTTCAAGAAATATAAGAAATATATTTCCTCATCCGGCTGTGCGACAGTGTCAATTAAAGGTAGTTGGTGTACTGCTGACAGTACTCCCATACCATATAATCAGTGATCGGATTTCCCGGTGCAACGCGGGGTGAATGGCCTCAAACATGCTAATATGGATATGTCCCGGGATTCCGCGACCTATGTTGTTGTTGGAGGATAATTAAATTATATAGTTTTAATTGATATCAATTGAAAATTCAGGTTAGCTTTTGAAATTAAAGGTTATATTATTGAAAAAACATAATTTACTATTCGTCTTCAACAATAATCTTGGCAGATTAATTAGTAATTATTATACATAAATAATAAATTAATTATACTTTAAAAAATCGCAAACAAAATCACGACTAAGGGCTGATTTTTCAATGTACCTACATATATCGCTATCTGATAGATACATTTTTAGCTTTGTCCTGTTTTTTCATATGAACTCAGAAAAGGAAAGCAATAATTTTAACTGTCAGGTAATGTTATCTGGAGATTGAAAAATCAGCCCTAAGTACAAAAGTAATAACAGGTAATTAAGTCTTCATATCAATGTGATAATATTTTATTGGCTGTAAAATGTAAAAAGGCGGCAAGCCTGGTGGTGGTGGTAGGACCGTGCAGGGTCCGTCCGGATCGCTACCACCATCTTATCCATTAATCACCCGCCAAGCCACAGTGTTCGCATGGCTGTGTTCCGGTGTGGGGATAACCGGTGAAATTACTAGCATAGAGGCATTCCATCTTAGTCCTCAGTTTTGCAACGCATTAGAGGTCTTAGGATTATAGTCTTGAGAATTCAAATGTGTATGGGTCTCAGATTCCTTCGTGTGCCTTCTCCTCATCATAAAAACAAACTTATAATTCTCGCTGTGTATTTAATATTTATAGGCATTTAAAAAATACGTATAACACTAACAGCATTTTTATACGAATGCGGTCGTGGGATTAGGGTCGCATCCATATTGAGATTACGACTATATCCCGTGAATTGCATCTGGAAATCCGATCACTTCATATAATAGAGGTACTACATATATTGTATAAAGAGTTGTAATAATGTAAAAAGTTATTCAGGAAAGTATGCTTGTATCAATTTGACCAACAAATTTATTTCAAAATGCAAATTTCTCAACTAGTTTCGAAACAAATGAAGTCTAATCCCGGAAATGAATATTTAGTTTTACCTGTGTAAATGCACTCATGTTGCTTACAAAAGTCATTAACTCGTAAGTAAAGTTTGGCGATTGGTTTAACAAGTCTAGAGTCACGACTTCAACCGCAGCGCAGCCAAGAGTTCATTACTGCAACATTTACCTAGTTTAATAGTTACATTACAGGTTTGTTAATACCTACACCGTTTAAACTAGCTCCCCTCAAGCCCCTCTCATACCACACATAATGTGCATCTTATACATCCACCTACATCCCCTAATTGGAGCTTTAAACATGCACATACGCTATTCGCCGCATTTACAACAATGTGCACTATTTTAGCTTGCGTAAAAATGTGTTTCTCAGCCGGCTGTGCTCATTATGAGTCAGTACAACGGGCACAGCTTTAAACTCCCGTGTATATTCAGATTCACCTGCCTTCAGTTTTCCTTTTATTCGTTCACCGTGTCACAAATATTATTCTTGGCATGAGATCAGGTGCGAGTTCCAAATTGATATCCTACACTTGAGCTCGGGTTGTTGAAGACCTAGTCATTATATATCATTGTCAATAAAGCCCAGGCATTTTGTACAATGCCGAAGGTCCGAAGGTGTCTTGTACTTTATACAATAAAGAAATTGACCACACTGCACATGTAGGAGGATTCCTGACTTCAGTCCAGTGCTTTGCTTGAAACCATAATGTACCTTTTTACGTTACATGGGAAAAGACCTGGGCAAAGAGACTTGTTCGAATGTAGTGTTTTGCTAACATGGGCACCGTAAGCACATGTATATCGATAAAAAACAGAGCTTTGTTATTGCTGACACTCCGCTGACGTTGTGACGCGTTGACTCGTAAACAGATTAAGTTTCAGACCTGAAATTTAGATATTTTATGTAAAATGTTGTCTTAAAACCAAAAATTGGTAATTAGCAGAAAATAATTATAATAATACTCCTAGTTTACTCTAGTGTTTTTGTACATTTGAAATGCAAATAATAACAAAATGGAGGGCTTTCATTGTTATCAGTTTAAAAAATTGGTTCGTGATACACCTACCTACCTATCTCAAAAACGAAACTTGTTACAAATAGGCAATAGGTGTGTACATACACCTATTCATAAAATACAGATTGGCGAAAACAATCATATAGTGCCTGGAGCGTTACAAACACGGAGACAACGGATTTCAGTTAGTGATTAAAATTTAAAAATCAAAATGTATCGTTTAGTCTTAAAAAAGGTTTACGTGAAAGAAATTATGATCTTGGTTTAAACAAGATAAATTGATAATTGAAACATAGTTTCGGAAAAAAGTAGTTTATATGTTTGGAAAAAGTTTTGCAAAAAAAAATGTTGTTGAAACGAAGGTAACCCGCTTAATCTATTTATAACAAGACAGTAATCGGGAAAAATATGTAAAGTACACAAAATTAAACTTATTTTGAAAATATTTGTTTGCTTCCATTTGATTTCTAACTGTTATGAATAATGTCTTTCAATATGACTTGTTCCGCTACTTATATTATAAAACAATGGTCTGTTTAGGGTTCCGTACCCAACGGGTGTTGACGAAACTATCACCAAGAGTACACTGGGTACCCCTCTGTCCGTCGGGCTGCCTGTCCTTCGGGCTGCGTGTCCGTCCAAGTCTAATGATAGTTTACGCATAATAATTATAAAATTAATGTTTTAAAACCCAAAAACCGTCAACAAAAAGCAAGAAATAACTTCTCTTAAAATGATAGGTACGAGTAATAGGTCAAGTCAACTGAATTCGCTTTTTGGTTCAAAACATAGTGGGACGCCGACTCCAGTCGGACTCACCTATTTACCTATCATTTTAAAATAAATAATTTCTTGATTTTTGAAGACGGTTTTTAGTTTTTTAAAACATTTATCTTATTTCATACCTTTTAGTGATCGTAATAATACTGTTATGTGGTCAACCTTTATTTATTCCCATAATATTTGAGGAGTTTCCTCAAATACGAGGGTTCGATTTCTCCATGATCCCATCATCAGATCTTGATGTGCTGGTAATGGGACCAACTCGAAAGTACACCCAATCGGAAAAAAGTAGTTTATATGTTTGGAAAATGAATCAGTTTTGCAAAAAAAAATGTTGTTGAAACGAAGGTAACCCGCTTAATCTATTTATAACAAGACAGTAATCGGGAAAAATATGTAAAGTACACAAAATTAAACTTATTTTGAAAATATTTGTTTACTTAAACAATTTACATTTTTAATACAGTTGGATGTCTTTGAAAGATGTTCTTATATTATATGTATATTTAGGTTAAATTCAACGTATATTTATAGGTAGGTACATAAAAAAGTTAAATTATTTGCTGAAATGTGAGAAACATTTGGGCATATATTTTTAACAGTTTTTTAAGGCTCATATGGAAATTAAAAAGAAAAATAACTAACTCTACTGGGACTAACGTAATTTAGACAATTACATGTTGCCATTTGATGATGTTGTCCTGGGGGTGATTCTCTTAACACAGCGCTGCGTCGAACGCAAAGGTGAACGTTTATCCGGCAAGTCTATGTAGTCCCATCGGATCGTACAAAACACATTTTAGCGCGTGCCTTCTCAATTAGGCAGCAGAGCTCGGTCGCTCAGCGGAGCTTTACGTCCATCTTTGCGTTCGATGCAGCGCTGTGTTAAGAGAATCACCCCCCTTGTCGTCGGAGTGGCGGTGGAGCCAGTGGAGGGCAAGTTGGGCATACAACCTCCACCGCCTTAGTCTTCGTTTCGGAAATGTTATTATAGTGACGGGTTGATAGTAAAAATATTATGATAGCGCAATTATGTTGTTATTTTTTACGGGTCTATCTTAAAACTATTATAATTTAAGAGTTGTTTTTCTCGCAATCAAAGTGAAAAGTAGAGTTTTTAACTCGAGACTAAAAAGCCATAATGACACTAGAACTTCATCCACCCTTGCTTTGTACAGGTGGATTATATTATGGATCTTGTGTCACAATGGCTTAATTTAGTCCCTTGTTGAACAATCTACTATAGTATCTCTTAAAATGCTTTTTATGCTCGACGACGTCGTAAAATTCTTATCAGTTAGCATAATCTAAGTTGCCCTCCATCTTCTATACAATGAGCACTGTAATCAATAAATTAATTGAGATACCTATTAACTAAATGCTTCCATTTGATTTCTAACTGTTATGAATAATGTCTTTCAATATGACTTGTTCCGCTACTTATATTATAAAACAATGGTCTGTTTAGGGTTCCGTACCCAACGGGTGTTGACGAAACTATCACCAAGAGTACACTGGGTACCCCTCTGTCCGTCGGGCTGCCTGTCCTTCGGGCTGCCTGTCCGTCCAAGTCTAATGAAGTTTACGCATAATAATTATAAAATTAATGTTTTAAAACCCAAAAACCGTCAACAAAAAGCAAGAAATAACTTCTCTTAAAATGATAGGTACGAGTAATAGGTCAAGTCAACTGAATTCGCTTTTTGGTTCAAAACATAGTGGGACGCCGACTCCAGTCGGACTCACCTATTTACCTATCATTTTAAAATAAATAATTTCTTGATTTTTGAAGACGGTTTTTAGTTTTTTAAAACATTTATCTTATTTCATACCTTTTAGTGATCGTAATAATACTGTTATGTCGTCAACCTTTATTTATTCCCATAATATTTGAGGAGTTTCCTCAAATACGAGGGTTCGATTTCTCCATGATCCCATCATCAGATCTTGATGTGCTGGTAATGGGACCAACTCGAAAGTACACCCAATCGGACAAAACAAAAAAATCAGCGGCCCAGCAGTCTTTGTGCAATCGGAAAACATACATAAAAATGATCCGACACATAAAAAAAACAAATAGGTATCAATCAACCATAATAAGGCTGCTATTATTACGAAAAAAACAATGAAATCAACTCTAATGCTTCTAAATAAATGTTCATCATGGTCTGTTTTGAATGCTTAAGGCGACGGGTAGGGCAGTCGTCTTTCCATACTAACTTTGTGCAAGTTTCTGTTATTTTTGTATTTGTTGAAAATCCCTATTACCATGACCTAGGATATATTTAATGGATCTTTATCGTTTGATCGAATTTAATACGCAATAATTTCATTTGCCCGAATTTTTACTTGACATAATTGTATATGCTATAACGAATCATATGCCATAATGATCATTTGCCATATTTTCCATTGACATAATTGTTAGGTGCCATAACGATATGTTTGCGATACATTTTATTTTCCCTATTATAAAGTTGTATGCTATAAATTTAAAAGCTCATAATATTTATTTGCCAAAACACTCAGAATGCGTATAATTTTTGAACTGTAGGGTACCCGGGCCATTTTGTTATGAGCGTTGTCAATGTATTTGGCCAAATCGGTTCTGGCGCTTCGCCGGCGGCACGCTCGCTTCGATCGCTCGGCTCGCGCTCTGCAAGGTCGCAGTTTTACCTAACACTACTCCGCGCTTCGCTCGTCGTCTTACCTTACGGAGACCTTCCTTAATAGGTAGATTATTATAATAGTATAACATATTCTAGCTTGTACCAGTACTTCATTATACCCTCTGAACACACTGATTGCATATGGGAAATGACTGTTATGTCATAAAATATTAGGGATTATGCGAATTATAGAAAGTAAATATTATGGAAAGTGTTATTATGGTATCTAATATTAGGGAGATTAAAAATTATGACACTAAAGTATTATGGCATTCAAACATTATGTTATGCGATAAGATGGAAAATGAAGGTTATAGCCAGTGATAATTATAGCAAATGATTAGTCCAAATAAAATTATGAAAAATTAAAGGATACCATATTTAATATATCTTTAAAGAGATGTTAAAATCTAAAAATCAGGTAGACCCACTAGTTATAACTAGTGCGTCTACCTGATTTTTATATTTGAATGTGTTATTTTAATTTATATTTTGTTTTATTTCATTTTTATAAAATATACTGTAAAATTTAGATTAAAGATATATTAAATATATCGTTCATGTTAATATCGATTTTGAACCATTCAATTGGTCATGGAATCATTATTAAAAACCTTGCACAAAGTTAGTATAGAAAAAAGTTGCCCTAGCCGTCGCTTTAACTTTATTGGATGAATGGTCACATTGTACTGATGAACATCGCATGTGTCGCTTCTTGCATAGATCTCTCTTATTATTTTTTCAATTTTAATTGCACCCCACTAGTTAATTTGATGTAGAGCAACGTAACCGTGCAACGTCAATTTAAGTTGTGGGGTGCGAAGTTTCCTGGATTGTAAACCCTTAGGTGGCTAGTATGCTCGTTTGCCTTCTCCGCGCCGAAATAGCTTCTCTTATTTATCATTTGTTCTCAGATGTGGACAGAGGAGCTTTTCGCACTCGCATACAACTTGAACCAGCTCAACAACCCAGCCATTATGTTTCTAGAAAAGTTGCATACTAAACTCATTCTTAAAGCTGATAAGTCTGGAAAAATACTCGTGAAAAAGTAAGTACCTACTTTGATTAAGAAACTACTACATGAAGGATACACGGAAAGATCATGTTTTAAAAACATTATTTTTAATCATAAAATAAAAAAGGATCCGCAATGAACTTATCAGTCTTATCACTCAGAAAGTTCCATATATAAATCTTAATTTAACTTTTATTTTTTAACTTTTTAATAATGCTTTAAAAGGAAAATGACGTACGAAATTAAATGGTTCCTAAGTTTCCTAACTTTAAAATCGCGATAATTCAAAAATTCAAAATGTTACTAAGGTGAATAAACATGTTCTTTCCGTGTAGGTACCCTTCACGGGGTACCTATTGTTTTATCGAAACACCTTTCAACGGACGTTTATCATTAAGCAAAATTTTCATTTCTACGAAAGGTATTTCTTGCCCTATAAGTTAATTTATGGTTGGTAGTCACAAGTATAACCTAATCTAACCTACGTAATGATTATTTAAGAGGCCGTTTACGAAATTTTGCCAATTTTGCTTGTTTTCGTGATTTTACAATTTAAATACAGCTTCTCTATAAGTTTTAATGCACATCAGTTACGAATGATAAAGCTACTTTTTTATCTTTGTCGAGAATTTAAATTCGGGATTTATGTTATTTTAAAACATTATATATTGCTCTTTAATTTTAATTTTTTGGATTTGTTTTTAAGGTAATAGATTGATTTTGAACTGAAGTTTATTACTGTTCTTTTAATTTTATGAACGAGTGTTTTAAGAAGCCTCAATTTAAAACTATTTTTTGCCCATTTTCTATAAAATTTTACCAAGTTCATAATTTTTTTACACAAAAAATATATATAAAGGTGGTAAAAAGTAATTCATACATATTTTAGACAACATTTGCAGCAATCAATTGCTATTTTTTCATACCTTTAAGACGTCAAAACGATTCGTGAATATGCGATATTCTAAACCTCTTACAGCAAAACTCACGAAACAGTCGCCGGTTTCAGGTCGATTAATCAAAATTAAATAATAAAAACAAAAAAGTATTTCATATATTCGTTGAAAATCGAAATTATCTTTCGTGTTGCGCATTAAAATTTGTAGAAGTAAAGTATTTCAACAGTAAAATCACGTCTGTAAAATCATGAAAATCAGCGAAATCAGCAAAATAAGAGAGCTTGAAAAAAAAACATCGTTTCAGCAGAAAATAGCGATGTTCGATGAAACGAAATTTGATGAATTGATACAATCGCCAAAGTGAAATTCGATATAATGATAGGTTACCCTTCTTATTACATGATTCATCGAACATTTGTGGCACATTTATCTAAACACTGAAATTGAAAGTCCCCGTAACGCTACTTTACCTCTGTTCAGATCAGTCACGACAATAGAGCGCAGCGGGCTAGACCTTAGCGTAGTGTAGTGTTCCGAGCTGCTTCGAAAAAAATTGGTACCCTTGCGAGCCGCCGGGATCTGCCATGCGTGCCATTGCCGACTGATTATTTACCTGTTCATGTCAATTACAATTAAACGTTATAAATTTATTTTAACAATTTGTTACACCGTATTACGAGTAATAATTCCAGTTGCGGTCCTTTTATCAAATTGTGTCAAGTGATAATTTTATACATACCTACATAAAATGTTTATAATTAAGTTATGTTTTCACAGAGAAATTAACGTTTGCACAATCATGTTTTTTAAACCAGTACGTTGTTGCATATTATAAAATGAATGTTGACATTGGCACACGGATCGCATAATATGTAAGTCCTATATTATGCCATCCGGATGAAATTTAGTGAAATTTTACTACGCCGTATCGAACGACGCATTATTAGGCGCTAACGAAAGCGTTAGAAGCGAGCTTGTGATAGGTATCTGGCACCAAATGAATATGCGAATATCGACTTTGAAATGTAACATCCTGTTATTTGATTTGTTCGCCATAGCCATACTTGTAATTTCGCCTATACCTGACTCACTTTTTTATGATAGTGCTTGTATCTTTAAAGTATTCATTGAAAACCGTATCGCTGGTACAGTATTTGTTTTGTTAGCTGGCTATAATTGATTTTATTCAATGGCTCGTTCTTTTTAAACAATGAAATCGAGTGGATTGTGCGGTAATGCCCGTAGGTGTTCGATCAACGCAAAGCTGGTTTACAAG
Organism: Acleris holmiana; assembly: GCA_949316455.1. NCBI lineage: Eukaryota > Metazoa > Arthropoda > Insecta > Lepidoptera > Tortricidae > Acleris > Acleris holmiana. Next base: position 10,942,624 of record OX438765.1, on the reverse strand, counting down.
ATATGGTATTTTTTGTCACATGAAAGTATCTATGTTTCGAGGTCTTATAAAAGTCTACGTATTACTATTTACAATACTACAAAATTAATTTGCAAACAATATTTTAACTACATCTAGATGTGCATTGATTAACTTTTTGTCGCTGGCATAAAGACGAAACAGTGCAGCCTAGTTTCGCGTCACTTCACTTTTTTTGTAGAATTTATAAATTCAATGTACATTTTATGGAAATTTATATAAATAAAATTACTCTTACATTTACAAATATTGTTAGAAAGCAAAGCAAAGAATGTAGTTCCGAGCCTGTTCTTTCAATTCTGTTTCATACAGAGTAGTTTTAAGACTGCGTTTTACTGAATATGAGCCAATTATCTGTCTCACGGTCGTGCAAATAAAACATTACTATTCGATGTTGCTTCCAAAACTGAGAAGTTTAGTGCAGTATATTTAAAGAAATGGCAACCTAGTTTTGTGCCGGGCAAAAAACCGGGCAAGAGCATGTCGGACCATTCTCAGTGTAGGGTTCCGAAACTGTTAAGTACAACAAACAGTAAACTATCTCAAAAACAAGTATGAACTAATTTTGCATTTTAAACTTATTTGCCGCTGTCTTAAATGATTTTTAGTAGGTCAAAAGAAAAGCTATCCTTTCCGAGTATGTTTGACAAAAGTTTTTATTATTTTTCTCAAACATGCTCGGAAAGGATAGCTTTTCTTTTGAAAAACGGTGACGGAAAGGATTCCTAGGAATAAAATAACTGTATGAAAAAAAAATTACGTTCCGCTGTTATATTTTATTCTTAAATGATCTCCGTTGCCTGTAAAATCAAAAAGACCATAAAAAATCCCATACACCCAATTTAATAAAGGTGGGTGCAACGCTAGGCATTGGCGGCGGGCGGCGGGTCATTGTGAAATTATCTATTATCAAAAAGAGATTCTCTCTCAATTCGTTTTTTTTATACAATTTCTTCTAATTAAGTATTTGTATCATTTCCTCGCATTGATTAAGAAAAGCATTATATTCGTATATGGCTCGGCGGAAATGGGATTTCCTGGCTCGTATTTTAGCAGGTCTCGCCAACGCTCGGCCCGCTAACCACCTCGTCAGGCAATGCCTTATTTTCCGGGCCTAGGCAATAATGTACTATAAATCGCCTGTATCTCAAGAACCAATCATGTCTACTATGTGGTAATAGTTTCCTTTTAAATTCATTATATGTGCTTTCTTTTAAGATGATTCAGATTTTTATTACTTTACCTTTGCTTTACACACATACACGAAATAAACATTCAAGATTTTATTTTAGGGCTTTGTCGACGTAATGTAAATGTATAACTATGACGAATTAAAGCTTATTAGTACCAAGTCTCTAAATTAAACCGCGGACGACGGACGGACGGACATGGTGAAACTATAGGGGCTCCTTGTTTACTACGGAACACTAAATAAAAAACGCGAACCTTAGTAGGTCACCATCTGCATCCCCTGGCCATCGTCGACGCAGTCGCATCTCATTTATGCCGCCGTGGCAAGACGAGACGTTACAAATAAACGTGTAACATATGCACGTTAAATATAAATATAAAAATCATTATGTCAGAGAGACACTTAATTTTAGAACTTCTTGTTCAGTGTACTACATGTAAATAGGCTGGTCGGAAAAATACTTTGGAAAAAAAACCTTCGACAAATAAAAATTACAAACCGCGCAAAGCTGATTATTAAAAAAAATAGTCTGTGCATTATTATGTATGCGGCTTAATTGCCACTTGATACTGTATTTACTGTATAGTCGAGTAGTAATCAGATCGGGTCGTGATTAATTAATTTTAATGGAATGACTAAATTCTTGAAAATAACGATAACAGATTTGTTCGTTTACTGGCCACAAAATAAGCATTTCAGTTTTATTGGGAGCTGTGATTTCTGGCCCGCTTCGACCTGCGAGTGGAATAATCACTAGGGCCGCTAGATGACCGGATAAGTGCGGCCGTAACCTAATTTTTCGACCCTGACCGTATGAGGACGGAATCAGTCAAAAGTTAGGCGTTCAGAAAACTACGCATTGTAGCGTGATGAAAACTTTGCACGAGATTGTAATCAAAAGGTTACAAACACGTTTTTTCTTCATTACCCCCAACTAATGAGGTTTGCCAAAGACTATTTTGTTTTCCAGTTGTTCCATCGGTTGAAGGTTACCTGCTTTATTAGTTGACTGTGCCGTGATTATTTATCTTTTAAATCAATTTCATCGTGTTTGTACACTTGGCAATCGTAATGTCATAGTTATGTTTGGCGATGTCACACAGCGAGATTGTTTGTTTGTATTACCTAATGATCGATAATGTAGATATGACATAATCGGCTGTTTATTTAAATTTACAAGTATGTAAGATTACCTTTTGTCCGCGTCTCCTTCCACGCAGTAGTTGATTATCGCGATTCCTTCGGCAACTTAAATTTTTCAAGTTTTTTAATAATAATGTACATAGGTGAAGATTTGAACCACTTCCCGGGGACCGATTGAGCTGAAATTTGTATACATACCTACGTAACTTCGATGACAATACGGCATACGACATCATCGAGCTGGTTTGATGATGGAGTCGGAAAGTGGTGACAGGATTTTCACTTTACTCAAAGTAGACCCACCGATTTGACACCTTAGGTTTGTCTTGATAAGCAGTAAACGACTTTGCAAAAAAAGTACAGTCGGCAACAAAAGCTTGTCCCAAAAATGTTTTTTTTTCTACAGAAACTTTTCAGGGTTTAAATAAACTTTTTGTAAGTCCATTGTAAAACAAAGATGATTGATTAGATACAGTTAGGTATTTATTTTGATTTAATATTTATACCCCAAGTTTAATTTAAACAAATATGATCTTAAACGGGTTATTAAGGTACATTCTTAACGTCGTGTATCTAACAGCCATTTTACGAGCATAGGTACTGTGTGAGCTATGTGAGTGAATACTTCCAAGTAGCAGCATAATCACAAAATAAATAAATATTACTGAAGTAACTTCTACTTTTAAATATAGTTGTACAGTACTTAAAGATTTAATAGGGTGGTTTTAATATATCTGAATTGAAACAAATGATTCAAATTCTGGGGTTCAACTTTACGAGTGCAGTAGGTAAATATTACTTCTTGTATAGCTGGTTTGGTTTTGTTACCTACTTCCGAAGGGAAGTCATTATTCACTTGTTTAAGTAACGAGTACTTTGATCTATGCTTACATTATTTACATAATTGCATTGAAACAACCAAAAAGCACAAATAGAACATACGGTTTCGAAATGGGAAATTTCTGGCTTAAACGGTATATCATTGGAACAGGATATTTTCAATTCAATTAAAATATACCGAGTCAGAGCGGTCATTGCACTGTCGGGATTCGGAAATTTCATACTGTAAATTATATTATGGAACGGGGTGAAAACCACCGCTGAAACGGTTCACGGAGCATTCAGTAATACGATTCTCCCGTCCACCATTTGCGGCGGAAGCTTATTAAATTTAATCATTACCCTGCAGCCTTGCATTTTTTTTTACTTTATTACAACTAAAACTGTTTTTAAATCAGAAATTGTAGTTTATAAACTACATCTTGGAGTTTTATCCTTAGGAAATTATAAAAATAATGGATTATGTCGTCATTAAATACTTCGTTTTGTTCATCAGCATTGTTCGCATATTCGCCCAAAACAAGGAGGACAAGAAACGCGTCGAGAAGGCTCTCAGCGAGTCGGGACTTCCGACTGGCAAAACCGATACCATCAGCCAGTCTAAATTTCAGTTCGAAGATTTCTTCGCGTTCTACAAGAGCTTGACGCAGAGGAGCGATACACAGAAGATATTTAATAGTCTGTAAGTCCATTTAACTCGGTTGGATAAAATACAGTGCGTTAATAACACGGTACTTTGGTCAAAAAATGTAGCCTATGGCCGTACGTTTCACCGGATTTCTTAATAGACAATTGAATTCTCAAGACTAATCCTAAGACCTCAAATGCGTTGCCAACCCTGAGTACTAAGATGCCTCTATGCTAGTAATTTCACCGGTTGTCTTATTCCCACACCGAAACACAACAATGCGAACACTGTTGACTGCAACAGTTTTTTTGAAAAATAACAAGTGTTTAACTATTTCCTATAGATAGAAGTGTCAGTAGTATTGTTAATGGCTTGAATTATATTGCCTCCAGATTTCTAAACTGAACACTCAACAAAACTTATATTAATAAGATCCTTCGTCACTGTAGTAAAAAAAAGTAAAGCTATTTCAATCAACTATTTTCCATTCGTGCTGGCAAATGAAATTCTATTTAACTTTCGCACGCCATACTCGTTCTGCTGTATATATTTACGGTCGGTTTTCTGCAGCACCGACGGCAAGCCACACCTGTCCGCGACGCAATTAGTGGACTTCCTTAATGAGGTGCAAAGGGATCCTAGGCTGAATGAGATTCTTCACCCGTATGCCGACATCCAGCGGGCAAAGGATTTGATTAAGGCGTACGAACATAACAAGTACCATCAGCAACGGTCGCAACTCACTTTTGATGGGTTCTTGAGGTAATGCTATTGTTGTGCTGAACTATTTTTTTCAGGGTTAATGAGAAAAATCACTTTATTTATATTTGCATTGGATGTTTATTCTAATGGTCGTATTCCTATGTATTTTTTTGTATAAAGGGCCTTAGGAAAGTAAAATATAATAATAATGTGTTTTTAAAAAAATAAGCTTGAGCTATTATCGAAAATCGTGACCATTACCCGGGACCGTTTGCCATGCTAAACAACCCTAAATTCATTTTGTTCGTTTTTTTTTATAATGAATATTTACCTACATTTCAATATTCGTCGGCGTATTTAACCCCGTTGCAATTGAAAATGTAAACTGACCCTTTGGCAATATTGTATTTACAGGATTTAATATTTAAACGCTACTTTTATTACTAAACATAAATAGGCTGTTGAAATACAAATAAATCTATATGAAACTCCTTTTACCAATATTTGAATTCGTTTGAGTGAAACTGGGAATAAACCGCCGGGAAAAGACTGTCCATTAATTAAAACATTTCTTTGATCGTAAAGTAAGGGATTATATTTTCCGTTAGTATTTTACCTTTGAGGTATATTATAAAGGATTAAAAGGGCGTTAGAGCTAAATTACTACAGGTAAATTAACTTTAGAGAATCTTATTTTGTTGATTGTTGGTGCTTATTTTCCTATATCCATATCGGATGTCCCGAGTGTGTGACCTTTAGAGTTAGCTATAGCGAGTGAATAAAGATGACTGTTTCAGGTTTTTAATGTCTGAAGACAATCCCATAGTGGCGCCCAACAAGCTTGAGCTAAGCGATGATATGGAGCAACCTTTGGCGCATTATTTCATAAACAGCTCTCACAACACGTACCTCACAGGACACCAGATCACCGGCAAGTCCAGCGTCGAGATATATCGCCAGAGCCTGTTAGCTGGTTGCAGGTAAGTGTTTGCACTCAGCGGATCAAACTCCATCAGCAGCTTGCTTAAAACGTACCTCACCTCACCAGATTACCGGCAAGTCCTATAGGCATACTGCCAGTCTTCAGGTACCCTCACAGAATAAGAGAGAGAACGAAATAATCAAATTGAAATTAATTTATTTTCACGTAGTTTATCAATTTTCCTACTTTAGTCAACGCTCTTTATAAATGCGCATCTTATTTAGAAATATTAAAAAAATTAAATATTTATTTGTTTATTCATTCTTGCAAGGGTGTCTAACACGTCGGAAAAATACCGAGGGCGATTATGTCAATAAGTACGTTTTGAGTAGGTAGTGTAATGTGGATGGAATAGTAATTCTTTAGACTGATTAGGTTATCAAATACATTTTAGAAAATTCTCCAAATTACTTTAATGTATTTTTAATAACGTTTTCAATGTGCGGTATCGCCCGCCAAGTGTCGCCTTTGATCGACCTTAATAGTCTAAGTGAACTGGCAAAGCTGGTAACAGTAAATATTGATGTAACGCCTAATTCTACGAATACAATAAATTCCAAGGCCGATCTAAGATTCTGTGAGTGTGGGAGGGAATTAAAAAAATTTAGACAATAGTCCCATGTAAATATTAGATTAGAGCCGGGTCGCGGGACGCATAAATTAACAAGCAAAAATTGTAAGCTCTAGTCATAAAAGCGAAATGCAAATTCGTTTACAGTAGAGTCGTTTAGAAGTTTCATTTTGAGAATATGCAAATCAATTGAGTGATGCGGTGCAGGCTGGCAATGTTTCAGAACAATCTGACACAGCCATATCAAGGTCCTTGTTAGATTTAATGTCAGTTTTGAATATCTTTCCATACAGTTACTTTATTAATAATAATTAGGGCAGTCTAGAAATATAACAGTAAGATAAAGTTTATTCTTCTTCAGCGCATTTGCGCCTACGTTAGGCATACGCCTCCAATTTTCCTCCACTGGGCCCGATTCGAAAATAATGTGATATGGTTCTTTTTTATTGTAAATTAGTATTGTTTTGTTTTGGGATGTAGGTGCGTAGAGCTCGACTTCTGGAACGGGCGCACGGAGGAACCAGTAATCGTGCACGGCTACACGTTCGTGCCTGAGATCAGCGCCCGCGAGGTTCTTGAGGCTATCGCTGAGAGCGCCTTCAAGACTAGTGACTACCCCGTGGTGCTGAGCTTCGAGAACCACTGCAACCCGCGCCAGCAGGCCAAGATCGCTAACTACTGCCGCGACATCTTCGGCGACAAGCTGCTCGACCGGCCGCTTGACTCACACCAGCTCGAACCGGGTAACCCTATTCTATAATCCTCATATGACACAACGAAAAATTCAGCATGTAGTAACTACGGCGCGTAGTGCTGTTACCAGTAGTACCATTTTTTTATACTTATTTTCACTCAGACCAAAGTACTTAGAAGACTTTTTGTGTTTGTATAGTTATAGTGTACCACGGCCCTACCTGTAGGATTTCTATTAAGGGGGCACCGAGCTTTTTGCGCTCATTAACTTTAGGTATTTTATGCACTCTGTGTATGTGTGCGTATAGCACACCAGCAAGGAGCGAGCTGGAGCCATGCGCCGGCCGCGCGCCGCGCCTGACGAGCCGTGCGCCGGTCCACTAGGCGCGGAGGTTGCTACCAATGTTTACAAAATAAAAAAACATAATCGATTCCGAATACTTTTATTCAAATATTGACTATAAGAAGTTAAAAACTTTTTTCAGTCTACATTTTTTTTTAAATTTGTTGTTTACTGTCGGTAGGTAAGGTAGGATTGAATTATTTGTATTGTTGAGGTACAGTCACATCACGAGATTGTTGAGCCACTCTAGAACCCACTCACAGATAGATAGATAATTTTTAATCAATGTCGTTTGTACATCTATGGTGTATTTAGCTAGTGTTAAGTTATTTATAATATTTATTGGGCAAATTGTTCGGCTAAAGAGAATAAATCATAAGTAAAAGCCGTACATCTTCCAATCGGCCATCTTCCCTCTCCGAAGGTTACCGGGAGAACCCTTTCATAGAAAGTTGACGGTAAATTTTGACGTAAATAATTTCTTTTGCGTGACTTGACGCTGTCATTAGGACAGAGTTCTATGGTGGCTCAACAACCCCGTGATTTAATGTGACTGTATATTGAAATGAAATAAAACCTAATTACCTTTATTGACAATATTCTAAGCACAAAATAAAGTGAACTCAATACCTAATGTAAAGTAATAAGAACGGCTGAGTAGGGCAAAAATCCCAGTCATGGACCCTTTCTTCAAGATATTATTTATAACTGACTTCAAAGAAAAGGAAGTTCTCAGTTTGACCTGTATGTATGTATGTATGTTTGTCCGCGATTATCTCACGTTTGGCTGAACCGTTTTTAATGCGGTTTTCAGAAAAGTATTTGTTTCACATAGGAGAAGGTTTTGGTATTTTAACCGTCTTTAAAAAAAAGGATCTTAGTTTGTACGAATGTTTATCCATGATTATTTCCGCAAAAACTTCAATGTCTGATTCTGATCACTATAAAGTATAAAATTAAATTGATGTTTTAAAAAACTAAAAACTTAAAGCTGCTGTATCAATCACATATTTAGAAGTTCCTACTTAATGTTTGTATGTATATAATGTAATGAATAATGTACGCAGGTATCTTTAGAAAAAAATATTAGGACATAAGTAACAACAATAATCAATATCGGATTTTACTTCACGGCATTATTTTGTCTGTGTGAGTAAGCAATGTCATTGTCTATTTCTCCATCCACTGAAAGACAAAAAATTTGGTCCATTGGCATCCTGTAATAAAACAGAACGTTTTGATTTAACTATAATTTATTTATTAACAGAATTAGTTTTTGGATGAAATTTTGTAATCCTCATTCTATAAAAATAATTCGTATTTGGGACTTACAATTCCATTGTGTGGTAAATTTTATAATCGATGTCAAATCGATGTGTACTCTGTAAATTGAAAAAATATAAAGATAATGTGAAAATTCATACTAAATTTATTAAAATGTTTTCCTATACACCTCTTACTATTTTTACGCATACCTCACCGGTTCATTAGGTACCTAACTCTTCGCTTTGTAGCGAAGTGCCAACAACTGGAACATTAACCCTATAATTTTGCAATTTTACTCATTTGTTGAAATATAGTTGTTAGGTACTGAGTATTCTTACGGAGTATTCTCTTTGTATTCAGATTTCTGGAGATGTCTTGCTCTAGAAATATTGAAACCATCCCAGAAGTAACAATATTATATAATTAATTATAGTAAAAAAAACCTCGGGTCGTTCTAAGAAGCTTGTTTTGCCTGTAAATGTGTTTTTTTAGCTAAACTACTTTTATATCTTGGTAAATATTCACCATAGAAGTGTATTTTTTATATACCTACCTACTAATTGAAAGAACTTCGCGTGTTGTTGAAAATTACTTGTGTAAATAAACCAATTTTGGCCCAAAACATCAAGACTACAACTAAACGATTACAAAGTCTTAGTAATACAAATCGATACATCTCGAAAATCAGTCTATGTTGCTACCGATTTATTTTCTCCTCCCTTAGCGTGGCATTTTGACAACTGTCAAATCAGGTTTCTTAGAACTACTCCACTATCAGTAGGTTTACGATTTTAACTAACTTCATTTCTTCACGCAAGCGTTTAGCATTGTGCTTTTGCCAACCCCTTCTCTTCCTTTCTTGGTTGTGTTTGTTCCCCATTTAAAATAAAGTGAATAATCACAAAAATCGCGATAAACGCAACCAACCACCAAGCGACACAGCCTCCACGTCCGACGGCCGAAGCAGGACTAATGCGGACATGGGGGAAACGTGACGGCTCTGGCTAAAATGGACGAAACGCGTGCGAATTTAGGTATTTCCTTCATATTAGTAAAATAAAAACACATTTTCAAATCTAAAGTATAGAATATATAGAAGACGTGTAGTTTTGTTGTAAATCCAAAACTGATGATCTTCCGTGAAGTAATTACGCCGTACTAAGTGTTTATTTTGTTATGTAGAGGTATCTTTGGATGTGTTTTCTATCGAGGGAAGTACAAATAATCGTGTTTCTAAAGTATATGATAAATAGAGTGATTCCTTAAATATCTTACATATGAATTGCATAACTAAAGCTTCAGTAAAAACAATGCAGCAGGCGATCAAACGAACGCATTTTTTTCGTAATTACGTATCGTTGCCTCGGCGCACTCTTAAGTCCTACTGGTAGGACCGTGGTACGCTATGACGCCTATGACTACACAACTGTTGAAGAAGCTGGGTCTGAATGTCTGGTACCTTGGGCCTTAAGAGGATTTATTTTGCTTTAATAACATTAGCAAGGACAAAATAATAAAAATGTGAAAATTTGTCAGGTCGCTAGCACTTTCTGAAAAATATAAATAAACCTTTATTTTACTATACTTATATCAAATATACTTCCTTCCTGGTGTGCGTCGGCCCGTTTTCAATTCATTCGACGCGCCGGTGACAGCGTTCACTATAGCCTCGGTTTACTTTCGTCATGGGGATTGACGGCCGCGTATTTCGTTCGACGCGCCGCTATCTAAACGCATATCAACGTCAAGATAAACCATAGCGAGGTGTGAATAAATGTTTGACATGACATTTCCCTGCGACCGCGAGGGCGTATCCAAGTCTGATTCAACTAATTGAAGCCCAGACACCTGATGTTTACGCTGCCGCGACCGGCCCGTGCCGTGTAAACACTGATGCGACCCGTTTATATTATCCGCCGCCCGCTCCAATCACCTATATTGTGATCGCACGTCAAAACATAGTCGATAAAAGAATCATTTTTTTGCTACACGTTTGTATTATGGATGAAACATCAAAGCAAAGCAAACATTAATGTATCAATCAGTACTTAGTTCTTATATTCACATAATTGGCCTTATTTTATATTTATAAAAACATCGAATATGGACCGATTATAGCGGAGCGGCGGCTAAGCATGCAATATTTTATTACCTTTTTATCGTATATATCTGTATTTATAACGTATAATATCTTCAGAAGCCTGGTTCGCTTATAGTTACGCAGGCCATAAAATGAATGAGAGGCTTCTCTCATAACGATCTTCGACATTTGGACATAAATTTATAGGGTTCTCTAATCGTCATGCAATCAAACCAATCGACATGACAATCCAGCGTTGTTGATAATTCAATGTGATCTCATTATAAAGTCTATCTTTTCTATATATTGTCAAGTATTGTATCTTTCTGTATTGCCGCTCTAAATATTTATTTGAAGTAATACGTTATCTCTTTGCTTTTTCTAATAAATATTCATGAGCCTAGCGTTGAAAATTATGTTTCAGAAGATATTTTACCTTTTAATTATTTTTATAATTTGTGGGAGGACAAATATTTTTGTGACGGTCTCGTATTTGTATTTAAGTGTTTAATTGTATAGCTACATATTCGTTAAGAAATTCTTAAACGTGTTTCTTTATCTTTGTCTTAATTCGCATGATTTTACCTAGCATGGCTGTGCCTAGTGTAGGTGCCACTGTAGCTCGGTTTGGATATGCTTAAAATCTCTTTAACCATAATATTTTTTCTACGCTATTATTAAAGAGATAATATTATGAATTATGTATAAATTATTATGAATATCGTTGTTTCGTACACATAGACATCATCAACCTTATTTTCGTTTAAGGATATCACATAACGTCAGTTAGCCTGTTATTAAATATAGAGCTACACAATACTGTATCAAATAACATTTCCTCTTTTAAATTTGAAACGGATTCTAGAGATTTTTGAAGCCAATTTCCCGTCAGGAAATCACATAAGTTGTTCAATAGTCGACGTGAAGCCGGCGAGGCTTCGTTGCGCTATTAAACTAGTACAGATAATACAGATATTTCCACCGCCTCGCTGATTTATTCACCGCTGCACTTCAATCCCGCTAATGGGTTTTACGGTTATTTTTATGCAGCTCTTCCATCGCTTGTTTTATGATACGTGATTTTAGTTGCTTTTTCAGTAAACGCGTCATAAATCGCGAACATGTCAAGCTCAATAGGATATTCTAATTAACTTTGTTGTAGAAAACATTTCGAAAATAGTACCTAGGTACTCTGATTTTTAGGCATAACTTTATTGACTCCCATCATGACGTCCAAGCAGTATCCGGCGACGGCGAGCCACGTCCATCACGGGTCGTTATTGTGGTTGGCCCTGATGTGGCTAGCGAAACCGAACTTCGACTTGAAGATCCGATATATAAAACAAATAAATCACAGGACAATATGACAAGGCTTGTGCTATGTGTACTAGACAACGATAAGTGCACTTATATAGAGAAAAAAATATCTCAAATACACAGAAAACATCTAAGACTCAGAAACAAACACTTATGCTCATCACACAAATATCTGCCCTTACCGCCAGCTTCAGGATATCATGGCACACAATAAAGCTGGCCAGCTGAGTTGAGTGTGTAGTTGTAATCGAGTTTCGGTCGAGTCTTTGCAGATAAAAACTTGTAACGCAGATATTGTCCACCCTGTTTTCGGTCCTCGCTAGAAAGCTCGGAGTAGAAAACTGCTTTTGGCAATCTTCTGTCATCCATTTGCAAGACGTGGCCGCACCATCTCAGCTGGTGCTTCATAATGAGCGCCTCAATTTCGCATAAGCCAGCACGACTCAATACCTCTGTGTTTGGGACACGATCTGGCCACTTTATTCGAAGGATGGACCTTGCTTGATGTCTACTTTATAGCAGCACCAAGTCTCCGTGGCGTATAATAAAGTAGGCAAGACTATTGCTTTGTACATCAAGATTTTAGTTTTCAGCTTAAGGTCGTTTAGTTTCCCAAAGGCTGCCGCCGTACTGCTATCCGGGCCGACAACTCCGATCCAAGGTGTTATCATTCCGTATTCGAGTACCCAAGTATTTTAAGTTTTAGATTTCCTCCAGCACAGCGCCCTCGAATGTGACATTGTAAGGATTCCTGTGGCATCCTCTGGGTGGTTGTTTAAAACTTGGGTCTCGCTGATGCTTATGACCAGCCCAATTTTGCGGAAAAGCGCTTAATGATGTCACAAAACCTCGGAGAGACTATAGAATCAGCCATTAGAGCAACATCTTCAGCGTACAAGATTTCCAAGATAGAAAATTTAATCACTGGTCGCTTAGATCTGAGACGTGGGAGATCGAAAATGCTTTTATCTGTTCTATACTTAATTTTAATCAAGTCATGACAAGTCCTCACAGCATCACGCATCACAGAAGCGAAATATAAAGAGTATACAGTAGGAGCCAAGACCCAGCCTTGCTTCACACCGCTGGTTACTGAGAATTGGTCTGAAAAGTCACTACCATATTGAACTCTCGCCATCATTTCGTCATGAAATTGGCTTATCAAGTTGAGTTATTGACTACCTCGTACATGAAGTGCTAAAACACTCTTAATTTTAAATAGTGAATAAATACTTGCTTCAAGCAACTTTCTAGAGTTCCGTAGTCAAACTATAATTTTTTGTACGATAAATATAATATATAATATATTACATTGTCACACAAATTGAACCAGTCCCAAACTAAGGTCTAGGCTTGTACTAGGGGTACTAGACAACGATAGACATACTTATATAGATAAATATATACTTAATTACATAGAAAACATCCAAGACTCAGGAACAAATACTCGTGTTTATAACACAAATATCTGCCCTTAACGGGATTTGAACCCGGGACCGCTAATTTCGTAGGCTGGGACACTACCAACTAGACCAACGTCTCGTGAAGTTATGTTTTTTTTTAGATTTGTGGTTATTATTTAGTTCTAAAAGTGTAATTTTCACTGGGTTACGTGTCGTAGAGCTTAAACTACAAACACTTTAAATCTGAAATATTTTATTAATTATGTAAAGCAATATCATTTATGAAAATATTGAAAGGACATCTACTATGACTGGGAGATTTTCGAGTTATAAAGGACTTAATTATTTATACTTAGAGAAAATGATAAAAATATACATTTTCGTACCCTATGCGCCCTATTGCGTATAGCTATGATTAAGAGATAATTTATTGTGTGTAGTAATGGCAGCATGCAGACCTCTGTACTGAGCATGGCCGGAGATGACTGGCCGGTTTTTATACTGTACAAGAAGGATATTATTACGAACTCGAAAACTTCATTACGCATTTTTTAAGCTAGAAAATGACAAAACTGTTTATCTCGTAAAAATACTAAAGTTTGTCTAACTAAATATATTACTAATAATGTTAATTTTGGATTAGAGTACCTACTCTTTACCTGTCTCATCAAAACGACTTGATTATGTAAAGAAAAATGTTTTACTTACCCAAAAAATACATTTCAGGAGGAGAACTCCCTCCGCCGTCTATGCTCCGTCACAAGATAATAATTAAGAACAAGAAAAAACACCACCACCATCATAAGAAGGAGGACTCCGTCGCTTCTGAGGAGAGTGAGCACAGGCCAGAGCCGCCGGTGCAGGGAAACGGCGATGTGTCGCTTGGATCAGTAAGTGCGGAAACATTTTGGTTATAGCGAACAAAGAGCGACCGTTGCGTACGCTGACAGACGACGGTAGGGACGCGGCAGGAGGACCAGGGAGGGCTGTTCCATGTCTCGATGAAGTATTTTAAAAAGTGAGTACAATGGATCTACTCGTCGAAATCATTTTCTAATCAACGTGACTCAATTTTCGTTGTTCAGACACATTTAGTTACAATTAAATAGTCGCTACTAGACTAAATTACTAATGTAGTCCGAACCAGCCTTTAATAACAATCAAAAATATTGTACTCCGGTAGCTGTGTGAAGTGTGTCGCACTGCTCTCGCACAATCGTACTGATCTTATCCCTCCCACTAATTTGACAGTTTGGATGGATGCATGGATTGATGGATTTTTGTTACTCAATCACGCCAGAGCAGTTAAAGGGATCTGGATGAATTTGGTATAGAAATAGTTTGGTAGGGGAAGGTCATAGGATTCATTATATCCCAAAAAAATCGTCAGTTCCTGAGGGAATACTTATAAATTATTAATGTCTTATTAATTATTATTATACGACTTCTACGCATATGTGTCGCGGGCAAATGCTAGTTTAATAACACATTGTTTTGTTTGATAATATTTCTATTTGTAAGGTTGCCCTCCTCTTCAAACCGCGAGCCTGTCGCGCATGGAATTGATCGACTATAAATAATTATCTTGACTAATTTATTCTACTACGTAAAGCTAAGGCATAAAACTTTTATTACCACCATTCCAGCCCACGTCCACCCACTGCGGGATAAGGGTTCATGCATGAAAAGGTTAATCTCCACGCTACTCCGCTTTATAGCGTTAAACCTTACCTTAGCGATTTAGTTCATACAATGCTATGTAATTATACTTGCACTACGGAAATATTGACGTTGCTGTTTACGTGGCCCTTGACTTGTTGAGTAGAGCGTGCGAGACCTTCGTCATTACATACACCCTAATGAAGTGACTTAAGTTATTGTACTAAAAAATTTGGAATTTTCGTTTTTTTATACGAGTAAATGACTCTTTTTGTACCCATTAGTCAGTTTAGTGAAGAATATTAAAACATATTTGGTAGCTGAAGTTATGTTTCCAGTTTTTAGGTTAGATTTCGAAAAATGAATGCGTCTAGACTATTGCTATTCATTTCTGTGTATAGATAATATTTGAATTTAGTTTTTTTTAATGTAATGCTGCCACGTTGTTTAAAATTTTACTTGGGCGTGGGACATTTGAGGCTGTATTAAATTGTATTTATTATTTGTTCCGTACCTTAAAATGAGATTCACTTTGTTGTCCGTCTGTCAGTCAAGACCCTTTTTTCAGGAGAAATCAATATCAATACTTAGGTCAACCCAATCAAAAGAACGACCGTTTATGCGGCATATTTACACATTTGCAAGAGAATCAAAACATATAAGGTCAAGAAGCAATACTTTATAGCAAGGGAAAAATCGAACGTTAAATTTGTGTACGGAACCCTTGGTGCGCGAGGTAGAATCGCACTTGGCTGGTTTTTTAAACTTATCTACTCGGGAATCATCAGATAACAACGTGGTTTGATCACATACAAATGTGGAGATGCCATTACAAGTAATTCCGAAGTGTGGTCTCTCGGTTGCTCGTACTAACAATTGTCTGGGCTGTGTTTTGCTCATGTATGTCAATCTTGTCTCCCACGCTCAAATCATTTTAACACATTTTCTCGATTAGTGGGTGTTAATGGGACTGTTAAAAATGTGCTGGAAAATGGTTATTTCACTACCGAGCTTTTTGTTATATGTTATTTTTGCCTTTACATCCGTTTTAGACGACTCATGGTGTAGTGCTTGTTAGACAACGCTTTTGGTGGCTAAATAAGCCGATTCGCGAGCGGCAGGAGAGTGTGCGAGAGAAGAGTGGTGATCAATATTAAAGATGGCCTTGTCCCGCTTAGCACAGTCCTTAATGTGAAGCAACGGTCTCCCAACATATCTTTTCGCATTCGCTACTGCGTCGTCGTGGTTATGGTGAAGGCTCCATCATGACATGTGCACGAGCCCTAGCCAACGCAAGCGCCGCTGTGCGGTTTCTAGACCCTATTATGCCAGGATGTGCCTAAAAATCAACGCCTCAGCTCTCGTTTATTATTTTTCCAAGATCGCCTTTATTTATAGGTAAACAGTAGCCTAAATAGCAGTTTTCATATTTCTCTACGGGTAGTTCTAGAGTCACCGAATTCCCGAGACGACAAAAATATCGACGAGCCTCTACGCTAGTGACTATAAGGTCTTTGTGTACATATATTTAACGCGATGGCTGTATGTATAATTATTAATGCTTTCAACTATACATAAAAACATATTTTGTCTTAATGTCTGGTTCCGGTCTTCGGGTGCAGTAGTTGTTTTAACGGCAATGTCGGCAATTAAAGATGAATGTAATATCGGCGATCCTGTATCACCGTCTGTATATTATTGCTACGACCTGCAAGAGTACCGTTATTATAATTTTACGGCGATTTGACCACTGCCGTGTTGTTTCCAGCTGGTGCGGCAAAACTCCAAGGAGTCGTTAGAGTCGTCGGACTCCGAGAGCTCGTCGGGAGAGGAGGAGGCGGGCGGAGTGGAGGGCGCCGTCGGGGAGGAGCCGCGCGAGACGCACGCCGGCGCCGAGATATCTGCACTCGTCAACTACGTCGAGCCCGTGCACTTTAGCTCTTTCGAGAGCGCAGAGAGTAAGTGACTACAGACTAACGTCCACGCCACTTTGCACACCCCAATGAAATGTGCGTCTGATATATGAAACTTTAACGAGAGCATGTTGTATCGTTCTATCACCACCACAATAAACAGTCTTTTAACTTTTATTTTCAAGTAGTTCATAAAACTGATGGTATTTTTTATCCATTTGTACTAGCCGTAGGTACTTATGTTACAATACAATACAATACAAATACTCTTTATTGAACCCCAAAAATTAAAAAGTAAAAACAGAACACGGAACAGGGCGATTCAGGTGCGTTAAAACGATATCGTGTTTGACACGTTTAAAAATTGTTTATGTCACAGTCGCCGTTATTGTAAATGACATAAGAGTTATCAAAACGTTGACAATACGGAAACAGGCCACAGACGATATCGTTTTTAACGTGTGGAATCTCGGCCCTGTACATTTAAATCATAGGTATACAACAGGCGGTCTTACCGCTAAATAGCGATCTCTATTTTGATAGCTATTGGCGTTGTTTTGCAGGGAAGAACCGTTTCTACGAGATGTCTTCATTCGATGAGAAACAGGCGACGACGTTGCTGAAGGAGCGGCCCATCGAGTTCGTGAACTACAACAAGCACCAGCTGTCGCGCGTCTACCCCGCCGGCACGCGCTTTGACTCCTCCAACTTCATGCCGCAGGTAACTAGTCTTATATACAGTGTCATTAATATTGTCGTCCTCTCCTTTACTTCTTTTACGCCACTCAACACGTCGAAGTTATCCTTCTTTCGGTCTGCCTCTGCTTCGGTAGCCATCTTGAGAGTGTCAATTCACGTTGGCCCATCATTATACCGGTTTCGGGGCAAGCCTTCATTGACTTGTACAGAAATATGTTTACAATTTCGCTAAAGATGCATTGCGTCTACGCCTCTACGGGCACGTTATAGTTAAACTCCCGCTTGATCACCTAATGGTTCTTAAGACCGTTGCTCCATATTTTATATGGATTTAGATTTCTCCAAAGGATTCCAGTTAGAAAAAACACTGTTTAGTTATTTAGAACGTGTCTTGTATTTCATAAAATGTATGGTTTTACAGGTGTTCTGGAACGCTGGGTGTCAGCTTGTGGCACTTAACTATCAGACGCTGGATCTCGCCATGCAACTCAATCTCGGCACCTTTGAGTACAACCGTCGCTGCGGGTATCTGCTCAAGCCAGAGTTTATGCGGAGGAAGGTATGAATCTGTTTCATTACTAGTAAACACATGTAAACTACTGGTAGAAATAAAATAAAATAACCATTTTATATGTAAATATGTATGTTTGACGACACGCTAGCCTAGTTGGGAGTGACCCTGCCTTCAAAGCTAGGGGTCCTGGGTTCAAATCCCGGTAAGGGCAGATATTTGTGTGGTGAGCGCGAGTATCTGTTCCTGAGTCTTGGATGTTTTCTATGTATTTAAGTATATATTTCTCTATATAAGTAAGTTTATCATTGTCTAGTACTAGACTTCTGAGACCCATAGACATGGGCAAAATTTGAGTTCAGATCCGTGTTTTAAAATACGAGGGTTAATGGTATGACGGCGCAGGATCGGCGGCTGGACCCGTTCGCGGAGAGCACGGTGGACGGTATCATCGCCGGTTCGCTGGCGGTCACGGTGCTGTCAGGGCAGCTGCTGACTGACAAGCGCTGTGGCACCTATGTCGAGGTGGACATGTACGGGCTGCCCGCCGACACCGTGCGCAAGAAGTTCCGCACGCGCGTCGCTCCCAACAACGGCATCAACCCCGTCTACAGTGAGGAGCCGTTCGTCTTCAAGAAGGTAAGGTCCTACCGACTGCGCCAGTTATTTATCAGTTATGTCCGTTTCCAATATTCGAACGCCAAGTAGCGGTCGGTCGATCACTTGTTGTTTGTAACTGATAATGTGTGTTGAGTGACGGTTCTAAAGCCGGCCCTACTGATTTCGGAATGTCAGTCGGACTGATAGACTTGAGACTGCAGGTACTCTGTTACCATAGCACGACCGACGTTGGTCTAGACGTGGAAGGGGAACTTGCTTAATTATGATTGGTCACAAAAAAACAAGGTAGACCTCTAAAAATATCTAGTGTCCCTGCAAATATTAGAAATCTGTCGTCGCGTAAAACTACTCTCATATTGCATCAAAAGTGATCTCTTCTTAGCTTTCCTTGAATTATGTAGTCAGAATTGTGATAAAATGGTTACAAGTTTGGAAATAAAATATTTTTTGTGAGATTGTCCCCTAATAATACAAGATTTTATTTAACTTGCACTGTTCGTTTGTATGTTTGTAAGTTGTTCAATTTTGAACCAGTTCCTGTTAATGGAATGAGCTGAAATGTGGGGCCTAGTGAAAATCTAGTGAAAAAGGGGTTTTAAGTCTAGTAGGTAGATTAGATTAGATTAGATTAGATTAGATTATTTATTGCTCAATATAAAATTACGTTACAAATTGCACATGTCAAGTTATAAGATTTTACATTAAGGTCGTCATAAATGAAAATACATGAAAGAAACACAATATAGGGAAGTTAACAAGAATATAAAACAGATATACATAATAACAAAGATGTCGAAAGTAAAGAAAATAAAATCACAATAACAAACAATAAATAAAAAATAAAAAAATAATTAAATTAAAACTTTAGGTCCGTGTACTCTTTAACTGAGTACAACGGGTTATCCAACAAAAGGTTCTCAAGTTTGCGCCTAAACGTTTCGTCAGATGTTTCATCTTTGAGTGCGGCGGGGAGGTGCTCATAATATGTAGGGCCAATGACACGTGGATTTTTTCCTGCAAGCGCCATGCGACGAGGGACTGTGCGCAGGCGGCCCGTGCGCCTGGTTTGTTTGCCGGCAATATGGTATCGTGGAAACATGTTTATGTTTTGCCTTACGTACATCATGACCTCATACAAATATCCTGAGTAATGCGTCATGATGCGTTGCGAAACAAATAAATCCCTGCAGGAGTGTCCATGCTTCACCCCAACTACTGTACGCAGTGCACGTTTCTGCAAGACCATCACTCTTTTGGCATCCGTTGAGTTTCCCCAAAGAAGTGATCCATACGTCATCAGCGAGTGGAAGTGAGCAAAGTACACTTGTCTCAGCGCATCAGGAGAAATCAGTGGTTTCAATTTTCGCAAGGCAAAAGACGCACCACTCAGTCTACTACACAGCCCGTCGACATGGCTCTTCCAGGTAAGGTTCGAATCCAGTGTGAACCCAAGAAACTTACATTCAGTGCAAAGCGGCATGGGACTGTTCGCCACACATGGAGGCACTGTGATATTCCGCCCGGTAAACAACATGATATTCGATTTGTCCACATTTAACAATAAACCATTTGAAATAAACCACTTTTGCAGTTGTGTGGTCGCCTCGTTAATCTTTTTGCCAAGCTGTTCATATGTAGGTGCGCTCACGTGGTATCATCCGCAAACAACACTGACAGGCCAGTGGTCACTGATGAAGGAAGATCATTGACAAAGATTAAAAATAGGGTGTTTCCCAATGATGATCCTTGGGGAATACCTAAGTTAACGGAACTAGTATCCGATTCTACCCTCTTTATACTCCTTTATGTAGGTATGTATATGTACCCTTTTTATAACGAGTTAAGTCGATTTATAC
Source organism: Acleris holmiana (assembly GCA_949316455.1). Lineage (NCBI taxonomy): Eukaryota > Metazoa > Arthropoda > Insecta > Lepidoptera > Tortricidae > Acleris > Acleris holmiana. Next base: position 10,922,187 of record OX438765.1, on the reverse strand, counting down.
CCTTTGTCGCTAGGACCCCAGAAATTTGGACTACAATTATGTAAACGCGATGACAATGCAATATTATGGTATCTAAGACTTGTTCTGATGATGGAGTCAGAAGGTGGCGACAGGACCTCCGATATACTTAACGTAGACCCAGCGTCTTGGGACAAAAGCTTGTCCCGAAAATTATTTTTTTGACAGAAACTTATTTATTTGAGTAGTGGGACGCCTTTTCGTGGATTGAAAAGGATAAGGAAAGGTACTGGACTCTCACTATCCTCAGGTCGTCTTGCCAGAGTTGGCGATGATTCGTATCGCAGCGCACGAGGAGAGCGGCCGCCTGCTCGGGCACCGCGTGCTGCCCGTGGTGGGGCTGTGCCCCGGCTACCGGCACGTTAACCTGCGTACCGAGCTAGGCCTTCCGCTGCCTGCCAGCCTGTTCCTCCTCGTCGTCGTCAAGGTGAGCACGCGACCTAACATATCCTATTCTGCTCTCATACGTATAAGTCGACAATGCTTGTACATCCCTTAATCACTATTGATACACAAATTGCCCGTTAACTGGATTAAAACAAAATAAAGTTTATCCCCTGAAATTTAATGGTTCCCGAGAAAATCACGATGCGGTCAGAGGTCTCTGTCGCATGGCTGACAACAGCTTTGAAGCTATAATAATTTCGTTGTAATACATGTATCTGTATTTTTTTTCGTTTTCTAAGAGAACTTAGCTTAAGCAGGCGGAAGATTGGTTGTGCAGTAGTTGGTTGTGCGATATAAACGCGTCCATAAACGTCATTACAGGATTACGTACCGGATCGGCTGTCAGAATTAGCAGAGGCTTTGGCCAACCCGATCAAGTATCAGAGCGAGTTGGACAAGCGGGAGCACCAGCTGGCAGTGTTGACCGATGACACTGACGAGCCCCGCCGCCCTAGCGCCTATCCAGTACCGGTTAGTACCCTTAACCATATTGCATCTCGTACACACTTATGCAAACGTGCAGGCGCATACAAATGCTCTCAGTTTCACCCACCAACATTGGTATCGGTAAATCATTCGAGGTTTGCGACCAATGCAACGCAACGATTAGTTAAAATCAATTTGACATACTTCTCCGAGCCTGTGTATGATTGAATGACAATTGCGATTGTCAACTATTTGTAATTAACCTTTTGAACTCCAAAGCCGGCAAATCACGTCATCGGAAATTCGTTCCACTGACGCCAAACGTCGACAATTGCCGTCAAACTTGATCGACAAATATTCTACGGCGTCTGAGACGCATCGTGTTATATCGTTGCTTGGCGTTCAAAAGGTTGAAATGAATGTGTTGATTCATGCAAGGTTGAAGCGATTTAACTGTACCATGTATTGTTCAGGTGAAGCAGGAAACCTTGGACGGGAGCCCGGTGAAGCCGGTGCCCGTGGCTGTGGTAGAAACTAAGAAGCTGATTGATAGTGAGACGAACAGCGGGTCGCTGCCGGTTACTGAAGCCGCGGAGAGTCAAGGTGAAAGTGGTTCTTTAATATAAGTGTTAACTTTTTGAACGCGCGGCAGAGGTACAAAAGTTCTTTGACGTGACTCGTCAACGAATTTTTTTACCGCGGACGCCCTCCTGATAGTGAGTTGCTCCATACACACCTGTTGTTATCGTATTGTTTTAACTTGGCCATGTTACTGTCAAGTAAATAAGAGCTATGATAACGTTGACAATACGATGACATGTCAAAAGTAGGTTTAGCACGAGTAGAATATGTCGTCTATATGTATATACTAAAATTGCAGTTGACGGTGGCGTTAATAAAAATAACTTCTCTCTTGTTTGTTGTGTTTACTTCCTTCTTAAATTTAATTGCGTTTCCTAGTTTTCCATCATCGATGTTGCAATCAGCATGATCACAGGATAACTAATAAAGTGCACAACTTGTTTCTTGTTAGAAGCGGATACTAAGTCCAACGGGGCCGGAGATGACATGGTTTCGGAGTCTCTGGAGACGCTGCTCTCGTCGAAAGTGGTAAAGGAGAAACGGACCGAGCTCGCGCGCAAACTAGACGCGCTGCGCCGCAAGTTTGATAAAGAAAAGCGACCGCTCTCTGCGTATGTCAGCACTAAACTCGTTAAGAAGTTGTCTTCGAAAAACATGTAAGTTTCTTTTTATTTTAGACTAGTGTCCCGCCCCTGCTCCACACCAGTTTAAATAAATAAAAAATAGCCTATGTTTATCCGGAATAATATATAATTGGTGACAGAAGACTAGTTTGGTTTTTTTTTCGAATAAGTTCCGTGGTAGGGAGATTACATGTACCTGTACCACGATGGATACGAAGTCACAAAATTCGTACTCTCTCTTTATAATATTAGTGTAGATAGGATAACAGTCCTATTGTCCCTACCGATCATAAGCACTGTTAATTTTTTAGACGCCACGTTATTAGAGGTGGTAATTCTACAATGATGGAGCTCAATTACTGGGTTTTTTATTCTACTAGTCTAATTTTATTGAATAAGACTTAATTTGTTTGAGAATTAAATGTACGCTATGAACTATAGGTGAAAAACTTAAGAAAAGGATCTGTTGTATGTAGTTGTGTATAAAATTAAAATGGAACTTATGTCAGCTTTCAAATATAGAACGTCAAACGGTCTATACAGATGTGTTACAACTACAAACAACAGGTCCTTTACTTAAGTTTTTCACCTATAACGTTATGTTGATTTTTTTAATACTATAGTATACATGAATTTCTACAGTAAAATATTTTTTTTGTGATTAATTAGTGTAAGGATTAAAATTCTGTAAACTGTATTAATTTCTTTACATTTGTTAAAGAGATCATAAAGGGATACTTACGTAAATAATGCCGAATATATCAACATGTTTACATTTACAAAATATTATTATGTTCATGTCGCCTAATATAAGTTTGGTTGCATTGAATTTAGAACCAATTAACATACTTATAGGCATATTATGGTAGCGTTTCCGGATCAGGAGGCATACATTTTTAATTAGGGTTTGCAATGAATGATCGTGTGGCATCGTGTCTCCCTGGCGTGTTGTCGCAAGTGGTAGCCCAGGTAACGGTGTCGGTGGGGTGTGTTGCGCAGCGTGGGCGAGGCGGGGTCGAGCGACGAGGGCGCGGCGGGCGGCGCGGCGGGCGGCGCGGGCGCGGGCGGCGAGGCGGCGGCGGCCGAGCGCGAGCTGCGCCTGCGCTACCACCACGCCGTCTACGCCGCGCTCGACAAGCACGTGCTGCTCGACCAGCAGCGCCAGATGCGCGCGCTCACCGTCAGTACATACACTACACTACACTACACCACATTAATACTCATTACGTTCTAAATGTACCTTGGCTATGAACCATCCATGGTGTTTTCTATATATTTAAGTAATTATTTCTCTTTGTATGTATGTGTCTATGTATTTATTTTAGTGTTTATTTTATTTCATATTTGGATGCTGTTACGCAAACATGTGTCATCCCACAATTAATTAGCAAATAAAGGTCAACCCAGAAGAATCCCACTGAGAGTTGACACTTTATTGCTAAATAGTTGTGCATTGGCACATTATTGCGTAACAGCATCCATTTATGTGTACGTTTGGGTGCTTTTTATTTTTGTTTGTTTTCGCCTTGCCAATGTCTGTCACTCCTGCGATATAGTCGTGCGCATAATTATTTGACTAAACCGAAGGTGTAAGGGCCCCCGCACATTAAGCCACTAGTGGCGACCACATTAGAACGACTAGTGGCCGCTACAAGTTGCGGACGCTTTTCTCCATACATTTTGTGCCCCCGCATATTAGGCCATCAGTCGCCACTACTAAACGCGACCTAAAGTGGTCGCCACTAGTCGCTTAATGTGCGGAGGCCCTAAAGCACATTGGGCTACCGCCTACGGCTTCGCACCTCGAAGTTGAAGCATTAGTTGAAAAGCCGTCGGCGAGATGTTTTTTATTTTATTGAATCCGTCTTTTGGCCAGAGGGCGTCGCGAAATGTACAGTCAAGGGCATTAATATCTATACAGCCATCGCGTCAAATATATGTATCTATACATGGACCTTACTGCCAGCAGCATAAAGGGGTCGTTTTCAAAAAAAATGTACATAGTTAAGGGCTTAATGAAAACAAAATCACGATCGCGTCCTTTGTATAACGAAAGTTAGTCATACAACCTGTATGGGTAGCTTTCGTCACACAAAGGAATCAATTAAGTTTTGTTTTAATTAAAGCCCTTAAATATGTACAATTTTTTTGAAAACGACCCAAAGGTGTATATATATTTTTGACGTCTTGGGAACGTATACATATATATTTTTGCCCTTGACTGTACTTTGCACACATTCAATTGAGGTCTTGCTCCGACAATTACAAGCAAATTTAGAACATAAGTTACTACGTCATTATAAGTATTGTGGTACACCAATATGAAATTTGTTCAACATGTTATTTAGACTTTCTTAATTTGGAATTTTAAAAAACTACCCATATCTTAAAAGTACTACTTGTCAAGTCTCCTAGGGTAAAAGTGTGCTATATTTAGAAATCACAAGGATACGTAGCGAGGCCGCTACTAAATTTTACCCACTTTAACGCAATGGTGCAACGTCAAATCAATTGATATGGGCTGCATCTTTGTTAATTGAAAACACCATAAATACAATCTGTATTTTGCGTGCCTTGACACTAAATTGTTTTGTGCAGGATCTGCTAGAAGTAGACAAAAAGGAAATCTTAAATCGACTCGCCACCGCGCGGAAGGAGGACGTCAAGGCGCTCGCAAAGAAAAGCAATCGAGACAAGGATGAAATACTCCGGAGAAAGCGCGAAATTCACGCGCAGGTAAAGTAGCTTTATATGTACATCCCCTCGCAAAGATAACTGACATTTTTAACTTTTTCTTTTAATTTAAATATACTATAATACAATAAGATTATGCACTACAAAATAAAAAGAGTATTTACGAAGGAATATATAAATATTACATATGTATTTTAGTACTTTATTTAGATGGTTGCAATAAATACTTTTCCTTTATTTTTTTATGTAATTGATATTTATTTAATTTTATAACAAAACCTCATTTTCTTACATTATATTTAAACTACTTGAAATAATCGTTAGTGCCGTTTCCTTTTCAAAGAGTTTACATTGTTTTGAATCTTACTCACTACTTAATTTAACGTACATTAACCCAACAATGCAAGGCCGCATTAAGTTTTGAGGTGCGTTTTTGCTGATTGGAATTACTATTATCAGTTATCACCTGTTGTTGTAGTGGGAACAGGCAAGGGTTAAACAACAAATTATCAACAGTGATTAACGCTCACTGACCTCTAAAATTTTGGTGACATTAAGTCAGTGGCATTTTTTAGACGCTATTGCGTATTTTGCTGTAGATTTTTGATGTTATTTTGTCATCGCCAATATTTTTAGTCGCATTTCACGTAACCTAATTGCAAGTAATTACTTTGAAGACGTTTTTATCCGATGTCTAAATAGAAAGAGGTTCTTAGTTAAATGTTTTAAGGCTTTATTATGCGCGCGTGTGGAGGGATTTGTAAGAGCTGAGGGTTGTGACCAACAAGAGCGCTATTACTTACTCCTACTACTCCGTGCTACTTAAGCTCCCAAAACCTTGTCTTTTGATCGATGGAATTGTAAATCGCCCTCATGTGAGTATTGTTTGTGTTAGTCCGTGGAGCGCGGCGTAGCCGAGTGCTCGCGCCTGGAGAAGGCGTACGCGGCGCGGCGCGAGCAGCTGGCGCGCGCGCACGAGCGCCTGCGCGCCTCGCTGCAGCGGCACCGCGACCAGGTACCGTACTGCCATTGGTTTAAACAACTTCTTGCGTATAACATAATTATGTTTGTCCAAGGAACAATAGTGCCAAGTTTCGTACCAAATAGCACAGTCTCACGGATTTCAAAACAACACAATTCGCCATTTAGCATTTTAAATACAACCAGTCCAATGTTGTGTTGGGTTCCAATTTTGACTTTGTTGGAGGCAAAAACGTAAGATAAATGACATGCATTTATCTTATCTGAATAAAAAGCGAGGTAAAGTGACGCTTCCGTACTTAGTTTGAACGACTTTTCGATGTGTATGTTTCTACTTATATACATTTATTGGAATAAAAATAATAATAAGAGATTGGTATATTTTTTAATGTGAGGTTTACGAACGGGTTAATAGACCACTAATTCGGCCAAATGTAGGTACGTAAAAATCCATAATATAGAAGAGTTCAAATCGAAGAGCTTTTTCAGTGGTTCGTCTAGCGTCACAAGAATGTTGTCATGTCTGCAGGAGCTGTTAGACCTGGAGCGGATGTGCGGCGGAGCGCCCGAGGGCTAGGCCGCCGCGCCCCTGCGCCCGTGCGCTCCTGCACCCCCTCCCCCGGCTCGGCCCTTCCGCCGGCGGCTCCCGGCTGGCCTGGTGAGTCTCCGCGTCATTGAGTGTTAATTTTGTTAAGAATCTGTGATATTAACGCCTAAGGAGAAAAACGTAGGAGTGAAAAACGTCTCCCGTCACGTCTGAGCGACGACAGTATTGTTTCGATTATGTAATCTCATAGTTATAGTCGCACGTTGTTTTCTAGAGGCTCGTTCGGTGTGTCCTCGAAGGGACCCGAGTCTTAGGTGCATGTCTTCGAATTCTGATCTGATATAATCGGCGAATTATTATGCCGCTGGTCAAGTGAGCACAAATTCAATTTCCTCATTGTAGAGGAATGAGATCTGTTCCACCCGAAAGGGTGCCGAGACTGTCGAGCGACCTGTAACGTATACAGGTCAGCTGTTCTCTTTGTTTCACTCTGTTTTGTGCTAGGAGTTTGTGAGTATCTCGTGATATATTCTAAGATGTGTCTTCGTGAATGACGTATTAGGAACGAAAGTTTGTTATATTATCGCATTTAATAATGTAGCGCTTGGTTAACTAACGCTTTGAAGGGATCGGTAAACTAGTCACAGTACAGCAGCTGGAGGGTATTTCGGACCTGTGGCGTGTAGGTAGCGTGTTGTTGATTTGTCAAGGTTTATGTCGTACAGTTGCATGCTAAATCTTTTTTGGCATCTGTGAAAGTGTAATATCTATACATATCTGAAGCACAAGATACTTTTGTCACTGTCTTTTTGGTGTAAGATTTCTATAGTGCGGTTCTTCTTTTGATAATTACGAGTACATACATATTTGTAGTTTGTAGAATAATTCCAAAATTAAAGTTAATTATGAAAATTATTCTTATGATGGTTATTCCAATGTTTTCTGGTTAGTGAATGCGTTGAAACCCGTAAGTAATAATTATTTACAATTGAAAAAACATTTAAAAACAATACAATAAGTTAGCAAAAAAGAGACGTAAAGTATTATCATTTACGCACGTTACAGTTGTCGCATATTGTAATTTAGGTACAAAGTCGCATACTGTTTATTTTTCATGTAATATTTACACTAAATTTGGTTACGCGAATATAGTTTAGGCATAACGAGTATGGATTAATACTGTAGCGATAGGTTCGGTACGTATATATAAATATTTTGTGGCTTGTATCATTAACCATACTAACTGCTCAGTCAGTACTATAGGTTGTAGATTAACATTCCATTTTGATTAGAAATTAATATGACAGTTCATTTTTATAGAGGATAAAAAGTGTTGATACCACTGATATTTCTGTACCTTATTAGAAGCACTTAACTAAAAACATTAGAAGACTCGCTAGCAGTTTCAAGTCTTGGTCCATAAAGTTATAGTTAAACGCCTTTAATATGGAACAAGTATTCTGCTTCTCAGGTACTTGAAATTATTTACAACAATCATAAAATGTATTTTTCTCAAATCGTGATGAATCTAAATAGTATACTTCCTAGCTAAGTGATAAAAAGGTAAACTGTACAAAAAGAAAAATCTTAAGACTACAATTTTCCTCCCAAAAACATAATTCAAAACGTTAATGTTCTATTAGCAATAATTTTAAGTGAAGTCATTAATGTTATAAGGTAGACTCTCCAGTCTTGATACTGTAGTTAGTTAAATTCTTCTTATAAATATTTCAAGTAGATCATAACAATATTGTTTACCATATCTCGGACTGTTAGCATTTTTGTTGTTAAGTTCAACGGTAATTAATGTTCGACAAAAAACTTAAATGATTCAAATTAGTTTTCGTAACCTTTTGCGATTTTTCAATTTGAGTTACTAATATTACAGTTTATTGATTTGGCCTGTTGCTTGTTGCAACGGTTGTTGTTACAAATATATAATCTTATATATTTAACCCCTATTATGGTCGTGTTTATCGATGTGAATAAACGTGGGTGGATATGACATCTGACCAGTACATAAATGGGAGAGTGACGGGTGCTTTATCCACCGCCATACTGATACAGGTCCTGTCCTCTATCACACAAATCTTTCAAAGTGGCCTTTTGACAAAATTGTCATATGTATTAACTTGCAAAGGTTTATGTGTTAGGTGGCTGGTTTTCCCTCCTTGTCCTTATCTCAATTTATTAAGTACGAATTTTCGTGACAGGCTGCGTTTACCTTGGTGCTTTTACTAAATTTAGTCGCAATGTACTTAATTCAGATTATTGCTTAGTTATGTTTTATTAATACTAATCACAATTGTAAAGCTGTTTTCTGGCGAAGTGTCCACAAATATAATTAGCTGGTTTGAGATTATCGTCGGGTGAAGTGGCCATTATTTTGTTATTGTAACGTTAATATACAATATTGCTGTATAAGTTCGATTAACCATTAGTATTTTAAAATTTTGGTTTTATTAAAATAAAAAAATCGTAATATTATTATTATATCTATTTTTCGTTTTGTGTCCGTCGTTTTAGTTCGATTAAACGAATTTTTAACTTATCTTATTAGCCATGGAATTTAGTCACATTTGACACACATTTCACAGGGATATACTATATATTTATAAAAGTAGGTATACGTAGCAGAAATGTAGCATTGTTTTTTTCAATTTAAACTCTTTTAGCTGTACGAATCACAATTTGGAAATAGATTACTTAGTTCAATGCCTTTATTCCAGCAATAACGTAATTATAATTAAAAAAAAAAGTAATGTATCCGTCTCTACTTATCTAAAACGAATTGCAATAATAAATGTGGATTGATAGACTTTAAGGAGCGGCGCGTTCAAATTGCATCATTGCACATCACATTTTACTAACACAGTTTTTTTTTATTTCAAGAAGCATAGCAGGTGAAGTTTCAGCCGGGTGCCCTTGTTGATGTTTTGGCTTTAAGCTGATGCAAAAACATTATGCAATTTGAACTCGCCGAGTAACGATAAAGTGCAATACTAAATTATGAATCTTCGATAGCTTATACTCGAACACGCTATCCGTACCGTGTCTAGGATACAAATTTAGCTGCCAAATATACATACTTATATTGAAATATTATCTTTTAGTGCATAAAATACAAATAATTATTCTCGTCTTACTTTACACTTCATATATTTTTAGACGGATTAAAGTTTACACCACAACATTGTGCATATATTATTATCATGTTCATATTGATGTTTTTCTTACAAAAACATAACTATATCTGTAAGTACAAAAAATCGACCTAACCTAGGCACATCCCGCAAGAATGACACTAAAAACCACCTAGCTACAAATATAAAATATATATTTTCGTTTTGTTAATGGAAACAGTGGTAGTAAATTAGCGATGCCATCTGACTCTCGTATTTTATGTAAAAAATAATTCTCTAAATAGATTTTAAAGTGCCATTAATAATTACGATAAACTTAAAAAAACGTATTTGGTATAATTTAATTTTTGTATTAAGTATATTATTTAAAACCAGTCTAGTAAATTTGTTAAATTGAAATGAGTAGTGAAAATTAGTTGTTAATAATTCTAAATTATCTTTAGTACTACGAAAAAAATCAGGGAACCACCATCTTAAATATTTCTTGACCGTGTTTCGTGCTAATTGTACTCAAAATTGTTGTAATTATGGGTATGCATATACATCATGTACGACATCGCAAAAAAGTTAGGTACGGGTACTGCTCGTGGTCTATTCTGATAATTTTTGTCAGATTTGGACATTTTGGTGAAACTTTCTTCTTGCCTTTCAATAAGTAAGATAGTTATCTACAAAAACTGCGTTTTTTTTTGCGAAGTTCTCGATAGGCAAAGAGCAGGTTTGCCATGTGCCTCTTTATCATGCGACTCATTCTTTAAGCAGTTGGCGTTATTGTGAATGCCCTTTCTATAGTATAGTTACAGTTGCATGTAAGTTACAAAATAACTAATAATTATCGTTTTGGGTACGTTTGACAATCGTAGGTACCTACTCGTATATTGAGTTGAATTTACGCTTACCTGTGCAGCAAGATCATGGTTATTTGATTTCATTCAAAAGTAAACATAGTATTATTGGGATGTTTGATCCAGTTCACATGATTTATGCTGCTAGTTATAAAAAAAGGGGCCTAAACGACTCAGTGTTTTAAATGTAACTTCGACAAAGCAGTGTAGCGCGATAAAGTGAGTTTAGTTGTCAGAATTGGGGATGTGTTGGTTTTTTCCTGAGGATATAATCGATTGTCACCAAGTCTGTATCAAAACAATGTCTGTAACAATGTTGTTAAATTCAAATCGCATATTTTTTTGTTTATCAGGAAATCATAAGACAACTTAGGTTATGCCTATTTACGAGACGTTAGAGCAACACTTGTATGATTCGATTGTTTAAATATCGCACCTGCAGTAAATAGTTTCCACACCACCAGTTAGCATTAAAAATACGAGCAATTGTGGCCTTTCCAACGCTTCGAGCCTGAGTCTTGTCTGTAATTAGACGCTGCGCCTTTTTACAATAAACTTTAGGTATATCTGACGACAATCAGTTTCTTTTTCGTTTTATTTGCCGTTCTTGCTCTGTCACGCGTCGCAGTGTTTAGGAATTGTAAGATAGTTAAAGTTACTAGTGTAAATTTTGCCAATTAGATTATTAAGAGTTAGATTGTTGTCAAAATCCGACTGCAGCTTCGATGACGTCTTGTATGGAGTGCGGAGAGGGTTAGAATATTCTGGAGTGTTTAATGAAGTCGCGGTGTTCGTGTGGGCAGCGCTCTTAACATGCTTCTTGTTTTGTCTTCTGGCGCTAAACGGCTGCCATTTATTCATACTTAAGAATTTGATACATTCTTCTACAAAAAATGTACAAGCTTTTTGAAGTTATTTCTATGCCTGTTGATTGTATATTTTTGGTAATAACCGTGTCTTAATTACAAGCAAATGCTTATAATGTATTGTGGAATCTGCCTGTCGACTGACTAAAAACACGTATACGTATATCTTATTTTTTGTACTTTTACTAAACCTGATACGTTGGGATATATTTTACAAAGTTCTATACACATACTATTTACTCTCTTCAGTCTTCCTGTTTTAAACGTTTTTCCTTATTCATTAACGCACAATTACTATAGTGAGCTTAAAATATGCTTTGTCCTTATCTTTCATGGTGTCATTTGCGTATGACAGTAAGTGACAAAGCATTCGTTAGCTAAAATAGGTTTATAATGCGTTCAAGAATAAGGGATTTTTCTTTCGATTACGCTTGTATATAATTAATGGAAATTAGCTCTTCCCTACTTTGTAAGTAATAAACTGAGTCTTAATAGATTTGAACTGCTGGTTTTCTACTTATATTACAATTCTTTCAATAAAAGGATGTAGATGGAGATTACCTAAAAAGTGCGAATCGTAGGAATCTTTTATGAACCTTTTTCGTTATTAAACTCTATGTGGCAGCTGAGATAAGTAGTTAGACAGCGATCCATGCCGAATGCAACAATTTCGCTAGTTGGTTGTCTTGCGATACAATCAACGTCTTCCGAGTTTGCGCTAATTTTGATAGTGGTGAGATTTTTAGCACGTTCTCCATCTATAGTAGGTACTTATTCTGTGTATAATTTTACCTAAATTTATTGTGGTTCCGTAGCCAAAATAAGAATCTTTTGCTTGACCAACACGTTTACGCTTTACAAAAGTACTCAAAAAAATATATTTTTCAACCCAAAATAATATTTCAACCCTACGAGTCACCCTGTCAGTCAATGACTGAGATGAAACCTTATTAGGATTGTAATTATTTCTTGGGTTTTTTTGTACATACCGACGACAGACAATCTCTTTTCTCGGAATGTATTTTGTATACATTTTGCACTTTATATCTTTAATTACAAAAAAAAATCCGGCATTTTTAGGAGTGTTTGGTCAAAGGAGTGTAGGTACATACAAGGTGGCAGAAGTTCTGGTGATTGATGACTTACATGATTGTCAAATCATATAGGTCGGATTATACTTTTTTGGGCACCAGGGTCAACAGGTTAGTTCATTAGTAACATTCTAGTGGTCGTTTAGTAATTTTGGGTTTATTTTCTTTATTCGGGTAACAAGAAGGCATTTTTTTTGGGCGTTATTTATTTCTCTATCTGGTGATCCATTAAGCATATACCTACCGTTTGTTATCGTTATTATGGCTACGGAATTGAATAGTAAGCGTGTCCGGTGCACTTTTCGTGTCTTTTATTTTGTCATAGTTTAGTAATATGTCGCTGTGTATCTCGCACTCGCATATTTCGTTATCTAGTGGTAAACTAAATGATATATACACTAGTTACTAAGAACTCTTATCCCGCTTGTTATGTTATTGGATTAAATTTTCTATTCTATATTTTGTATCCAAACTTTTACATATTATTAAGCTGTTGTTCTAAATGAAATACTTTGTACTTTGTGTCATGAAATCGAATAACATAACCGAGCTGGGTGATCACGTGATTGGCACATTTCTTATGAACCTGTAACATTAAGCGTCGCGAGCGACGGGTTGTGAATATCTAGTACGAGTACGAGCTAGTTGTTTATATTCGGAGCTGCAGTGGGGTGCCGTAGAGCCCTGTAGGTGTGTCGCCCCTCCGCGAGGTAAGGTCGCCCGAGAACCAAGCTACATTCAATAATATTATTCCCTCTCATAACTAGAGTAGGTTTGATTGTAGCCTGTGGCACGTTTACAGTCACACCCTAGAAATACTTGTTTCGTATTACATTTCTTGTCGTTTGTGCGTAAGATACAGCGTGCGATACTTAACACTGACAATTATATGGATTAAACTAATTAGTATCCTGTTAAGGAAACTGCAACGTAGTTCTATGGCACAGATGGGAATCACCCGCTTGTGTAATCCCCATTTCGTTGCCAGTTTGACAGTTTATGTTTGTCATTATCAGTCATTTTATTTAATGGTGGCTGGGTAACCATCTTTTTAATTGCATGTGACTTTGTATGTTTTGTTGATCTGAAATGTTGGTGCCACCGCGAGCACGGGGACTAGTCATAGTTCATCCCCGGTGTTATTACAGTCTTTACCATGTAAGGTTATTCTACGAAAATTGTTTAAGCAGCTGTCTAACTCAAATGTCAGAAGCTTGTAATGCTAAATATAATTGGAATCTATTTTTGGCTTCTTTAGGGAGAGCGCACATCTGTTTTTTTTATACATATTGCCAAAGTAAAAAGTATTTTTTTATAATTATTGTATTAATTTTTTAAAGGCACCTTTCAAACAGGTCAGTCTAGTTCTGTAACCTCAAAGGTTTATTTATTTAGAATTGTTTAATTACAAACTTCATTGTCTTTATGGGCATATCTGGGTTTGCTTAACACTTCATTTTATTTTAATGAGGTAATCATGTCATTAAGTTTAACAAAATATAGAGATGTTTATGTATTTACGCAGTGTTGTTATGGTTTTGTTGATGTATATGTTAGGTTTAAGTCGCACTCATTGAATCTGAGCATAGATCTGTTAAATAAATGTCTTAGTGTTATTTTTCCAGCTATAAGATAATTTTGCCAATTTGTTTTATTGCCTGGTACTTACTTAATAAGTGTTTCATTATTGTTTACTTTTCTCTGCATATTGAAGGAAAAGCTCTTATATATTTTCGGTTCAGACTAACTTGTCTCATCATGTAAACAAATATAAGGCCGCAGGTAGCCCGAGACGCGTCACGGACATCGGATGTATCTGATATTGGCGCCCTTCATCGCTTTGACCGTGTTGTCAAGGCGACGAACGGCCAAATTCATTCGAACTCCATATAAAAAAAAACTGCTAGAAGATATTAGAACACAAAACAGTTGGAATTTAGACGCCGAGTCGTGTTTGTTTACACAATAAGACAAATGAGTTAAAACCAACTCTTGATGATTAATTATCTATAGTTGCTCTTGCCTCAATGCTACTAAAAAGGAGGATAAAAATCTGTTAAATATATGTAGCGATTGTTATTTAAGCTCCAAGTGATTGACAGACTTACAAAAACATCATCAGTGACTCTGATTACGATGTTCCCACTGAAGCATTTCAAATAACTTTACGCATTTGGAACTGCCCCTTAAGTGGTTAGTTAAATACTGTGGTTTAAAGTGATGTCTTGTTCTTTTAACGCATTAATTGCGGAACAGATACTTATGGTAAATTGGTGTTCTATCGTGTAATACACAGTGTTATACATTTATATTAAAGTTCAGTTGAAAGAAAATGTGACAGTGCGCTGCAGCGTTCAAATATACTCAAAGATAAATTCCGATAAGACACAACCAGAAACACTTACAATATCGAATTTGTACGCATTGATTTTATGTGTACCGGATCAGGATGCTGATTTGTGTCAGCTATGGGATGTTGATTGATAAGTAAATTACCTACTTTTCAAGAAGTATCAAATGATAGCGTTTGTTGATTATTTTGTGAAGTACGTGACTATAATGTTACAAACCTTCTAATGTTTTTGAGTTAATTATAAAAATACATAAATCTGGATCTTGTAAAAATAGTATCGAAGTCGTATCAGGTTGAGACTTTTATCTTTTCTTACTTGGCATTTAGAATAAGTTTTTGTTAACCTATTCGCCGCCTGTGATGGCTAGAAACCATAACTAATATCAACCTTCATCAAAGACACTTAAGTCTATTTTACGCTGTCAACCATGACTGCTACAGTAGTCATTGGCGGCGAAAAGGTTAAACATGCGTCACAGCATATACGAGTACGTACCTACAGATATGTTAAAAGCATTTAAATTTGGTAGGAAAGTTCATACATGTAATTACTTATTTATTGAAGTGTTTCTCTTGTTTGTGGAGTTCTGGGCGGCTAACACTCTCTAAAAATAGTTCTAGTCATTTTTAATTCCTCCGTGTTGTATCTATAGATAACAAGTATGCCTGTATATGGGTAGACAATATATATTAATCAATATGAATGTTAAACATATATATAGGTGAATCTTATATCTATTAAATTTGATGTCTGTTCTATGTCGTTGTTTTATTAAACTCCTTTGTAGTTCATACAAAGAAGTAAAAGTTAAGTAATACTGCGTTTTCGTTAGACAGACTTCGGTAGTATATAGTATCCAACTTTGTCTGTACCAATTAATTTACTCAAATATGATGATTTCCAAATGCAATTCTCATATGTGTCTAACGAAAAAGTAGTATATACATATATATATATATATATATAATATCACGCCTTCATTCCCAGAGTAGGGTAAGCAGAGCTACAGAAATAGTATTCTGTAACTACATTTTGTAAAAAGTAGTTTTACTGATAAAACGATATTGCCTTCGAGAAGTTTAATTCTAATTATACAATATTTTCTTTAGACAGTCTAGGTGCCGCCCTATCCGAGGGCGTAAAACCACCCAATGCCCAAATAAATTAGGTCATTATCACTACTACTCAATTAAATGACGGGTAACATAAATAGATCCATAGATATATTCATTCTCTATTCTATTCTTAAGACTGAAATTATAAGACCGCACATGAGTTTTCAACCCAGCGCACTAAGATGAAATGCCCCTATGCTAGTAATTTAAACGTATGTAACGGTACGTTGAACTTTAAAAAGGATTGTATAATTAGGATTAAACTTTACGAAGGTAAAATCGTTTAATTACTACCTTAATTTGTGTTTGGAAATTATTAATCTACAGCTTCATATTGTTAGCTGTACGGCTTTACCCCTTCTCTGAATTATACCACGGCGTAATAAAAACATTTCTAAAAGTGAGGTAACTCTGCCGTCTAGACGGGGCAACTATACATACGTGGTGCAGGGCGGGGCAGAGCGTTGTCTCCTCAGTCCCCACAGCTGACTCGCAGGCGTCCGATCCGTCCGACCTCCAGTACGCGCCGATACCTACTGGCTATATTTTGTCGCTATCTCTAATAAAATTATTGTCGCGACACAGAATCGACCATTCTATTCGACATGCGTTCTACGTGTGCAGTATACGGTTGTTTGTCGACGTCGCACAGCAGTTTTAATGAAATATTGAGATTTCATCAATTTCTAAAGGATGATTATCGGTGAGTACCTACTTTTACTACCTAAATCAAATCGCCACTAACGTGCTGTGTAAATTAAGTCCCTTGGTCTGTCCGTTTTTAGGGTTCTGAACCCTTATACCTAGTTAAGTCATGTCCGTCTGTCTGTCTGTCTATCTGTATGTCACACTAACTTTTTCTCAGAAACTATCAAAGTTACAAAACCTAAATTTGGCAAACATATAGATATTTATACCGCACACAAAGATCAATGATGAAAGGAGTAAATATTACTGCAGTGACCGGGAAATAGTTCGTTTCCGGACGATTTTGAGTTAGCGCGGCTGAGGTTTGTAAGTATAGTGCTTTTCTTCAGCAATGTAAGAAAATAGTGATATACCATTGATGAAATGTAACACGAGTAGGCTGTTTGTTTTTTTAAAAACAAAATCTTCGCCATCATTATCGAACATTACTCATAACTCCATTTGGTACCTACGACTTAGTATGAATCTGATTATAGAATAAATCGGGGTTTAACATTTATTAGGTGTTGAAGTTAACTCGGCAACTCTATTTGTTAATGAATGCAATATTGATTAAAAAAAAACAAATTATTTGATACATTTAATTTTGTTAAGCTGTGAACGCCGTTCGTAAAGGTTAACCTTTTTAGTCTTTGACTTTTAAAAGAGTAAGGAAGCCGCGTCCGCTGCGCCGTGTTTTCGATGTTTTTCGAGCAGAAAAGGGGCGTGGCCAAAAATTTTTTGGTTTAAAAAACAGAAACACGTTTTCCGTCACGGAAGGAAAACATTCCCCGCGTTCGTCTGCGGGGGAGGGGGTCATGTTTTGACTTTTGAAAGTTTTGTTTGAGGGAAGAACTGTCAAATAGGGCATTAATTATTAATTATCGGAACTCATTTTAATTTAATACCTTTGAATATAAATAAACAACCTACCTACAATCCTATAAAAAGACAGTGAACAATCGTCAAAGATGACAAATTGTACTGGGATGACAGCTGTCAAAAGAAAAGTGTAATGTTATGACAAACAATACATTGTTCACTTTAAAGTCGCAATCGACGCGCAGTTGTACCTACCTAAACATGTTTTGTTCGTTTTTTGGCGCAGCGGACACGTTAAAAGAAACAGAAGAACTTTGATTCTTTGTTCAAGTAAATATTTATTTTTCAACGTAGTCCCCATGTAACTCAATACAATTGGTCATCGCTTTCCTAGCTTTTCGATTCCCTCCGTATAGTACGATTTCTTCAACCCTTCAAAATACGCATTGGTTTCTGCGATGATTTCTTCGTTAGAACCATTTTTTTTTCCACCAAACAATTTCTTCAAGTTTGGAAAAATAAAATAGTCGCAGGGGGCCAAATCTGGAGAATAAGGCGGATGCGGGAGCAATTCGTTACGTGTGGATTTTAGCCATAGCAACTGCACAATTGCGGACTAGGGAATGCATATAACCGGTTAAAACCGGTTATTAACAGTCTTTTGCATACAAAATTCGGTTATTAACCGGTTATTTGCATTCCCTGGTGCGGACCCGTGCGTTGTCTTGGTGAAAAAATATTTTATTTTTGCCAAATGGATTCGTTTTTCTATTTAAACTTCATGAAATTGCTGTAACAAAATGGCATAATATTCGCCTTTAGTCGTTTTACCTTTCTAAAGGTAATCAACATATACGAGGGGTGATTCCAGGAAATATGAATTGAACATTTACTTTTTCCACTTAAATCTTTTTGTAAATATCAAACAAAAGCTAGTTGTAAAAGTGCCCCCGTTCTTCAAACAACACAGCGGACCGAAAAGTCTTGATATTTGCGGCACGATTTTGTGTCACAATTTTATTTGAAAAAGAAAAGTAAAAAATAAAATGTCCAATAGTTTATGATATATACTATAAACTAATATATATATGATAAACATTAAGGATAATTTGTTGTGACTGTTCATTTGAGTGTTTATAATGCAATTGATCAGACAATTGCAGTTGAATATTTTCCACTATGTTAGAAACAGTTTCCCACGGTCGAAACATTTCCATTAATCACTCTCAGCACATATTCTCTGCATTACTAATCAAAATTGACTCGATAGATGCTAAACTACCCACATAATATCATAGAAAAAAAACTTAAATGTTTTATAATCAGTGATCGTACTTTTTCCAGCATTTTTGGTGCGGTGCTAGGGTTGTCAGTAGAGCCCAATATTAAATTGTTTGAACCAAGAATCAAATAGCGTATTAAAAAAATCGGAAATACCTACAGAAAGTATTATTAGAACATGTAAACCCAATATGCATAATGAAATATATATGTTCATAATTTATATAATATATGTTCCTGCTTTTTTCATTTTCGAGAAAGGTGTTTAAGGATTATGCTCAAACAAGTTCACTTTTTGAAATTTGATGATTGTTGGGACGAAGTCGTAGGGGTGTTTCGAAAATATCAACATAAAAATGTCCAAGGTAATTTAGCAATAAGTTCATAGACAGACTGTACATTTTAACATGTTGCATTTTACAATTTCTCGGTTACTTAATTCCAAGTAATCTAAATTCAATAGTAACTCTACCATCATCTATCGACTATATCTGAATCAAACCATTACTTTTATTTTCAGAAAATAAACAACCTGATTGCTGTTGTTCGACAGGGCAATCAAAATTACGAAAACTAATCGTCAGCATACCCTCCGAAAAATTTGAGGAATTTTGGGTTACATTAATAAATGTTATACACAATTATAATAATTAATAACTGATTAAGTACAAAAAAAGTATTTTATTTTCAATGACAATATAATATTAAGTACATAATTTTAAACGTCAAACATATACCTAATACACGTCGACAACCCTAGGTCGCTGTCTTGTGTCATTTGACGTCAACGCACCAAAAACGCTGGAAAAAGTACGATCACTGTTTATAATACACCCCCAAAAGCAAAATTATTTTATTTAGATTACTATCTATGAAGAAGAAAAAACAAATAGTATCAATACTTTTCAATCCATGAGTAGTAGCCATTTCTGCACCCTGAGTGTCGAAGCGACTCATAATTAAGCGTTTGTTTTCACTATTCAAGGCTATACGACGTTGACAATAAGTAGTATAATCGCGTGTAAAAAAATGCACTTTAGTCGCTTCGGCTCCCAAAGGAGGATTAGAGCTGTTATGAACAATAGATACGGGTGCTCGACTTCTCATTGTCCGGTAAGTGTTACGCCGAACAAAAGATCGCAAACTAGATAAGAAGTTTCCAATTTATATTTCTCAAACTATAACTAATATGTTAAACAATTCAAGAGACCGAAAACTAAATTTATTTCTCAACGTAATCTCCAAACAAGTCTACATACTTATTCTATCTTTACTCCAGACCGCGAATTCCTTTTAAAAATAAACTTTTGCGACTCTTCAAACTTCGTACTTTTTTAACCATCTGAAGTTGTGGTCATTTTGATTCATAGATGATTTGGTACTAAACGCATCGTATGATTTATTGTTGGATAGCTATTAAAAACCCATTATTTGCAACTATGCCATTAACAATTTGCAGATTATCTTTATCTAGATTTGGGGAACCGTTTAGGATATATTGAACCGAATAGGCAAAAACTACAAATACTAAAAATTGGAAAAATCTTAAATGAAAACACATGCATACATCGAAAAATAAAATCGCCTTCAAAAACCCAGAAATAACTGCTTTTAA
This sequence comes from Acleris holmiana, assembly GCA_949316455.1. Classification (NCBI taxonomy): domain Eukaryota; kingdom Metazoa; phylum Arthropoda; class Insecta; order Lepidoptera; family Tortricidae; genus Acleris; species Acleris holmiana. The sequence goes on along the minus strand of OX438765.1, from coordinate 10,902,050 downwards.
AAAAGTGAGTCTAACTGAAGTCGGCCTCCCACAATATTTTTAACTATACGTCTACTAGTTGGAGTGACTTACAACCTCCCATCTTAAAAGCAGTTATTTCTGGCTTTTTGAAGGCGATTTTTACTGTTTTAAACCTTTTGATGGTTAATTATTTGTATTTCTGTATTTTGTACAATATTTATTGACAATATAGTGTTTACATACATATTACATGAGAGTAAAGATAACTCTATACAGACAAAGTCGCGGTCAAATGCTAGTTTGTTGCAGGATAAGACTACCTAGCAGATAAGTACCTAAGTATAAAGGTTAGTCATAACCTCAGCCTATGCAAAGCATAGACTAACCATGGTCACGTCAAGGTGAATTATAGATTTTAAACATATAAGAATCTGTGAATATCACTTCAAAATGTCAAACTTAACGTAATGTAAATGATATAAAAGTAAAAATTTCTATAAATCATAAAAAAATGATTCGTAGAGGTCGCCATTTGTTGGTCCCGGCGTCTTCTGGAGTGAGTCCAAGGGCGTGTTTTCAAAACTTCGTGATGTCCGAGGCATTGGCCCAGCTGGACAGCAAATGTGAACAATGCATCATCCCCCGATTCCCAGAGCAAAAGGTCAGTTGCACAGCGAGTTAAGCGCTTAAACCTACCCAATACGCTAAGTTTAGTAAATTAATTTAACAGACAAAAACCGGGCAAGAGCTTGTTGGACCATGCTCAGTGTAGGGAGGGTTCCGAAGCCTTTACCTACTTAAAGTTATTTGGTGCCATCTTAGATGATTTAAGTAGGAATAAACACTAATCGCCAGTATCTCAAGAACCAATGATTTCCATCTAGCCGTGATAGTTTTCCTTTTAAATTCGTTATATGCGCTTTCATTCAAGATTTTATCCAGAATTTTAGTATTTGTAGTCTACCAAAAATTGGCGCTTTAGAGCTTAATATTTCCTAAACGGATTCGTTAATTAAAAAAATATTTTCACAAACCCGTAGTATTTTTGATAAACCTATCCAACAATACCCCACACCATGGAGAAAACGAGAAAAAAAATACATTCCCAGGTTACGTGTAGGAAAGGTACATTAAAAATGTTTTTTCTTCAAAATTTTATTCTACCACTTTGTTGGCGTAACTAATTTTTATATTCGTGCCAAATTACAGCTTTCTAGTAGGTACTAATAGTCTTTGAGCTAGGCTGCGGACGGACGGACGGACGGACATGTTCAGTTTGACTACGGAACCCTAAAAAATATTCATTTACAACCACATCTAAAAAACGGACTGAAAACAAACAATCTAACAAAATACAAAAAAAAAGCCAGCCAAATGCGAGTTGGGCTTGCGCAGCGAGGGTCTCGTACAAACTTATAATAATGTAAAATTGTATTGAGGGACAAATTTGACTTAACCGTCGAACAACTTTTGTCTCCATACATCGACATAGGTCGTGATTATTTACCTACTGCAAAATAAGTTTGCAATCGATTTTTTCTTTTTGTGATGGTGTAGTAACAAATTAACGATTTTCGGATTTTTTAGTACCCTTACTTGTGATGTAAGTAAGACCTTCCTTCTTGCCAAATTTCTGGATTCTAGATCTATGAAAAGTACCCTACAAATTTTGATTCCCTTGACAGTGAAGAAATATACGTTTCTTGCGCCATAAACGGCCGTATCTTTTTTTACGTTAACTTAGACGTTTGATTTTGTTTAATTTCATGTAAATCTGTCCAGTAGATTTTTATTTCAAACTACACAACCAGACAGTCAGGTAGACATAGAGACTGACAGATGGACAACGATTCTAAAAATCATTAATTCGGTTTCAGTATCATTGATGTAGTCTATTCCACTTGTTTTTTTTTTTATTTGCACTTACAGCACGACTCTTCTACAGACTTATTATATGTATAGATATTTAAAGATTAAACATCAAAACATATACTAAACTAAGAAAACAGTTTACAATTTGTGCTATTTTGTATGGAAATTAAGCTTTAAGATCGCGAAATTAAAAAGTACTGAAATCTAGCCTCATTTATTTTTAAGTGTTCCCAAAATTTAAATGAAACATAAATTACAAAATGTTCACCTTGACCAATGTATATTATATTTACTATACATGGTAACTTTAAAGGTAAAAAGGATTGTGAAGCGATGCTTAAATCGCGTAGCTGCCAAAAAAAAAACATACAATTTTTGCTTCGGGCGATAACGTTTCTCACCCCCTAAATCTAATCCGATTTCCACGATTTTTAAATTAAATATTACACAGTTCTCATAAAAAGCTAGGACAGTATGTTTCCGTTTTTTTTCATCCCAATAAATAATTTCTTGGAAAGGAAAACGTACAGACCTACTTTTTTATAATATCTACAACATATTCAGAAATCGTAAAAACCGGACAACGCAACCTTTCATTATGCTTAGGAGCAGGGCTGGATTCTACACGGTACAAACGATATCGTCTTTGACGTGTTTCCGTATTCTCAACGTTTTGATTACTCTTATGTCATTACAATAATGGCGACTGTGACATAAGCGATTCTAAAACACGTCAAACTCGATATCGTTATAACGCAGTAGAATAGAGGCCCAGATCTGCTCACAAAATTTGGACATCTTTTTCTCATTTTTTAAGCATATTTTTTCGGATTATATCATAATCCGAAGAGACTGGAACTTTTTTTTTTACCTCCCTTTAATTTTATGAACGAGAGTTTTAAGTAGTCGAAATCAAAAAACACTTTTTGGTTATCTAACTTCTTTATAATAAAAATGAATCGCTGAATGTGTTGCTAAGCGCAAATCTCGAGAGCAGATGAACCGATTTCGATAATTATTTTTTTGTTGTGTTCGTTATCGTCAGGACAAGGTTCTTATGAAAGAAAAATCCACTGGAAAAGTCAGAAATTTGCAGCGGGGCGAAGCCGCTGGCGGGCCCCTAGTTTTCTATATTTTTTTACCAAGTTCATAATTTTTTTTACACGAAAAATATATAAAGGTGGTAAAAAGTGATTCATACATTTTTTAGACGACTTTTACTGCAATAAATTGTACTTTTTTCATACCTTTTACACTTCAAAACGATTCGTGAATATCCGATATTCTAAACCTCTTATAGCAAAATTCACAAAAAAGTCGCCGGCTTCAGGTCGATTAATCAAAATGAAACAATAAAAATAAAAAAAGTAACACATATATTCGCTGTTTTTTTTTTTTTTTTAATTTTCTCTCGTTTTGCGTATAAAAATTTGTAGAAGTAAAGTTTAACAACTGTAAAATCACATAAATCAGCGCAATCGGCAAAATTTCGTATACGGCCTCAAAGTGAATTTTAAAAAGCAGTAACAAGCATTGCAATCAATGTGATAGTCAAAAAAGGGAATCAAGAGATAACCAAATTTGTATTGCAGTCAGGGGACACTTTATCTTGACTGCGAGCCTCTGTTTTCTGAAAATAATTATCCTATTTTGAGAGCAGCGGTGTTTGCACTAGGTGACAATATTAGGAGCCGGCAGCGACATCGGTATTATCACGGCACTTTTGCTGAAGATGCAGAAAGTGGTGAAAAAGCTAGTGCTATACGATGACGTTCCGGAGCGTTGCGTGATGGGCGTGGCCACGGACATCGCGCACATCGACACCAGCTGCGAGCTCGAAGTGTACCAGGGTCGAGCGTTACTTCAGCAAGCTCTTTATGTAAGATTTCTGCCGCGCAAATATGCCTTTGGGTCTCCCTAGTTAAATTCACGCATTTTATATCATCCAATCCGCAAGTAAAATGATATTAAGAATATATATCAAGTAAGTATATTTATAACCATTCACTATGTAGTTAGAAGAGGACCTAAAGGTTAGTGATGAACCTCAATTTATTCAGAAGTTTAAAATTAAAATGGCTAATGGCTATTGAAGCTTTGTTGTCTACAGATTTCTTTTATTTAAGTCAACATGTAAGTTTATAGGAAGAGATTTGCTATACACGTACTACGCGTTATGTATATATTCACTTTACCGTACCCGAATACAATAAAAAAGCAGCCAAGTCCGAGTCGGACTCGGCCATGAAGGGTTCCGTAGCAGCAAGACGATTTAACTACTTACTAGATCTCGTTCAAACCAATTTGCGGCGGAAGTTTGCATGGTAATGTACATCATATTTTTTTTAGTTTTATCATTCTCTTATTTTAGAATTTACAGGGGGGGGGGGGGGACATACACATTATACCACTTTGTAAGTGTCTCTCGCGCAAACTATTCAGTTTAGAAAAAAAAATATTATAACCCTCAATATCATTTTTGAAGACCTATCCGTAGATATCCCCCACGTATGCGTTTAATGAAAAAATGTTTTTGAGTTTCAGTTCTATTTATGGGGAAATATTTTTTTTTTTTTCTATTTTTGTGTGAAAATCTTAATGCTGTTCACATAATACATCTACTTACCCAGTTTCAACGGTACAGTTCTAGTTTCGGAAAAAAGTGGCTATGACATACGGAAGGACAGACAGACAGATAGACATGACGAATCCATAAGGGTTCAGTTTTTTGCCATTTGGCTACGGAACCCTAAAAACATTTATATTTATAACATAATTGTATCATAATCATAAGTTAATTATTTTCAGAGCCAGCTGCTGCTTGTTCTTGTTTGATGATCGCTTACTCCCGTCCCCAGAACACAGACGTGGTGTTGATATGCGGCGGCCACTACGTGCTGCCGCCGTGCTGCAACATGGCGGACCGCGACTTGTTCTTCAGGAATATGCAACACGTCCGGTTCAGCACGCAGGCTGTCGCGCAGTTCGCGCCGCACGCCTTTATCGCTTTGCAGACGGCGCCGCTCGACTGCAACTTCTCACTCGCTATGCATGTCAGTTATATTGCCAATTTTATACCTACTCATATCTCCGTTCATGCATTATTCTTGTCGCCTGACAAAATAATAAGGGTAAGTGTTGTTCGGAATAAAATTGGCAACATGATTAATCTTTTTCCAATTTTTTTTGTTGGTTGTTGCCACGTGTATATATGTTGTAGTTCCGAAGGCACCACTTCAAACTCTTTTGCCAAACTTAAACTTGCTCCATCGCGACACAACCTACTAATTCCCTTTGTAACAATTTTGTGTAGACACTGAAACTTGCCCGCGCGTACGACAAGCGACGCCTGCTCGGCATAAACTCCATTAACTCGATGCGCGCGAGCCAGCTGTACTGCACGACCGGCGGGACCGAGCCCGCCGATACGAGGATCCCGGTGGTGGGCGGCACAGGCCGCTGCACGCGTGTGCCGGTTTTCTCCGCCGGAACTAATCCGTGTCTGGGCACTGTATGTTATTTTATTATTTTGATATAATATTTTTTCGAGGTTAATTTAAAAGTTAAGCGCAGCGCCGAACATCATAGAGGGGCGGTTGCAACGCTGTTTCTGACCTGGTTTTGGTGTGTACAGGATGACCCGGTACAAGCGACCCGCCTTCGCTCCGATTTAAAGGAATACAATTTCAAGTACAATGTAGCTTCCTATCAGTTAATAATATTTTTAAATCGGTTCCTAGTTCATGAGATAACCCTTACAAACAAACAAATACACAATGTTACCTCTTTATAATATCAGTACAGAGTTGTTTGAGTTATCCTTTAGGCGGTCGCTTTATTTGGTTCGGCATCACTTTACTTTGTTCCTCTCCTTGAATCTTAGCGAGTGGTGGCCCGTCTGACTGGTTAGCTAAAAAGTAGGTATTGTTTCAACTCTTACAAGTATTATGATGTAAGTAATATTATACCATTAAGAACTTTACCACCGATCAATTTTTGGAATAACAATTTTTAACTTCCATTTTTTGATTTTTTTTTCAAGGCTTGGTTTAGGTTGTTAAAAGCCATCAGTAGGTCGACCACGCAAATTTTAATATAGGTACCTACGTCACGTTGTCGAATGTTCTTTACTACCTATAGAAAATGTGTATTATTCTTTTATAATCTATCCGTAGCACGAAACCAAAAACAGACTCACGTTTCCATACATTATCCATACTTCCATACTAACCCATCTACGAGTATACTTACTAATATTATAAATGTGAAAGTAACTCGGTCTGTTTGTTACGCTTTCACGGATAAACCGCTGAATCGATTTAGATGAATTTTGGTATGGAGATAGTTTGAGTCACAGATTACTTTTAATCCCAAAAAATTCGACAGTTCCTGAGGGCATAGCGGGAAACGACTTCTACACGGACGTTGTCGCGGAAAACAGCTATTTTTACATATACTAACAGCAACACAGTTAATTGACCATTAGTGAATCTTGTCACCTTTCAATTAGACTCACTAGTGGCCAGTTAACAGTGATGCTGCTGTTCGAGGACTAAATGGTTATGGGCCCAGGACACTTCCACTCCTTGGCTGTTGAATAACGCTGGCCGTAATGCTGGCTGTTTTTATGAGACATGTCAATGTCTTGAAATTCTTTTGTAATGGGTTCTGTCGATAAAATAATGGAGAAGTTGACATTCGAATTTTTCTTATAGAAAATATATATTTCTAAAATAAATAAACTATAATTTGAAAAAATACGCTATTTAATCACCATACAAAGTTTATTGATAACGACATGTTAACTTTATAGAAGGAAAAAGTTCTTGTTGGAGACGTATGTATGGTAATTTGGTACATGATGATAAGAGATAATGTAGTATCATTACGAGGGTAACACTGAAAATTTTTAGAACTGGCCACTTGTAAACAAAATAATTAAAAAATAATATTAAATTTTGAAAATGGAACTCTGCCAATATTATTGAGTGTGAATTTTATTAATTTGTCATTTGTTTTACGATTTGGCGGCAAATTGAAAATTGTCTGTGTCACGTAAGCATGAATTTAACGCGAGAAAATTTTCGTGCAATGATTTTTTATTACTTTCGATATCATTTAAGTCAACAAGAAAGTTATGATAGACTACGATTGGCCTTTCCCGATGAAGCCCCATCTCCTGCCACTGTTTACAACTGGTTTAATGAGTTTAAACGTGGTCGCACTAATCTCACCGATTATCTGCGTAAGGGACGGCCTCTACGGCGACGACTGAAGATAACATCAGTGTTGCGCGGCGTATGATAGAGACTGATAAAAGAGTGACCTATCAGCAGGTTCGGACAAGCTTAGGCATCGGTGGTTCCATCGGATGCAGCGATGTATTGACATGAATGGACACTATTTTGAAAAGATATAAAAAAACTAATAACTAGCTAGTTTAACTCAGTTTTTGATTTTCTAAGAACTTTCAGTTTGACCCTCGTAACATGTATCAACATTCAACAATACGTGTGATATCAGCCCGCAAATAAAAGGGCTAATATTGACGTATACTGGGTGATTTTGGAGCCATGATCAGGAATGGCCAGAAGTGAATAAGATGGTCATACCGAACAACTTTTCCGATGGGACCAACCACGAAATCGCTAAAAAAATCAGCTGTTCTATACATTAACCCTCAATTAATTCACCGTTAATGTATGGAACAGGTGTTTTTTTTAGCGATTTCGTGGTTGGTCCCATGGGAAAAGTTGTTCGGTATGACCATCTTATTATACCTAATGTTATGGTTAGCCAACTTTAAAATTTAAACTTTTTATTTTTTCAGTCGACATTCGATTGCATGACACGCCTGGTGCGCGAAGCCGACGATATCATCTGCAAAGTAAAGAGCAACAACGAACAGGCCCACCTCTCGATGGGGTTCGCGACTGCCAGATGCATAGTAAACATTATGAAAGGTGTTTATAAAAGCCGTTTAAAAGTCCAGACTCAAAATATATGTATACATAGGTACATAAATTAGCACACTAGTGATAAAATAATGGTAAATTAAAGTTTTATAGTTTTAGAGAAAAGTCATATTTAATTATTTCGGTTTTTATCTTTTTTCGGCTAAACCACTGGGAATTTTTCAAGAAAACTTGGCACAATAGTGCTAATAGATGTAAGTAACTATTGAAAAAAACAGCCCATTATCATAAAAGGGCATTTACCCTTCTCTTATCCTACTACGGCCTTTGCAATTACTTAATACCGAATTAATGCCAGGTCTTTTTGAGAAGCCGTCGGAGGTGGACAGCGCGCTGGTGGAACAAGACGACCCTGAGATGTGCTACGGCAGGTCGATCTGCTCCACGCCCGTCACCATCGGCCAGTGTGGCATCGAGACTTACAAGATACCGACACTCAACCCGTCTGAGCAAAAATTGCTTGACGATGGAAAGTTAGTTAAAATGTAGCTTACTCACTTTAGTTAATATTTATTAACTTTCACTCCAACGCGAAAAAGTGTCGTGTTATTGAAACCTCTGCCCGTCTATATGCATCTAAGGCCAGAATAAGGGTTATACTGATTTCAATGCAGGTCAAATATTATTCGAAAGCTTATATTCTAAGCTGGAGGTGGTTCTTAGCCAAGTATGCCGAAAATCAATACGGCTTATCAAGAGTTATCAGCTCTGAGAATTGCTCGGTGACGTTTTAGGTATTGAGATATAAGTGCAGTCCTCGCCGTGTTTTTGTATCTGTTTTATAGGACTATTTTCTATTAACTTTCAATGTCAGTTCTATTACAACCTTACTTTACCTAAAAGCTAGTATTTTATTTAGTGGTTGCGTTATCTGTATAATAAGCGCTGGAAAATTGTTATCATTCCCAAAAAAACGATAAACATATAAGGTAAACGGTTAAATATTGTGTTTAAATATAGTGCTACTAGTTGTACTTAGGCACGTCAAATATGTAAAAAAATATACCAAACATTTGGTTGCGTTATGACGCTACGACCTGTCAAAGATGCTTTAATGTTACCGAAAAATAAACGATAACAAGCACTATCTTTGTAAACATACATTTAAAAAATCAGGCGCCATTTAAAGTATAACGCTTAACCACTTAGTTCAGGTAGACCGACATAATATTTGGCATCAGGACCAGGGAATTGCTTTTTATCCTGTCAAGCCAGAGTAATCCATTTAAGACAACGTTTTCAAATTTGACGTTACCTAGTCTATATTTTATTGTATACTAGCGACCCGCCCTCGCTTCGCTCCGGATTAAAGTATTATACATTTAAACCTTCCTCTTCAATCACTCTATCTATTAAAAAAAAACCACATCTAAATCAGTTGCGTAGTTTTAAAGATTTAAGCATACATAGGATATAGGGACAGAAAAAGCGACTTTGTTTTATACTATGTAGTGAAGAATTGAAGAGTCTACTTAATTATTTTTCAAGACAATAGCAACATTAAAAAGGAGCCGAGAAATATTCTTGTTCCCCTAGCATTTGGGGTGTCATTAAGGAATATAATTTCTCATAAACCTAGTGAAGAATGATACTCCAAGCTACAATAATTTATCGTCAGTTTCACCTAGGTACTAGTACTAGTAGTAGGTAGTCTACCGACACCGTGACACCGTGGTTTAGAAAAGTGTCTGATGAATCACGAGCTCTCAAGCTCTTTTATTATTGGCTAAGTGCCTCGCAGCCAAAACCCATAAAAATAGGCAAAGACATTTAATTTTTATGTTGGAAAAAGGTAGCAAAAAGATATCCACTTCTTTACATAAGTAGGTAATTAAACGAATGCTACTAAACGTAATTAACTCATCCGAAAAAAACAACGGAAGTAGGTATTGCTTTTTTCGGGAGTATTCAAACATTTGTTATTTATTATAATTAACGACTATTTTTTTATATATACTGATGTGTTTTCCACTGCAATAACCAAATGTCGACTGGCATAATTCAGGCTTCGGTTTGTTTCAGAGTTCTTCTTGAAAGTTCTTAATGTTCTGATATCTTTAGGTGCGAAATGGAAGACATGATAAACCTCGGCCGCTGCTACGCCGTTGGTGACGAATACTACTTGGCTCCGTGCCACATCAGGAGCTACGAGTTCAAGCCCTGCCCGAGCGACAAACCTTGAGCAACTCTTAAATGTGTAATAAATATCGTAAACTCGGGTTACTTTAGCCCTAGAGGGTAACATGGCCCATCCTTAAAACTGTAACTATTTTAGTGGGAATCATCTTAACTTGGTTAAATATTTTTAAAACCATATACGTGACTTAGTCCTGACGTTATGTTTAACAGAATAATTAAATATTAAAGAGGTTTTTGGGGTGGGCAATGTTACCACCTATGGCTAAATGTAACCCGAGTTTACGGTGGTAATGATTAATTAGGTTTACCCTTGTGTCATAAACACTATTACTTCACAGAATTTTCATTTCATAGGAAGTATTTTCTACTGAACCCGTGTTGATTTCAGTTTATCTTGTGATAGTTGCAAGTTTAAACTAACCTAACCTAAGTGAATTATATTTAAGATAACCTGAAATCACCACAGGTCCGAGAGAAAATAGTTTTCTATGAAATGAAAATTCTGTGAAGTGATAGTGTCTATAAAATGTTTGTCTATAAAAGAAGGGGATCCCAATAAATTCACTAGTACTATTTTTTATGTACATCCTTGCAAGTGATTTTCGTGTGTGATGCGCCTTGTCGATTGTAATGTGTTTTCCGGGAGACTTATTTAAACATTGTATATTTGAGTTCCAAAACACAGGAATCACGCTTTATGTTTATATACACCCCTGCAAGTGTTGCACGTGCTTATGTTATTACTGGCGGTTTGTGCGAGTGATAAATCTTGTGTATCGTGATGTATCTTCCAAGAAACACTATTTTAACGCCGTATAATTCGATTTCTTAAATAAAATAGTTAAAAAAAGAGAAAAAAAGGAAAACCGGTGGTGATCGTAAAACAAATCCATCACCATTCTCACCATTCGTGTTCTTTTTCGGTGAAAAATGTTAGTGGGAAAAATAACGTTCACCCCCTTGTCCTTGGACTTGTATTTTCAGCAACATAAAAAATATAAATGGTTTTGCGTTACTTTTATATCATGCCCGTTTTGAAAAAACAACTTTCAACAAATAGATAGTGTGTGTTACTTGATAGAGATGCGATAGTATATTGATCAGATTTTGGATACCGAACAGGCTTATGTGATGCTTGGCTATGCGGGAAACTATAACAAAACCGCTAAAAAACCCGGACGACTTTCAGCCCTCTCCAAACAATGCCATTTTATTATCTGCCGCGGTATCCAGCCTGAGGCTACCACTTAAAACTTGCCGAAGACCACATACTGATCTGTGATCTGTTGCATCTCTATTTTGTATTCTTTCTCCACTTCTGGATGCTGTTAACTAGTTACTAGTACATATTTATAAATAATATTATTTATAAATATGTACTTATACAATTTGGAATATAAACCCAAGATAACTGTAAAGCTACCTACTACCTACTGAAGTACGTTCCTATTATTGTAAAGTGTCGCAATAAACAATACGAGTAATAATTAATTCAAATCTTTTATTACAATGAAATTGAGTGTACGCAATCTGCTCTGCTGAAAATTTAACTAAGTTGGTAGAAATTTAGTCATCCCACCTTGGCTGGCATTCTATATGGTAATAACGATATTGTCTTTGAGGAGTTTCCAAATTGTCAACGTCTTGATAACTCTTATAATTACAATAATGGCGACGGAGTCATAAACGATTCTAAAATACGTCAAACGCGATATCGTTATAACGCAGTAGAATAGAGGCCCTGAAATAGCAGTTAAGAAAGCTAGTGGGGATAAAAGGAAGACCGAGTCTTCCCGTAAAAGGAATACCTATGGGGCGACCTAGCGACATCTAGTGGCAAATCTGTCAGTGCGCTACATCGCGCTAACGAAGTTCCTTCAGGCGGTTGACTTATAATTATACCACTTCCAACTTCATCCAACTGGACTTCGGTCCCCAGGCATAACACCCGCCTGGAGAGAGATCTCTCTATTGTCCTCTCATCCTACACCTATACCAAATTTCACCGAAATCGATTCAGCAGTTTAGCCGTGAAAGCGCAACAAACAGACAAAGTTACTTTCACATTCATTATATCACATTAGAATGAAAACAGTCATTTTGTTTTGTAAAGTCAGCTGCAGAGGAATGTATCCACCCCGTATAGAAAGTTTCTATGAAGGGGGGTGGCTATGTTTCTCTGCAGGTGACCGTACAAACTTGACATTGTAATTATTTCCCTATTTTATTGGGCTCAACCAAAACCAGTTTCTGACATACTCGTAGTTGTGGTATCCTGCTTTCAAATTGACTTTTTTCCAGCTCTACATATTCCCAGTTCTACAGATCCTCAGCTCTACAGATTCCCAATTCAACAGATTCCCAATTCTACAGATTCCCAGCACTACAGATTCCCAATTCAACAGATTCTCAGCTCTACAGATTCTCAATCCCACGGATTCCCAGCTCTACAGATTCCTAATTCTACAGATTCCCAGCTCTACATATTCATAACCCGTCAATGTACTCAACGTACATAAATAATGTAGGTAGGTTAGGTTCATTTTTACATCAGGCCCGAAAGGGCCAAAACAACCCAGAAATAGGAGCTCCGCCAAGCGGAGCTCCGTCGACTCTATGACAGACAGTTAGATGGAACAAAGGGGAATAGAAATCAGTAAAAATGTCATGATCTTGAAATTAAAATCTGTAAAAATGGGAATCTGTAAACATGGGAATCCGTAGCAATGAGAATCTGTAGGATTGGGGATCTGTAGAGCTGAGAATCTGTTGAATTGGAAATCTGTAGAGCTGAGAATCTGTAGAATTGGGAATCTGTAGAGCTGAGAATCTGTAGAATTGGGAATCTGTAGAGCTGAGAATCTGTGGAGCTGAGAATCTGTAGAATTGGGAATCTGTAAAATTGGGAATGTGTAGAGCTGGGACTCTGCAGAATTGGGAATCTGTAGAGCTGGTAAAAATCGCATGAATCGATATCCTGACTTTTTACCAAAAGTTAATTCGCGAATTTTCATGTTATATCATGTCATTTGACAAACTCTTTGTTTAGGTATCCTGCCAACAATAAGTTAATTCGCAAAATTTTCATTTCTCAAACTACATTTAGCAAAAGCTATGATTCGTCAGTAAGTACATCTTTATACAACTACCAGCCCCCTATTTCACCATACCACAGAATAAGTAATAGTACCATACCGACAATGACAGGTGACATTTCAGTGTACATGGCGCTGTTTATATGAAACCCAATGAAGTATCAGCGTATTAACTTTGCAATGTATATTGAATTGTCACATGTCATGTGTCAAGTCATGTGTCAATGTCAAGATGGTGAAATAGGGCGCTTGTTTAACAAATAATATAAGTGGTTAAATAATAATTTCACAAATTTCCATTTTAAATCACTTTACTTGACAATGTGTTCATTTATCCATTTTTATTAGTCAAACAATGCATAGCTAAAAACGATTTGCAAAAAGTACGTTTCACAATCGTATCATTTTACAAACTTTAATTTTGTAAAAGCGTGTGCGCCTAAGCCACACCAGGGTCCAGGGTAACTACTGATAACCTTATAATCTGTGCGTGTACCCCGACACAGCCTCACCCGATTTCATTCGAAGCAAAGGGAAAATGTTGAAGTTTGTTATAAGGTTCAAAATGAAATGGGTAATGGTTTTATTGCTTCTCATGCTTAGCTCATCGCGGATATTAGTTAGGTACAAAGACACTAAATGTACCAACTTAGGGGTAAGGACCAAAAAGTTGGCCACGCTAACTCACGCAATTAAATTGTTTATGAAACTTTTCCGTTGTGCGCTCAAAATTAGCCATACAGATTGTAAGGATACTTTTCGTTCACAACGGAACTATTTCCGTCTTCGTTGTTTGTATGGTTAACTGCGCTTAACCTTTTGAACGCCTTACGTCAAATACAAATGCGTCACTCACACGCCAAACATGTACCTATTAAAAGTTATGCAAAATTTAATTTAATCCATACGTAATAACGTCTTTTTTAAACTGTACCTGTGACCTATATAATGGTCGGTGGCGTTGTAAGCACGACAGCTCATGTCATGACCAATTTAGGCGTCGTTGGCGTTCAAAGGGTCTGTGGTCCAACCCTATAGTAATAGTCAGGACATAGGGAACAAAAGCGTGATCCAAAACTTATTACCTAGAGTTAACAAGTCGTTAAGTCCTTTGAACGCCAACGACGCCTAAATTGGTCATGACATGAGCTGTCGTGCTTACAACGCCACCGACCATTATAGTTGACACAGGTACCTACAGTTTAAAATAGACGTAATCTTGTATGGATTAAGTTTAATTTTGCATAACGTATTTGATGTAGGTAAGGCGTTGAAAAGGATAGTCTACTTTAACATGACACGCCCGCAAGTAAGGTCGTATCTGTGTCTTGGATGAAAAAATGCATTTCCACAAAAACAAGCAGTTTCGCAATGCATTATCGCAAATCACGTTACTGAAAAACCTCTGGACGTGATTGTAGTGTAATTTTTACTTTTGTGTTCTGTGTATTTACTACTTAATAAATGGATTTTAATCAATTATTTTCGCAGATGATTCTAGAAAATTAGAATATTGTTAAAAGCGCCCTCTGTTGTTCAGTAGGATATTGCTTGGATAAAGAGAAGAAATCTATCGTTTTTTAGGGTTCCTTAGGAAAACCATTTATCAATTAAGTGATCCGTTTATGAAATATTAAGCTTTAAAGCGATAATTTTTGTTAGAGTCGGTCGGTGTCATCGTCCACCCGGACAGCCATAACTACAAATAGGTACTAAAAATAAAAAAAATATCTTCAATTAAAGCGCATAACGATTTAAAAGGAAAACTATCGCGACTAATTAGACACCATTAGTTATAGAGATACAGGCGATTAAAGTGTTTGTAGATGACTTTAAACAGAAAATTAGTTTTTATTACTTGTTGTTTTTACTGTTTGTAATTCTTAACGGCTTCGGAACCCTACACTGAGCATGGTCCGACATGCTTTTGCCCGGTTTTTTGTCGATAGTTTATATGCATACTTATGGCAAATAATAAAATTACTTTATAATGTATAGGAACTTATTTAATAAGCAAATACAATAATTATTATTTATGTTAAGTACTTCAATGTCAACGAACGAAAACCTAGTCCTCGGTGGACAAAGTTGTAATTTTAAATCAATCGTAGTAACCTTTATCGATAGTATTAACAGCATATTGACACCCCTATCACTATTAGCGCCACCTACCGTCCAGTAGCTGAAATACTTGACCTAATTATTTTAATGCGTATTTTGCTATTCAACGCTAGGTGGCATTTCTGACGCTTATGACTTATGGTTATTATAATATTAAATATTTTTGGTTAGGTACCTATAGGTATTGTTTATTAATATGAAAATCTTCTTTTTTTATTAATGGCGGTCCAACGCGATATTCGTCAATGTCAAGTGAGTGGAATAAAACAGTAAAAAGAATAAATAAAAAGCAAAAGCCGGTCATTTTTCAATCGGGCATCTTTCCTCCGGAAGGTTACCGTTAGACCGAAAATATTTATGACTAGTAATGACTACTGACAGGACACTGACACCTCATCAAAACCTGCGCGCAGAAGTCCTCTTTTACTGACACTATAAAAAGTTTCGGAAAAGTATACGTGTCGTGGTTAGGAATTAGAAGCCATTTAGAAACACAGGTTGGAGTTGTGCAATTATGAAGACTGATTTGATCATGATGTGATGCTAGAGTCTGGCAAAGGAAAGATGAGAATAAAAAAAAGCAATATTAAAAAAGCGGGCGTGGTATCCCTGAAGTATAGTGGGAAAAGTAGTTTTGACATTTTTAATTTATTAAACTTGGCAAGTTCTTTTTTGGTCAACTCGGATTTAACAAACTATGAAATAAGTAAGTAAACTGTTTATTTTCTCCAAATACATTTATTCTTATTCTTAAATAAAATCGGGTAAAATAAATAAATCACAGGACAATGTCAATAAATTGATCTAGTCCCAAACTAGGCTATAGGCTTGTACTATGGGTACTTAACAACGATAAACTTACTTATATATAGAAATATATACTAAAATACATAGAAAACATCCAAGACACAGTAACAAATACTCTTGCTCATCACACAAATATCTGCCCTTACCGGGATTTGAACCCAGGACCCCTAGCTTCGAAGGCAGGGTCACTACCAACTAGGCTAGCGTGTCGTTTAAAACAAATACAAAAGTAGGGGGGTAGGGTAGTCCTAATACAAATTACTTATACTTATTTAACCCAATATTCATTATAGGTACTCGTAAATATGCTGGTCATAGTGGTCTAGGACCTAAAACTAGTGTTACAAAAGACACGAGCCTTTTAGACCTTTTTTTAGGGTCCCCTTGATTATTGACGCTTAGAAGGCTAAAAGCCTATAAAGCTCTTTAGCGCCTCCAAGACTTACTAGAAACAAGGTTTAAAAAATGGTCCAATATTGGTATCGAAATCAAATATCATAGCCAGAAATAATACCTAATTCCCTAAGTCATTTCATTCCGATGGCGACTATCAAAAACACTAACGAGCGAATGCTCATTCTTGATCTAAACAGTCCTTTCGTTGTTATATATGAGTTCACCAGTGCTAAGAAAGAACAAAACAATACGAAAGCACGCTTTTGTTCCAGTTCTTTTTCTGTTATTCTGGTTTAAACCCACCTTTATATAAAACTAGCGACCCGCCAGCAGCTTCGCCGGCTGCATTTTTTTTTCTTGACAATATTTTTTTAGTTTTTGAAAAAAATATTTTTTTTTTTTAATAAAAAGTATCCTTTGTTACTTCTATTATCTCTCAGAATATGTGTACAAAGTTTCATGATGATTCGTCAAGTAGTTTTTGCGTGAAAGCGTAACAAGTAACGATAAGTAAGCGTAAACCGCCGGTCTATCCACCCGTCCGTTCGTTCGAGGCCCCCGAACTGCAGTCACGAAAAATCAGGACTTAAATAAGGCTTCGGTCTTAAAAAGACCATAACCTTAAAAAAGGCTATATTTTTAAAAACCTATCCCCATTAAAACCCATCCCTATTTTTTAACCCTATTTTAAGCCTATTTTAAGACTTCGTCCTTATTAAAATCTCTAAGTCTTCTTAACCTAGTCCATCAAGTCAGCTCTAAAAAAGGAGCTTTAAATGTATGGCTAAAAGGCTCAAATCTTTTGGAACACTACCTAAAACCTAAGCCTTCCCTGGAGATTTCCACTACGATCGGTCCTGTGCTCGCATCGAGCCGTTTTTTAGCAGTCGGACCAGCTTGTGGGACGTCTGCCTGCATTGCCTATGCAGGATGTCCGGGAGATAGTGGCCAACCTTACAGGGCTGGATAGCTTAGCTCAGTAGTACCCAAAATATGATAAATCATGTTAAGTAAAAGTCGCACCAAAAACGAGATATCTCAACTTTTCAAAATTTTGGAACTGCGGCGCGTTTAACATTTTCGGTGCCACGACCACAGTAGGTAATTAGAATAATTCAGTTTCGTTTACTGTCTAAGAAAGCTGATTAAATTTGCTTTAAGGTCCTTATAACAAAATTAATAAATAAAAATCAGTTTTTGGTTTTTTCAAATCATAAACGACCTCTTGAGAACGGAGGCATATCGGCGCGCACCAACTTGTCGGCTAGCTTTTGCGATGCGACTACACTACTGCATTAGGGCTGGCGGTAAGCACTTTGAACACCTGCTTGAAACTTAAGTTATCACCTTTTATCATAGTGTCGTTGTATTTGTCATTCACGTTCACTGTCTTTGAAAATATTTAAAACCAGTTAACTTGATTTTGAACGGAAGTAGAAGTCATTTTTTAAATTTAATAGTTTCTATTTTCTGAGAACATTTACCATATTTATGTATATTTTAATTTACACCATCAGAAAGTAGAGATTTCATAAAACAAAAAGCCCACGATTTTAATGAAAGCAGATTTTTTTAAGTGAGAATTTTCGATTGGAAATTTAAGTAAGTAACTAAATATTTAAAATAAAAAAAAATACAGTGTGTTTGGGACATAAAAAGGTTTAAATACAAAAATTGTAGATCATTTTTTTACCTATAACTTTGCCATTTAACTTTTTCCATAGGACTTGTAGTTTTGCCGGAAATCGAGATAGCCGTTTTCCAATTCTCGACCTCAGCTCGCCCGTAAATTATTTTTCTCTTCCTTTTCCAATGAGTTTCATCCTACTATTATTTTAATTCACTTTTTACCATTTTCAAAGACTTCAGCCCTCGTCTAATACTCTTCTTCTTCTTTTTTTATTAATGGCTGTCCACGGCGATATTCCGCAGTGACTTCGCCAATGTCAAGTGAGTAGAGTAAAACAGTAAACAGAATAAATCAAAACTAAAAGCCGGACATTTTTAATCGGCTGTCTTCCCTCCCCGAAGGTTACCGGAATCCGGCATGCTCTTTATGCCGGCACTTTACTTCGTTCGTATCGGGCTAATTAATACTCAAGTATTAAGATTACCACGTCATACTAACCTAGAAAATCCGATATCGTATGTAGATCCTTGTTGCTTGAATAAAATCAATTTACTTATCATATTAGTAGCTGGCGTGCTTTGGATTATTAGTAATTTTCACGATAAACACTTAAAAACGTAGCAAACATCGCAAGCGATCCGTTAACATTCAAAGCGAAAATAACTTAGATCTTGCATTGCCATGTCAAAAATTCCTAAAGAAACATCAACCTATCTTTCATTAATTTGCCAGATTCTATATAATATAATACATCAGTCCTTAAACACTTTACTTAAACTGAACACCAAGACTCCATAGACGTGACATAGACTAACCTTTGTTATGTCAAGATGATTAACGTTACTTCAATTACTATCAATCCGATAAAAACCTAGACTAATAAAGCGTAGTGTTTAAATTCTCAAAATATTATTTACACACTGTTTACTACTTCAAAACCTCAACGCAACATGAAGTAATTTTCGATATAAATTTAAAAATGTAAAAAAAAAATGAAAAGATATAATACACATAAAAAAACCTATAATTTAAGTAAAATTTGTATACCTAAATCGATAAAAAATGTTTTGTCGAGCTGGACGTTTGGTGTTCGCGGCAACTCCGGTAGTAAATCCAAGAGCGTGCTACCAAAACTTCGTGATTTCTGATACAATGAGCCTGATGGACAGTCAGTGTGAAAAATGTTGCCAAGTTCCCAGGTTCCCGGAACAAAAGGTCAGTAAGTACCTATGTTATCTTAATTTTTAACAACCGCGTGCACACAACCGCTCGGCACCAAATAGGTACCACCTCAACTCGAGCCGTTTAGTATTTTTTGAACGAAACTCCATACTGTAACACAGACTTATCGGCACCGTAACGGTATCGCCTCGCCTTATACATATTAATGAGGCGAGGTGGTGCCGGTCCGTTGTCGAGCAATTATGTGTGCGTCAACCTTTATCCTTAATTCCTAGTTGCGCTATACATTCTTAGCGGTGCCCAACTATACTTCTCTCATTTTGTTATATGATAATATATGATTGCTACTGCATTCTCGTATTGTCCAGTATTGTAATGGTGGTCACTGGTACTGCTGGGACTGGCTTTCCCCAAGGCAGTCAATCTTGAATCATTCTCAGCCTATGTTACAATTTTTTGCGTAGGTAGCGAATGTGATACTACAGAACAAAATAAAAGTTCTTTAGGGAAATTATAATTATAATCTGTGCACTTTAGGAAGGTGCCAGTGACAGCCGTATTTCGTTATTTCCATCACTTACTGGGGGGTGATTCTCTCAACACAGCGCTGCGTCGATAGAAAAGGTGAAGTTTTATCCGGCAAGTTTAAGAAGTCCCGTCGGAGCTTAAAAAACACATTTTAGCGCGTGCCTTCTTAATTAGACAGCAGGCAGGTGAGTCGAGTTCAGTGTACGCGACTTCTTTAACTTGCCGGATAAAACTTTACCTTTGAGATCGACGCTGCGCTGTATTGAGTGAATCACCACATGTACTCTCAAGCACAGTACTAAAAAATAAGCGATTAAGTATTTATTTAAATTCCTGAACGCCGTAGCTAGGTTTGTACCAATGCAAATGTCGTTTTTATAAAAAGTTAAAGTAACAACTGTGATACGTGTTTAAATGAACTGTCACAGGCACCATCCTACAGTGCACAGATTGTAGTCTAGCATCATTGAGCATGGCGACCTTTTTCAGGCGACCGTCTTGATCTGCAGGAGCAGGCAAATTTGATGTTATGCATCTAAAATTGTTTTTCTCGGTACCTTCATGCCTAATTTATTTACATAAAGGAGCGTCCTTACTGCGAGCATTTGCTTGTAATATTAGAGTGGTGTGGACGTTGAGCCGAGCGTTACTGTGGTTCACACAACTTGAATTTTCGACATCGAATGTTCATTATCATTACACGCGAATGCTCTCAGTGAAGACTCTCCTTTATACAAATTTGAGTACAAAACGTGAACTCTATGAGCTTTTTTGGAATGGGTGTGCTTTAGGTGACAATAATCGGCGCAGGCAGCGACGTCGGGCAGATCGCATCGCTGTTCCTAAAGCAGCATAGGGTGATCAGAACTTTGGCGCTGTATGAGTTCGCGCCGGAGCGGGGCGTGATAGGCGTGGCCACCGACCTGGCGCACATCGACACCAGCGCCAAAATCGAGGCGTATCAGGGGCGAGCGTTTCTCAAGCCAGCTCTGGATGTAAGGTTTTTCCTGTAGACCGTCTGGCCTAGAAAGGTAGTTTCAACTGCGTTTGCTAGTGGCTGGCGTGTACCTATGAATGAAGGCGTACAGAGGTATAGGAAGGGTCGGAAAGTTGATACTTTCAGGACAGCTCGTTGTGCTCTCTCTATTGTTAGTAACAAGGTTTTAGCTATAGTGCATAGAATACTTGTAATATTAGCTTATGATGATTTGCAAAATTTCATAGTTACTGAAAAACAAACATTAATTTGCGAGTTCTATTACCTAAAGCCTCGATATGGGGCCTGAATGTGCGAGTATTATTGACTATCATACCTACTTACTACGTATTTAATATGTTTTGCGGGTAAAGCTGTGGGGCAGTCGCGGGTATTATATCCCGGGTGGTTACAGTGACGAGCATAGACAGATGAATAGGTCTTAAAAGGTTTTTATTCATGGAAATTTTGATATAACTTCTTTACTCAGTATTTCGTGTTAGGCACTGAAGCTGTAGCCAATTAAAAACAACACTAAAAGGTTGTTGTGTTTATTCGAATGCCCCTTTGTCCGCACTAGCCACAAAAATTAAGGCAGTGTCGTCAGCATACGATATTAATTTACCGCAGTGCATTTGAAGGTCACAGACGAATTACTTACTATTTTTAGTTATTTTCTGTTTGTGCAATAAAGAGTTTACATACATAAATTAAAAATAAGGTGGGTCCAAGGATACTTCCTTGCGGGACTCCAAAGTTAGCATTTTCCTGATCAGAGTTGACGATGTTTCCTATTTTAACACAATGATATTTATCGGTTAGGTCGGTTAGGTCTTGAAAAGATTAAGTTAAATTCCTATTATACCTAAAATTCCGAGCTTATGCAACAATATGAGAGTGGATACTGTATCAAAGGCTTTAGCAAGGTCGAGGAATAAGTTGAGACTTTTAAAACATTCGCTTTAACTATTGATTTAAAAAATTCTTATAAAAACTAGCAAAAAATGATATTGATTGCAGTACTCAGATAATGCTAATACCGATAGTAAAAAAAACATGCAAAATATTAGTAGTTTGAACGTTAACTGTCAATTTTGTGAACATACTTTTCAAACTGTGCGTGAATAACTTTTTTGCTATGTGTTCATCGCCCTAATATTTTGTTCAGGATTGTGTAACAAAAGTAAAAAGTGAACATCGGACGAATGGAGGTGCATTTTTGAGACGAACGATTTTAGGACACGGGATCCTTTTGAAGAATGTAGCAAAGCTTTATTTCTTTTGCACACGGTAAATACATCATGACATGAGATGCGAAAGTAAGACGCCTAAGTTTTTAATGTTAATACATACTCATATTAGAAATGCGAAAGTGTGTCTGCCTGTCTGTCTGTTACCTCTTTATGCTTAAACTGCTGAACCGGTTTAGTTGAAATTCAATAATATGGGCTTGTAGTACTATTATGCATCTGACACTGATAAACATCTTAGCCTGATTGTACAAAAACAGATTCATCAACAAGTTTAGAGTTGTTGGTAGCTCTGCCTACCCCGCTCTGGGAATAAAGGCGTGACGTTATGTATGTAGGTAATAGATTTATCAACAAGTTTAGAGTTTTTGATAGCTCTGCCTACCTCACTCTGGGAATAAAGGCGTCACGTTATGTTTGTACCTAAGGACTGATTCGTAACGGATTTGCCAATTTGAAAAAGTTGTAACTGTAAGCTCAGCTTCGCTTCGGATAATGTGAGTTTTTTTTAACACCCATACATAAACCAGAATTCATAATACATAAAAACCTTCCCGTGAAAAACAAAGGAATGGTGAAAACTGCAACAAATTTGCGTGTTTTAGAAGGAGTTAGCGGATATACAGACAGCCAGACAGACGCGAAAAGCTACTACATAAAGAAGACAAAGATAAACAAGAAAAAGATAAAGAATATAAAAAAAAAAACCGGCCAAGTGCGAGTCGGTCTCTCGCACGAAGGGTTCCGTACCATTATCTGTACAGCCACGGTGTCAGTGTTAAGATCAAAGAAAAACGGCAAAAAAACACGTTTCTTGTATGTACCCCATAATTTATTTTATTTTCATTGAATTATTTGTTTTGAAGCGAATACACAATTAATGTTCAGTGAATGTTTCAAGCGTCTACCTGTTTCCGTTCTTCATATCAAGTAAAAAACTGCAAAGAGATACGTTATTTGTATGGGAGCCCCCGCCCCCCCCCCCCCCCCTTAAATATTAATTTTATTCTGTTTTTAGTATTTGTTCTTATAGCGGCAACAGAAATATATCTTCTGTGAAAATATCAACTGTATACCTAAGAAAATTTTAATAGGGTTCGCATTTATCCTTTGGGTACGGAACTCTTATGGCCGTATTAATAAACTCATCTCGGTTTAAATGCCCATCTCCATTCATCGTCCAACAAGCCATTTGAATTGTTCTTCTCACATGCTCAAGATTGACGCTTGCCTGCAGAACGCGGACGTGGTGCTGATCTGCGGCAGCAGCTTCGCGGTGCCCCCCTGCAGCAACCTGCCGGACCGGGAGCTGTTCTACCAGAACATGCACGTGGTGCGCACCGTCGTGCAGGCCGTCGCGCGGTTCGCGCCGCACGCCTTCGTCGCCGTGCAGACGCCGCCCGTTGACAGCAACTTTGCGCTTGCGATGCATGTCAGTCGTATTGCCATTTTTAACCTCCGACGCGAAGAGTGAGGTGTTTAAGTTTAACATGCGTATCTGTGTGTCTGTCTGCGACTCATAGCTCCCAAATGGTTGGACCGATTTGGACGCGGATTTTATAAACGAAAGCTAGTTTAATCGGACTGGTTACTAGCTAGGTTTCATGATAATCGGTTCAGCCATTTATGAGATATCGGTTCTAAAAGCAGGGGTCTAGCCAAGATGTAAACGCTACTCACACACATTCTCGTGCGTTAAGATAAACCACGTGGCAAACTGTCATCCCATACATTTTGAGCGATAGTAAAGTAAAACGTTAGGAGTTTTAGCATCTTGGCTAGGACCCCTGTAGAGGTCGCCGTAGATAGAGGATTTTTGGGATCCTATCATTTCATAACCAACGTTTCACAAATGATTAATTTCACCAATATATCATTTGACAACCCGCGTTTCTTTCCGAAACTGTAACTGATTCTGGATTTATTTCAGGAACATCGTGTAGAACCCTATAGGTTAGGTTAGGTTACTTTTATAAAAATCCAGAAAAAAATGTAGTACAGAAAAAAGTGGGTTGGCAAATGAGTAGGTTGCAAAACGATGCATTTGTCACAAAGATTTGTCGGCGAAAAGGCAGAGAACCCGTATCCCATCGAGTGGAGTAATTTTAAAAAGGAATACGTTTCTGTCCAAACATACAAACAGGGAAATTTTTGTAAAGGTAAAGATAAGATAAAAAGATAAGGCATATAGTTTAAACTAAAATACCTTGAATATGTACCTCCTATGGCAGACCGGGTTTCACGAGGATATCATAAAAATCCCGGTTCCCTTATATTATCATTACTTTATAAAAATCTCCCTGTTTGTATGTTTGGACAGAAACGTATTCCTTTTTAAAAGATACTAAACTCGATAGGATTTGGACGATGGACGATTTTACCATGGGATAAAAGTGATTAACTGCACCCGAGATATTTAAGTTGTCATTCCTTTTGTGGCGGCAGTACCACTCCTGGTTTGTATGGTACCTATTCTATGAAGCGCGGCGGCAGCGTCACTGTCGCCGCGCTCGGAATAGCTCATACAAAATCATAGAAACCAGTAGGGTCGCTGCGGTCGGCTACGACCGCAAGCGGCATTGCCGCCACAAATGGAATGGCACTTTTAGGCTTCATGGGCGCCCGAATTGATGTGCTGTTTCATTATTGTCAGACACTAAAGCTGGCGCGCGTGTACAATAAGCGCCGCCTGCTCGGGGTCAACAGCATCACCGCGATGCGCGCCACGCAGCTGTACTGCGCGGCCAGCGGCGCCTGCCCCTGCCTGGCGCGGGTGCCCGCGGTGGGCGGCGCCTGCCGCTGCACGCGGGTGCCGGTCTTCTCCTGCTCAAATGCCCATGTATGCGACAAGATCCCGGATGAGGTATACATATTATATTAATAATTAATTTTGAGCTTTTTGAAGTGCTGTCTTATAGGACATTCTTTATTTTAATTATTAGTACTTAAAATTTAGCAAAGGTAAAAAGCGTTTTCTTGACTTCCACCCAGTAGTGCCTTAAACGCGTATGTGCGTTTTTACAGTAACACGATCGCGTCCTTTGTGTAACGAAAGTTAGTCACACAGCTATATGGATAATTTTCGTTATACGAAGGAATCTATTAAATTTTGTTCTAATAAAAGCCCTTAACTATGAACTTTTTTTTAAAAACGACGAAAATACTTTTTTTTAATTACAAAATCATTAATTGCGTCTACGGATTTAATTACTGACTGCGGATCTAATGTTACAAAGCATGTTGTACCAGTCAACGTCATATTTATATTTTGAGCATGATTGATAATTTTACTAATATTTTCTACACTGCATTTGGGCGGTTATAAGACAGGCCTGTCAAAAACACGATTATTACTTATTAAATAAACCCGTATGTAACCATTTTGGTTCTGATTCAGATTTTATTTCCCAATATAAAGTCACAGTATAATTGCACAGCATGTCAAATTATAACTTATTCCATTGAGATCGTCAGAAATAGGAATTAGAAATAAATTATAACATGCGTATCTTAAAAAACATACTACCTATTTGAATAATTTTGTTTTATTTATTAATAGATAATAATGTCATTCTACATAAGAATATCGCCATTAAGGATCGTCATAATAACATTTCATAACATGAAATAAACAATACTAAGCAACAATAACAATAAAAGTCAACACAAAATACCACGCACCAATAAATTAAAATAATACAATATTGTTATGTTTTGTGAATCAAACATAGATATTCGTATTGTCATTCACTCATTCGATCCATTCGTGCCAGCTTTTGTGAATCGACCTTATAACCAATGTCAACACATTAAGTTCTTTTTTCAGCCCGAAACGTCGTGCATAACCCGCCTGGTACGGGAAGCCGATGATATTGTCTATAATGTAAAGTGCACCAAAGGGCAAGCTCATCTCTCGAATGGATTCGCGGCAGCAAGAGCCGTATACAGCATTGTGTCAGGTACCTAGTTATAAAAATATTGGGATTAACTTGGGACGGAAATTTGGGACGGAACTTACTATATAAAAAAACGTATATTTATTGTAGTATCAAAGAGAGAAATAAAGCACATTTAACTTTAACTTGTACTTTGATAGTTTTATTAACCTGAAAAATTAGTTCTTGAAGGATTTCTCGTTTAGATACAGTCGACTTCAAAGAGAATTATCCACTTTTGGAGTTTATTCCATAGCAATAAGGTGAAAAAGTATATACATCTCTTTGTAGTCGACTGTACATATGTTTTTATGTGATATTAGGGGATTGAGTCATGTTCACTTTAAGTTGGTTTTCAACAGAATATCCCCGGTTATTCCGTCATACTGAGAAGTAAAAAGTAAAACATAACAATTGTTAGACTATTATCCTCACTTTACAAATCTTAACAACTTATTGAACTTAATAACAAACTTATTCCAGGTCTATTCGAGACGCCGTCGGAGGTGGACAGCGCGCTGGTGGAACAAGACAATCCTGAGATGTGCTACGGCATGCAGTTCTGCGCTACGCCCGTCACTATCGGCCGAAATGGGATTGAAACTTACAAGATACCGAAACTCAACGAGAGAGAGAAAAAACTGCTTGAGGAATCAAAGTTAGTCGACCACTCGTTAGGCTAGTTTTAGCTTGTCCGGGACATGTGCTATCGTTACACAAGTTATATAAATCTGCATCCATTTTCATCGTCACGGTGTTAAACTCAAGAAAGTAAAGAAATAGATTTACTTATTTTCCTCTTGATCACCGTCAGTCCCGTTTTGGTGCCTGTTCCGGCCAGTTGCTGAGAAATACGTCCAATTGGTCCCACTATCTCAGTCTGGGCCAGCGCCTTCTAAGTCACCTATTTTGCGGCTCCCACTTGGTGGCTATGCTAGCCGACAGGTCCGGATGCCCGACCCAATCCCACTTGAACCAGGCGGTTTAACATCTACGACGACTATGCGTGATTTGGAGCGCAGTGTGGTATTCCGTCTATCTTTTAACACCTAATATACTGCAATTCATAGCCCATTGACAATTCATCCAGGCGTTTTTGCAACGGCGTTCAACTTCTCTGTCTTGCCTGTTGCTGAAAGAGACTAACTGGCCAAAGTATATGTAGCTAGTTAACATATTGTATAATTTTCACGTCTACCTCGACCCTAAGTTTTATGCTGTTAGTCAACACTTGAATCTTTGCGCGGTTCATTTATATTCCAACTAGGAGCCTTTCGATCCGTCAAAAAGCTTTTGCCAAACTGATTCAATTCCCAAACATATCATTTAACCAAACTGGTTATTTTCCAAAAATGTAAATTTCAAGACCATAGTGTAGAACCCTGTAGGTTAGGTAAGGATAGGTTAGTTTTATAAAAATCCTGAGATACCTATTTACAGTTTCGGAAAAAAAACTATTTGGCCAAATGATATGTCTGCGAAATGAATTAGTTTGGCAAAAACTTTTTGATGAAACGAAGCTAACCCATTCCATCTTGAAGGCTTCCCTAATCTCAGATCTTGGCGCATTAACTGGAACTATGATACTGAAGAGGCGAAGGGAATAATATCGTCGCCCATGATATTGTTCGCCGCGATTAACGTCACGAAAGTTAGGACAGTCGTGTTATAATATAGAGTGCACAGTTGCACACTCTCCAATTTCATTGTGTCCTACCGAAAATCTACCTTATACATTTCAGCTCTAAGATTTTAGATCTCAACATGAGAGGTGATGGTATTTTTTTTCACTTGCAAAATAATCTTAATTTAATTTTAAATAAGTCGAATCTGCTATTCAAATTAAGCCAAGAGAAATTAAGAGAAATTCCAATTTGTTATGTAATGACGACACTTAATTCGGTGAACGTTTGTGTTCTCGGAAGGCACCAGAGCTTCTGTTAAAATTAACGTTTTATTGGTATTTCCAGGTGTGACTTAGATGACATGCTGAACCTTGGCCGCTGCTACGCCACGGGCGACGAGTACTACCTGCATCCCACCAAGATCACCTCCTGCCTGGCCGAACCGCCCTGCTCGGACGTCACAAAAGCAAACGTGAAAAAAGAAAAATAACAACTGGCACCAATTTTCATTTGCACCTATTGCAAGTGTTGACAATTTTAATGACGTTCAGAACTTTTAAGTACCTATATATGCTGTAAATACATATTTGTTGAGTAATTGGATTGTCTTCGATGAACACTTGAATAAACTTGTATTTTTAATAACACAAAATTGTGTTAAATGTAGACAAAAATTCGCCACGGTCTTGCTGTTCGCAGCTTTGGTCATGGTTAATTTATCTTTAAAATACCGCACGAAGAAAATTGCGAAAACACTAAAACTATACTGCAAGATAGGCAAGATAGAAACGGAGATACGAGCGACAAACAAGCCAACGACAAACAAGTGGACTACATGTGCTAGCCCTCCTGCGAGTAAATTAACTCATGGGATACCTACAAAAATCCAGACAATAAAATTGAACTACTGAAAAATCCTTACAATAGTTACGTTACACTCTGAATGAACTATGTTGGGCTTCTAATTGTATTCAGTTAAGTGGCATCTTCGGTGTATTGTTATTAACCATTAACTTATGGTCGAAAATAAATAGTAATGCGACTTATTGAATGAATGATGTTGAAAGAGTTATATTTTTAATAGAATATCGATTTCAAATTATAAAATGAAAATAAACAATAAAATTGCCACATACCTAAACGTTTAAAAAACAATAAATAACTAACAGTTTCGTTTTACGAAAGGAGTTATTAATTTCTGTCTGTCAAAGTATATAATGTTACGTAGGGGAAGTCGAGTGGCATGAATATTGTGTTGCAGCGCAGAAAAGTCCATGTTAGTTCAGTAGTATACAGTACATAATATACAACACTGAAAAATCCCGGTGACTCCTTAAACTTCATATACCACATGTCAAGATACAATTCCGGTGTTTCAAAAACGTTAATGTTTTCAATCCAAGATGGCGCGACCTGCCTGTCAAATTAACGTTTTACAGTTGGGCTACTGTATGAAAAAATAAGTAATAAGGCGGGAATAGCGTTTGGGATCGGAAACTATATTTTTACATGCGATTGATTTGATTAAGTATAACATTTTTCAGTGAACAAGATATAAGAATAAGTTTTTACGTAGTACCTACAACTAAAGTCGAATTAATAATTTGCTACAAAAAAAACATGTCAGGCAATCTACTTTTTGGAACACTGTACGATTTTGATTCCTTCATTGTTCATATTATTAACTTTGTGAATGTAGTGCATCAAAATTAGTTTTCATTCATTCTTTGTGTGGTATCATTAATTTATGATTTTGATAATAACCGTTGTCATTTTCTTGAACACAATTAAAAGTCGGACCTTAGGTAAAGCAGTGATGAGAGATTTGAACTTTAAAACTGTTTATTTCAATTAGTTCAATATTCAGCATGGTTTCAATTCTACAGAGAAAGGAAATACACCTTAAACATGAAAATTATGTCAAAAAAAATAATTGAAAGAGTAAATAATCATCATAATATTATTCTAATTTTATTATCACTTCCTCTCTGTATGCGAACGATCTAATTTAAAGTGTAATCTCGGTGACTGCCTTTTCGCGGATGAGTAAGTCTAGCTTTGTAAAGTGTAACAATAAAATACGGTACAATCCAATTTAAGTTATTTTTATTCCAACAGAATACATTCATTTTATTTCTTGACGCTATTAAGTAGATTTTATTCATTTAGGAGAACTTATTTGTCAGATAATGTTGCCAGATACTTATGTGAGAATATAACAGAGCCTCTACGACGATGTACTATGAAACTTAAGGCTTACAAAGCTATCAACTTGGAAAGTTATGACGCACTCGCGTATGATTATAGACGATGCTAAATAATTCCAAAAGGTTCGAATACCTAAATTGTCATAATTCCGAACGCATGTTTCTGATTGAAGACCGACCTAATATGATGTCGCTGATAAATCCAACTAACCTAGCTTTAGTAGAGCAGTTAAATTAAACATTCTATGTAATTACCTTGAGTACAATCATAATTATCGAAAAACATACCGATTTTAAAGTGTTCCGGCGTTCGTTTTTTCCACATTGTATAGGAGCTATTTCCTTCAAACTAATTTAGTAGCTTGTAATTGTAATACAGCCTAAAAGTAATTTAGGCTGGTTAACAATTTATCGATTTACTGCTGCTAATAATAATACAGTAATACAACTGCAGTAGATTCCATACTCCAGCAGCAGCGCCAGCTTTTAATTATTCATTGTTTTAAGGAAGGTGAAGTAACTAAATGATGTTTTCAAAATCTGAAACAAAATGCGTAAATCGTTAAAATATGTTTGATTTGTAGGTATGTCATTTATTTTAGTGTGGTAATGAATGAGTCGCGTTTTTATAGTCTAGTAAGTTCTTGGGTGACCATTTTGCTGACGTTTAGGGAGGGACAAACTAGATGCCTACGCGAGGAGGCGCTATCCTTGCTACCTATCACATGAAACGTTTACTCGATCCGATCGATTAAACCCTATAGAAACGAAAACACTATTTTTTAAGCTAAGAAAGTTAAAAAAATTATTCGTTTCTGTAGTATCCTTACCGTGTCTTATTTTAGGGATCTGTGTTTAAATGTACTAAGCTTTGCTTGAATGAAAACGTCAACACAACTGTCAAAGTATCTTAATTTGTAGGTTATAATTTCGGTTTCCGTTCGTTAGCCATTTCTTTTTCATCTCTTTTTTTTTATTTTATGGAATACGAGGCAAACGAGCAGACAGATCGCCTGATGGTAAGCGAATATTGTCACCCATAGACACCTGCAGCACCAGAGGAGTTACAGGTACCTTGCCGTTGTTTGATTTGATACTGCTCTCTCGTCTACGCTCTGCTTCTACTCCGCCACTGCTATGCTAACTTGAGAAGAAGAATCAGCCAACAAGCTGTTACCCACGATTCCAGCCACGTTGAAGTCGTTTATCGCTATTCCCTTACTTCCAGATTTTCAAACAGGAAGAACGCTATATCCTTTCTCGAGGTTTAAGCAATCTTCATACCAAGTTTCGTTCAAATCAGTACAGCGGTGCAAAATAGTATATGGGCGTACCGCGACCATGGTTTGCACGTTGACGGGCGCGACACCGACGGCCTTGACCACGATCGGCGTCTGCAGCCGGCGCAGCAGCACGCACAGCGAGCGCTGGTTGGCCACGCTCATGCTGTCCCACGCCAGCCCGTACACAGTATCCACTAGCGCCTCACTCTTCAAATACAATTCAAATACTTATTGCGACGTATACAGCTCAAAACAGTTACCCTGGTTTGGGCGATGTCGTTAGTAGGTACATAATTCATTTGAGAACAAGCTCATTTTTTTAAATGAAAAGATACCTAAATATTTGTAGTCCTTTGCTTCATCATAATCTGTTTATCGGTAAAACGAAACAGAAAGACAAATAAACCACATTATCCTCCTCATTCGACAGTCGGGTAATAAATAAAGATAAATGTAAATAGTGCACAATTAATTTTGCCAACTCATTACTCATTATCATCAAGACATAAGGCGTCCTATCTAGGTACCTATCGAAATCATAGGTCTGTTGGATCATCACAGTAAAACACGATTAAGATCGAATAAAAGCCCTCTTTGAAGAGCATTTATTCCGCCAGTGCTAAGGCCAGTGCTAAGGCCTAAAGTGGATGTGCAAGTATAGTAGATTGTTCAACGAGGGACAAGTACGCCATTATGAAACGGGATATTTATCAACCCGAGCAAAGCGAGGGTGGATGAAGTTCAAGTGGCATTATGGCTTTTTAGTCTCAAGTTAAACACTCTACTTTTCACTTCGATTGGGAGAAAAACAAATCTTGAATATAATAGTTTTAATATAGACACGTAAAAAATTACAACCTTATAGCGCTATCATTTTTACTCTCAACCCGTCACTGTAATGCAGAAAGAGAATACAAGGTTATTTTTGGGTTTAGAACATAAGAAATAGTCCATAGACAACATTTCCGAAACGAGGACTGAGGCGGAGGAGGTTGTATGCCCAGCCCCAGCCTGCCCTCCACCGGCTCCCCCGCGCACCGCGGTACCATAACATCATTATATGCCAACATGTATGTGGCTGGCTGTTTATGGTTATCCAAACCTAAGCTCTTATAAGGAAATAAAAAAAAAGTAGGTACTTTAGTGCCTAGGGAGTATTATGTCACTTTAGTCCCTAGGGATTAAATGCGTTTATAATTATATTACGAGTCAATTTAGAGCGCGAGAAGTGAAAACATAATTACGAGTATACGCACCTTGGTATGAATAACTTCAAACACCATCGATAATGCGATGAGTTGTCCAAATATTACCACTGTCAAGGGTCCATATCGTGTTAGAGCCGCAGCATCCTGATTTTGGACAAAAAATGTAAATTAGGTGTTAATGTAGGATACGGGTTTTTTTTTAGTAATAAGATAGGCTGTAGAATACTGCGTAAGTCGTTTATTCATTGATACTAATGATTAGTAAGTTTAATAAAAAATACGCGGTGATCGTCTACGTTTGGTGTGGGGAAGGGGCACTCGTTTTTATTATCGTAAGGGACAGCGCTATGGCAGTTATATAGCTCCATCCTTTACGCTCGCCGTAAAATGAATTGCATAGAGAGCTATGTCATAATAACCCTCCAGTTCTTATCTCGGTGAACTAACTTGACATATAGTGTTACCAGACATGTAAGAGTTTAACAGTGATAAGGAAAGGTCCATATTTCAGCATCGACACAAGGCAAACTGGGACACAGGTAGTGGAATCTTGGACCCATAGATATTTGCATTATTAAAACTATAATTTCAAGACCCTGAGGGCTAAGATGAAATGCCTCTACATTAATTTTACTGGCTGTCTTATCCCCACACCAGAACACATCAATGTGAACCCTGCCGCTATAGAATAAGAGCATCGCAGTGGTACCTGTGGATATTTGATTCTTTGGTCTTCCCGTGGATGTTGTAAGAGGTGACCAAGGGAATAAAAGCTTGTAGTACTGTCGGCGATGCGATGGGCTTGCAACTTGTCATTAATACACTGATTGTGCAAAATGTGGTTTCAGAATTATCAATAAGTCTTTTTAGAGTTGTTGGTACTTCTGTAGCTCTGCCTACCCCACTCTGGGAATGAAGACGTGATGTTATGTATGTATGTCTATATATTTAGAAGGACTTACCCCTGCTGACATCTCAAGCAACATCAGACAGCCGGCGACGAGGTGAAAGAGATAGTAGCTAGCCAACACCGGCCCAAAAAACTCAGACACGCTATCTGTGAACCTGAACTCGCAAATAAATGGTTATTATTCTTAACGTATGTACAAAATAACTTTAACTATTATCTGAGCACGCGGATAGAGCACCTTTGTCTGAGGAATTAATTTCTTACATCTATTTGCATTGCATTATCACTGACGCTATGCCAATTGCAGTATCACCAACGATAGCACATTTTTCTCGTCACTGTGTAGGTATAGGGTCAAATTAGTAAACTAGTCTTTACTGAGACGTCTGTCTCAAGATACGTCATAGAAGGCTGTAAATGTTGACGTGTCTTTTGTATAGTAAGTATTTTAGATTTTATTTTAGGTAAAACTTCATCGGCGTAGTTTTAATGTATGAGTCCTCTCTCAGTTAAACCGCGGATAGGCGGACATGACGAAACTATGACCCTAAAAACTATAAATGTATACTTATAACTCACATAAAAAAATACGTTGCTAGTATGATTCAAAACTGTGTATATTAATTAATATTCTCTTACTTAACGATAAGAAGATGATGTTGAACGTTTCGTTTTATGTTTTCTTTAATAAACACATTTTCTTTATCAGTATATACCGCGACGATTATAAGCGGCGGTTCCGTTCCTTCATGGTTGGCCGACACTTCAATACTTTGAGGCTCGGGGAAGCTATTCAGATTGTTCTTGAGTATTTCAACATGTCCAATGATTTGGAATATCATTATTAAGAGAATAGCATCAATACCACCTATTAATATTCCGCATCCAAACACTAAGAAAGTGTTCCACGCTGTGACGAAATAGTAGTGTTCTTGTGGGTCGAAGTTGGGGTAAGAGAAATAGACGGCGAGCTCTTTGGACATGTTTTGGTGATGATAGGCTCCGCTGCTGACGTTGTTTGCTATCGGAATCAGGTTGAATAGAACGACACAAAGCATTTCTAAACCCAGCAATGTTGCGACGAAGTAGTATGAAAGCCTTTCCATTCTCGAGTAAACCTGTTGACAAACAATAGTTAGATTTAAAAAAAACGCATGGATCTGCTCTGTACCCTGTAGGTACCTATGGTAACATTTTCAATAACTGACCTCTTGGTAGTATCCTCCTTTGTGCTTGTAATGAAAAAGATGAAACGACATCAGAAATTCTTTTAATATGATCCCATACTGGTCAAACAGCGGCAACAATGATCGAATCTGCAAATGGTTCAGAAAAATTTGGAATTTCGAAAATTCATCTCCAGAACGACAGTTTTGTATGTTCTCGCGCTCAAAAAAAATATTAAAGTACCTATCGAATGGTTGGAGAGAACCATTCGACTCGTATATGTAGATACCGCGGCCTTAACTCATACTCGTCGCAACGTTCTTTTTCCCGGCTCTGCAGTAATCTATACTACAGTATCTAAACTAATATTAGTTATAAAGAGACAAGATTTGATTTTTTGTTTGTTTGTAATGGACTTACTCAAAAACTACTAGACCGAATTTAAAAATATCAGTAGAATGCTTCAGTATCACTGAGTAACAAAGCTGTGTTTTATTTTTCTAGCTTAGCTAAGCTATTATTTAATAAAAGATAAGATATCCCCATAGTCAAAAACCATCACCATAATGAGTGGTTTCACGTTTAAAAATTGACTGCTTCACTTTATAGCTCTATGATTTATTGTACTCTATATTATATAAATATTCGTACCTTCAAGTATTTTTTTAAACTAAGTAATAAAACTAAACTACTTACTGGAGTTTAGAAATTATACGTACATACAATTATAGTACAGTAAAAATTATTCATCATGCCTTGTTCGGGTATCGGCCAATTTTGAATATGTTCTACCGGTTAATTTCACAAGATCTTACAACGATCTTAATTTCTGTAATACCCATAGTTTAGTATATTTAATAAAAACTGAAAAAACCGTCATAATTTTCGTTATTTTACGGATATGCAGAGCCCGCGGTCGCACCCCGAGGTCGATAGCTTGGACCCTTTTTTAAACACAATAAAGGTCAAGGTAGAACATACCCAAAAAAAATACACATCTTTTTTTGGGCAGTCGTGTGAAAATGGCGGATAACAACCTTTTGCAAGGTAGGTAGGTACTATAGTGAGACTCCAATTCAATACTTACTAATCCTAAAATGGCGAAAAAGCAAGTTAAGTACATATGGCCTAATTCAAAGAACGACAAGTGTTTGATGTTGTCGACCAGAAACCGCAGTT
This sequence comes from Acleris holmiana, assembly GCA_949316455.1. Taxonomy (NCBI): domain Eukaryota; kingdom Metazoa; phylum Arthropoda; class Insecta; order Lepidoptera; family Tortricidae; genus Acleris; species Acleris holmiana. The sequence continues at coordinate 10,866,604 of OX438765.1, read as the reverse complement.
CGCCGCCGATCGCCAGCAGCGCCCACAGGAACACGCAGCGCCGGTACACCCAGTACGCGGGGTGGACCCTCCCGCGGAACACCTCGTAGGGCCACGACGCTGGCACCGACAACAGTATTCGCAGAAACCTAATGTAGTTTATGGATAATGGATCAACCGACCTGAAAAACAATAAATTAACTACTTTCATTAATATAAAATCAAAACAAATGAGCAATCATCATTAACGGCCTTTACATGGTAAAATTTGCGGTGTGACTTTGGGACAAATACATAATAAATAAGTACAAAAAGTACCACTACCTGCTTAAAGGTATTTTTTAATACCAAATTTGATATTTGCCCTATTTTTAATAGCCTTTTTAGTACTTTGGTTAAGAATAACCTTAACCTAGTTAGGTTACGGGTATTTAAAATATTCTTACTATATACCTACTAAACGTTATTTATTATTGTCGTTAAATGTAACATTTACTTACTTACACGTCAATTGGTATCTCACTGCTGGAATCCATTGTTATGCGTGAACAGCCCGGAGTTGAATCCATGGACTAGTTAAGTACCATACGTTTAAATACTTGCTTTATAATATTACGTGAAAGAGTTATTTGATGATATAATGTGCCACATGTAATTACAGAAGTCTTTAATTTACTCCCGGTTTTGTCCCTTGTAGCTTCTAATCAAGCTTTAATTTGATGGAAAACTGGCAGGTGCAGTTCATTTTAACCGATCATGTTTCATTTTATTTTATGTACTCTTTTGATACTATGTTGCTCTAGATTAGCTGCTACAGTGTAAGCTACATAATTATGTACTAAGTACTACTAGTAGGAATGCAGAATGTTAACAAGATATTTATAAATTAAAGTTCATGTTTTTTTATTAATGTAATCAAATATCTTTTTTTTAATTGTATTTATGATTTTGTTTACATAGTTCTTTATTCTAAATGTCGCCAAACTGTGTGTCAGTTTGTTGTCTACCGATGCGCTCAATAATCTAACACTATTTGTTAGGGTGTATACGTAAGATGGGGGAATGGCGGTCAGCGGGCAATGCCGGTCACGTCAAATCTAAAACTTCCAAAAATATTTCGCTATCGCTACTAGTGCGTCCAGCATATGACCGAGTATACTAACTAACATACCAAGAAGCGCCATTTTGTATTGCGTGCAGTTACTTTGACAGCTGTGTAAATGTTAGGACGTGTTTTCTTATAATTAAAAAACTTAAACACGACTGCAAAAACTAAAACCCGATTGCGGTCGCGTTAAAAAGATTATTTTTTTATTATTTTATTATAGTCGGGTTTTTGTTTATATATTTTATTTGATGATACCCTCAAGTAATAGTGCTAAAATATGTAGTAGTTGTCATGCAGATTTTGACATAAACGTAAATGAAATGTCGTTTAAAATCATACATCCTCAATAATTAAATTTCGCAATCTTTCTAATTCACAATTGCGCATGTTAATTGCATGTTAGCGCTATCTATCGGCGTAGTTGGAAACTAATGTTTTCTATTCAATATTTTGTGCCATTAGATAGATAACAAGCGACATCTTACGGGCAAATGTTTCACTTAATTGTGTTACAAGTAGATAATTCAAGTTATGATTAACAAAGAACGGAAATTAACTCGCGGAGAGCCCAAATCTCAAAAGCCAAAATGAGCGCCCCGTTATTTTATAAGCTGGGTACTTTTTCGGTGCCTACCTATATGGGAAAAAACGACACAAATATTGCTTACCTACGCCATTTACCATCCGGTAGCTGAACTATTATTAATTGCCTGTTAGCGCCATCTATCAACTATTAGATCAACTGGTAGAGAATACTTTACGGTATTAAGTTCACCTTTTAGCTGGAATCTCTCCCTTTTCTCCAACCAAGGAGCACTGTATAAGGCTGAAAATACTCACGGTGCCGAGTCTGTACATCCTTGAGGTACCTAGCCAAATGCGCTGCGGGCGGTGGGTGTTCGTATTTATAATTAACTGAGCCTAGACATTAAGAATGCTCCATCTTATGGTTTGTATGTCAGTAGGTTAAAAATAATTTTACTTGAAAAAGCGTTTTATAGAATTAAGAATTTTTATGGGTATATTTTACTTTATATTTTTGTAATTTATCCTTTTTTTTTTATTATTGTAAATTTGATGTAGGTAATTGCATTAAATTATTTGACTTTGACGTTTGTATATTAAGTATATTCTTTCGTGCAATGTTTGTATTATAATGTTTATATTCTAATGTTTAGCGATATAGGCTAGGTATGGCGGCGGTGGTAGACGTTGACCTAGAACTATGAAATTTGGCAAGTCTGAAAACTATACATTTGTCATAAAATCACAAATATATAGTCTTGTAACAAGACAAACATTGCTTACATTCGCCATCTACCATCCGGTAGCAGAACCAATTACTGGTCCCATCACAAGCGTAGTACCGCCACTGCCTGCTAGATGATCCCAAAGTCTATTTTATTTTTCCAGCTGCCATGTTTAATTTATAATAAAACAATAGCCGGGTGTATTTTTAGAGCGAATTTTTAGACGTCCCAAGCTCATTAAAAGAAAAGCGAATAAAATTAACACTACAGTTATTTTTTTACACATTGAAGACACTAAAATACATTCAGGCATTTCATTTTTGACATTGTTTTAATACAAAAAAAGTCCAAAAAAATATACAAAAAAATCAGGTTCAATCATAATGCACTAAGTCTGTGAGCATTGTCCCACTTGCGGTTTACTTCAAACAATTTAGCATAACTGCATGTCTAAGAAACTTATTAATAAGTATTACACATATTTAGAAACTAGAATAAAAGACGCATTTCACAGTGTTTCGTTTATTAGAAATGCATTTTGATATTATATCGACGACCGTAATCTAAATTGATGTAAGGGACAAAATGGCGAAAATGAGTTATAAATGCAGTTCTATTCAGTTTTTTTTTCTCTATCGATTGGTGTAGGTGACGTCTCGATAGCCTTAAAAAACATGCCCTTACAGCCTTAAAAAAATGTTACTTTGACTTATTTCAAAAAAATACGACGTATCTACAGCAATTAAAAAAACTGCAATTTATTTTTGGTGTAACCTTCATCTCGCAATTTACCTAACGCTGTAAGGCGCCATTAAATAAGCAAAGGTACGATACATCATTTAACGTTCTCAAAATTATCTACAATAATAAAATTGATTCTATCACAATTAGACGTAACTATAATTTTCTAAATTTACCTGCGTCGTAAAAGACTATTATTCTGTAAGCAATCGTACGATACGCAGTTTTGCTTTCACAAATGTAAGGCAACAGTGACCCTTACGGTAATTTGTAAGTGTATCAAATATTTGCTAAGAGTATATACGACATTTTTTCACAACTACAATCATAAAACTACCGTCCCTTACATTAAAATGTTAGCGTTATCTCTTTCGTTAGATGACATACTCAGTGTTCGTTAATATAGCTAAATCACTCTCACGCACTTAAAGTTGCTTGAGGGTGAAAGAGATCTCACTATCACCTCGTTGTACGCGACAAAAAACATTTTAGAAAGAGCATGTCGCTGCTGGTTGTGGTTGACAGTGTTACCGGTTCATCTGATTTTTACGAAATCTACTGAATTTTCTTGACAATCTATTGATTTTTGAGCCTTGGACATCGATTGAAAATATGCCTATAAATGCATTTAAAATAATATTCCAAGGGTTAGTTATTTGTGCAAACAGAGTATAAAGTATTTACAATGAACACGACACGTGATAACTATATTTTTTTCAATTGAAATAAAATAAAATAATTTTAATGAGAGCACTATAATTCAATTGTTAGTTTTCCAATAAAGCTTTTACATACATACATACGTACAAGAAAAAATCCAGATTATTAATCGTTTATTCAAAGGTATTTTCGACTGATAAAAAACTATTCATTTTTCAAATTACACCTGGCTACACTGGATTGAGTGCTGCCGCTGCTTGCTCAGTTCTGTTTTGCACGAGCACTCATCTTCAAGCATGTTTCAAGTACTTAATTATAAAGAAGGCAACTGAGATAACGATGAATATAAACAGTAGGTATTGAATCACTCTTAGCTCGACGCAATAAATTACTGCGGGATCGAGACAAGTTATTGCAGTATTTTATTTAATAAAATATCAAATTGTTGGCTACATGCAATTACCGTGTTTGTGTCTACTTATGTAGGTATATTATTTTGCAAGTCTTTAGAAATGCTATGAGGACCAAAATACTTTATCACGTTTCTAAATACAGGGTGTCCCAAAATCGGTAAACCACATTGACACCGGAGGTAGGTCAGCTTAAGAGGTGCCGAACTAGCCTAACATGACCTCAGTAAAATGTGCACGGTTTTCGAGTTATTGCCAAATTAAAGGTTTTTATAAATTTTCACCTTTTTTAACACTGTTTGTGCTAGGATTCAGTCGGAAAGCTCTCGAACTTATTTTTTTTTAAATGTAGGGAGCCTGGGATAGTTTATTAAGATATCAAAAGTGTTATTTTGTCAATAACTAATGTAAATTTATGAAAAATATTGGATTAGTCTCGATTTAAATTATCAGTAAATCATTAATTTCAACTTTTGACACCTGCCGTGAAAAATTTTTACTAGAAACGAAACGAGCAAATGATGTTTAAAAATTGAGCATGTTATGCAGATTCAGAAATGGTACAATACAAGTATCTTACTGCGATAAGAAAAGCATTCAATAACACTTTTCCGATGCCGCAAACCGTCGCCGTCAGGTAAAAACAATGCCGTACGATGTGATATCGCATTTGAGGCCTAAACATCTTATTTTTTGCCAAATGCACGAGATCGAAAGAGATGGAAATAATGTGCATCTCGGGCTGGATGAAAGTTGATGACCAAAAAAAAACGGGTTTAACTTTCAATGATTTATTTTAATACTTAAAATTAGTTACAATAAATGTTCAAATTGTCTGCCTCGGACTCTAATACATAAATAACACCGTCTCAAAAAATTTCGGCTCAATTTTCTTAAGGTAATTCCCGATATGGTCCGGGCTGCGTCGAATACACGCTGTCGCAATTCTTCTTCACATCTTATTGGTTTTGCATAAACTTTATCTTTCAAACATCCCCAATAAAAAAAATCCAATGGGTTTAGATCCGGGGAACGCGGTGGCCATAAAATTGGACCCAATCGCCCAATCCATCTCTCGGGGAATGTGTTGCTGAGGTGTTCGCGGACTAGTCGAGCGTAGTGTGCCGGGCAGCCATCTTGTTGGAACCACATCCTTTGTCTCAGTGCCAACGGTGTATCTTCTAAAAGTACTGGAAGATCATTTTCCAAAAATTGAAGATAATTTGTTCCATTCAAAATAGCTGGCAGTTCGACCGGTCCTATTATTTGGCCGTTAAAAATGCCCGTCCACAAATTAATTTTGAATTGGTATTGGGACCGGTCTTCTCTTTGTTCATGTGGGTTTGACAGCTGCCAGCTATGGGTATTATGTAAATTTAGATATCCATCCCTTCTGCAGGCTGATTCGTCGCTCCACAGTACTTCATTGAAGAAATTAGGATTTTCCCTGTATTTCTGAGTCATCTTCCGACAAAATTCAACACGGTGTGCGTAGTCCGTTGCAAGTAGTGTTTGGACGCGTTGGATATGGTAGGGATGGTATTTATGACGATTTAAAATTCTTTGTGCCGATGATTTGGGGACTCCAGTGCGGCGTTCAATAATTCGCACTGAAGTTCCTGGCTCCGCTCGTACTTCTTCCAAAACCACGTCGTCGTTAACAGTCCGAGGTCTTCCTCCTTGGGTACTCGTTCCTGGTAGCCTGCCCTCGTGATAAGCGTTTAGGGCTCTATGACGTTATGAGTCGTTGGATTTCGACCTGGATATCGTTCCGAGTACAACCTTGTAGCCAATCTTGCGTTGTACGTAACATTGCCTCGACTTGAAACATGCCTAGTTTCACCGTAAATCAAGAGCATGTCAGCGTAGTCGCCTTGAGTGTACTGGGGATCACGGTTTGCCATCGTTGTTGTCGTAGCAGTTCCACAAAGCAAATCAGAGTCCAATAGAGTGCCGAGTTGTCGTTTTCAGAGAAATCAGAGTCCAGAGAAAAGCCAAGTCGATAATAACACGCAGATGGAACGCAGAGAACACGGGTGTCGCACGAAACGCAAGGTAACGAACTGATTTGGTTCGAAGGCTACTGCTTATCGTGCTACTTGTAAATAAACGGACAAAGCACTCTATCCATCCCTTTCTTTAAACAATTGGTAAAGCAAGGCAGGTACAAAGCCCGAAGTGGAGGGGTCCAGGTAGAAATCCACACGTGCTATTAGTCACCGATATCCTTCAAAAGGGAGATGAACATTATTTCCATCTCTTTCGTTCCCGTGCATTTGGCAAAAAATGAGATGTTTAGGCCTCAAATGCGATATCACATCGTACGGCATTGTTTTTACCTGACGGCGACGGTTTGCGGCATCGGAAAAGTGTTATTGAATGCTTTTCTTATCGCAGTAAGATACTTGTATTGTACCATTTCTGAATCTGCATAACATGCTCAATTTTTAAACATCATTTGCTCGTTTCGTTTCTAGTAAAATTTTTTCACGGCAGGTGTCAAAAGTTGAAATTAATGATTTACTGATAATTTAAATCGAGACTAATCCAATATTTTTCATAAATTTACATTAGTTATTGACAAAATAACACTTTTGATATCTTAATAAACTATCCCAGGCTCCCTACATTAAAAAAAAAATAAGTTCGAGAGCTTTCCGACTGAATCCTAGCACAAACAGTGTTAAAAAAGGTGAAAATTTATAAAAACCTTTAATTTGGCAATAACTCGAAAACCGTGCACATTTTACTGAGGTCATGTTAGGCTAGTTCGGCACCTCTTAAGCTGACCTACCTCCGGTGTCAATGTGGTTTACCGATTTTGGGACACCCTGTATATTAAATACCAATTCCTTCTAGGTAGTATCCCAAAGCGTTTTCATAACGAATATTTGGGTCATTCTCAGTTAAGAGGCAAAACGATGTCCCGGATAAATAATCATACTTCTATTGAAAGTTAAAAGAATATTATATCACAATCTCTTAATATAAGTGCTCAACTTTATGGACAATCAATTTCAAATAATTAATTAACTTAGTTTTGTCACAATTTCACCTCAAACATGTAAAACTTCTCTCCCCTGGCCTGTCCCCAGCTAGTATTTACAGTAAATCAGTAAGTTTACGTGATCTTAAAGCCATGGAAACATTTTAAGTTAGTCTGTATTAGAAAATAATATAAAGAATGATTGTAATGATGTAACCGAAGTAACTATTTTTTTTTATTTTAATAGAATATATTCACGATACATTTTGTCGCCGGAATTTGCGTCTCTTCCCCTGGCATTCTTATAATCTAAAAAATATTGTATTTGCGATCTTAATTATTGTAATATTAATGCTAATCATAATTCATTTGATCCACAAATATAAGCCAACGTTGTAATAATGATCTTTTTTCCATATTTTGTCACTCGTATTGTTCCCTTTGTTCATCAATTTTGATGGTATCTGGTGAAATAGTCTCTCCCCTGGTCAGTTTATTTCTGGATTAATTTTTCTAAATACTTAATTATATATTTATATTGACTTTAATTTACTTATAGATAACAAACATACTTCATTTTATTAACTAATATTAAATACTTTTGAGATATTATCGATTTTCTTACTGAAAAGTCTCTCCCCTGGCTTTCTCTCCCCTGGCACAACATTTGCAAAAATGTTCAGCAAACGTATAAATATTGATTTAAATTAACTATTACACTTAATTACACTTTCCATTATTCAGATCTGCAAAATAATCCGTCAATTTTTTATTTTTTCCTTGTTTTTCAAAAGGCCAGGGGAGGGACTAGACTGTGCTCAACAAACACTATTTTCTGAGGTAAAAAAGAATAATAAAAAAGAAAAAACATTAGAAAATGCATATACATCATCTAATAGATTTATAAAAATCTGACAAATATTTAATATATGCATTTATTTATATTTTATGAAATTTTTTCATAAAAGTCTCTCCCCTGGCCTTCTGTAAAATGATAAAAAAATGAAAAATTGACTGGTCACCTAGCACATATTAAAAAACAAGTTGTTTTGATAAATCTGTAAAAAAATTAAATCAAATTTCATTTTTTTTTGTCATGCCATGTTTTATCAGTAAGACTACCTCTTAACTGAGAATGACCCATTTAACTTTGCCTCACTCTGAAATGATAACAGCTACTTTAGCTGAAACTGACGATGATAATGAGAGCAGTGATGAAAATTAAGGCCTATTGCTAATTGTACTACTATTAGTACCTAGGTTCTAATTGATACTGTCGAATTAAAATTGTTTATGTTTTTATTTTATATCTCTAATCGTTTTTACACCGAATCGTGTATTTTGTTTTATTTTATTACTTGTTACTAGTCTAGCTATCGACATATTAATGGGAGCTCATAATGGCGTATGTAGTGATGTATCGATGAAATAAAACTAAGTATAAGTTCTTCAGAACACTTTACTTTAATTACGAACCTCGTATATTGCTGGTAGTAACAAAAAAATTAAGATTCAAATAATGAAAGTCCTGTAAACACTCAAATACCACTAAATAATTGCGATTCTGAGCTCTGGATAATTATGTCTATACTTCCATGATTGATCTCTTAATTATCCTAATAAATAACACAATTACATTTTATGTTTTCGTTTATTATTTCACCTAAGATAATTTCCCATGTACCTTTTACACCCTGTCATTGATTACTTTCAATGGAGTTACGATCACTTTAATTTCATTTCTTTAAATTTATTTGTAGATACATCAAATTTACTCTAAAGTCAACTGTTGGAGAAGGGTGGTATTGGACATTATGAATTTATTTTTTGACGTAAGGGACATGCTATCTCAGTAAGTAACCGTTGTATGATAAATTGAGTTATTTGTAGTTAAAGAGTGAAAAAAAGTAAGTAATTGGCTATTTTTAGTTACATGATACGTAAACAAACAACAAAACTATGAATTTTAAAAGAAAAAAAATACTGTTTTTTGGCTCTCCTGAAAAGTAGCTATTTGTCCGTTACGTCAATTTAGATTACGGTCGTCGATATTATATTGGCTAATGTAATCTTGTCCCAAGCTTAGCAACTAAAATCATAACGCTCAAACACCCGCAAATTACTCTTTACTCGACAGTTGTACCGTCATGTTTGCATTACTTTAGGTAAGTACGTTAGTTTTGCTTCGGTATTCAAGTGGAGTAGACGCGTTACAACGGATTATTAAGTGTCTGGAGAGGTAAGTCTTTTACGGGACGTAGTTTGGTTCACTTTAACGTCATTTCCGTGGGACACTATTTGAGGGTCAAAAAAAAATTGATCCCAGTTTATCTTTTGACACTTAAAATCATATTTAGATATTATGTCTAGTTAAAGTCTGTATATTCATAGCATGATTGGTTTAGCAGTAATCGTCAAAATACTCGATTGTCATCATTTCGCTGGCGTTATTTCCATGGTGATTTTACCCACCGAAATGACGCAGTGACAGCGAAATGACGAACACAGTTTTGTTTGATACAATAAGTACAGAAAATATTGATTAAATGTAACTTTAACACGTTCAAAATGTGTTATTACTAAGACAAAAACGAATTGCGGTAAAATTAATCAATATGAATACTAAGTACTATACGAAACTATATCAAAAGGGTCCAATATTCAATACCCGAACAAACTGTGGTATACAGCTAGCAAAAGCCGTTTAAATTATGTGTAATTTGTTAGCATACAATTAGATAATTAACAGTTGCGTTACATTTAAATATTTCTAAGGGCAATTGAAAAACATAAGATCAAAATGAAATAATCTATACATATACAATTAACGAACTCACGAAGCTTTATAACTACTTCTTTTTTTCAAGTTAAAACATGAACAATGGCCAAAACAAAATAAGATAAAAAAGAGCAGTTAGAGAAAAATAAAGTTGCTGAGAGAATAAGGAGAAATAAAATAAAAAGTGATCCTGTTCAGTATGAGTTATTAAAAAAGAAGGATAGGGAAAGATATTATGTAAACAAATCAAGAAAAAAGATTTTCAATATCACAACTTACTTGTTTTAATAAATAATGCCGAATGAATATACTTACTTTGTTTTTTTGAAATACGTGCCCCAGTAGATATCGAATTGATATGATTTTTACACTAGTTATTAATGATTCGTCATTTCGGGGTTGCCCACGTCATTTCAGTGGTACATTTTTTTTCAAAATTTATTTACTGCTAAACTATTAGCTTCTGTGAAGTGCCCTAAAAAACATAGCAACCCTTATGTTAATTTTCATCCAAACCAGTGACTTTAGATGCTAAAATCTTGAAAAATAAAAACCCCACCGAAATGACGTAAAAATATTGTTTCAAAAATTCACCCAGCCCATAACCATCGCACAAAAAAGACAAATGGCGACACCTCATTGTCAAAATCGGTTCATTTGGAATGACGCTAGAGTGGAACATAATTAGGATCATAACATAAGTTGATACATACATATTTAAATTATATTTTTTCCCATTCAAAACTATGTTTTATCAACACGCGAAACTCGTTTTTTTCCATTGCATCGAAATTACAAGTGTAGCGACACTTAAATGTCTGTAAAATCAATATTTTATTGTTAAATTTAAAAAAAAAATACACATATCTTTTATTGATGGCCAGGACTTTTTAAAAATTAAAAGAGTTTATACATACGAGTATGCGCCATTTCCAAGTTAGTCTCGGGTCTTATTGAAACGACCTAGTACGTCGAAGATGGGACGAAATTAATCCCAGTATTGTTTTATTTAATTTACAAACATTTAATTTATAGATTTTCTTGGTAAACCATTGTCATTCAGTTAATTCTCGGTCGTAAGACAATCTTTTCCTTAATTCGTCTTGATCTTATCTTATCTAAAATAGCTCTGTCTTTCCCATTAGTGGGCAAAAGCCTCCCTCAAGCCCTACATAGTTCTAAACCTCAAACATTGACACAATTCTTTCCGATCTAAAGTGGTTAGGTACAAATAACAAATTAAGACTCATAATTCGCTGTATGAAATTAAGTTTGAATTGGCAACAGACTATTTATGGATTCGTCAGTCATTTTTAAGGCTTTCTGTCCTAAATTAAGGCTACTTAATTGTTTAGCGGGATTCCACGTGAGGGAGGGTCGCGTGCCCAACAACGAGCTCCGTCTACCTAGCGCGCGACACGCGGCGCGTAAAATTAACGTTCTTTGATTGTGAAGCCATCATAGGCTTGTAACTGCCGCAGAAAATTTACTGACCCCTGTTTTTGTGACCTTTGACCCCGAGTATTTTATTTTTCTAGGTATCGTACCGATGAGGATTTTTTAGATTTCATTAATGATGGTGTTTTGAACAACCCGACCAATTTTGAGCTGGTTGCGAATTATTGCAGTGACTATGTAGTGTTTTGAAGCCACGAATACACCGCCCTGTCAGTCACATAAACGACGCACGGTTGCATTAATGTACCACAAATTTGAATCATGGCCACATCATGGCCACTATTTGACCATGTCAAAATGACATAAAGACTTAAACTGTAAGAGACTTCTAAAAAATTCAATAAGGTGGTAATAATATCACGTTGACATAATAGTGGCTTTGGTAAAATTTCGGTGAATTTAAACAATATTCTATCTAGGGGCGTGCCCCTAAATATCCTAGACCTACTGATAGTTAATAACAAGACCTACATTATTATCCAAGTCTGGGTTATCACGGGCTCGTCCTCGGCACATTCCAAGATTAATGACATAATAAGAACTAATCGTGAGTCTCAAGTGCGCCTAGTTCGATAGATAAATATTACATTTGCGGCATATTGAGGCTTCGTCAAACAGCCAGCGCGACAACGCCACGCTGGGCGCGGCTTTTCCACTAGTCCCTACCAACTGATCCACCCATCAAGAATGGATTTTTTTCCACCTATCTCTACTGTTGATCCACTAGTAGGGCTAGGTGGAATAAAAAAAACACATTTACCAACCGATATGCTTATAACAATACTAAGTATCTACTGTTAATTAGAAAAAATATATTCTTACCACTTTTTATTAATCATATAACGCAATTTTTCTAAACAATTTCCAACGTCGATTTCACCTGTTATTGACTAACTGCATTTGAACGTTTTGTATAACTTGGTCCATTACTTTTTTTTTCTGTTTTTTTGTGATACAATTGTGTAAAGTAAAAGTAAAAGTAAAAGTAAAAAGCCCATTTATTCCAACACCAAAAGTAATAAATTAAAGATAAATAAAAAATTACATTCCTTATAAAAACTAAATTGGGTTGGACCCCTCTCGGGTAAAGGCCTCCTCCAGCTCTTGCCATCTTTCTCTGTTTTTTGCCGCGTTGGGCCAGTCGGCGTCTATTTTATGGAGGTCATCTGACCATCTTGTGTTGGGTCTGCCAACTCTTCTTTTGCCACTTGGGCCCGTCCAGATCGTGGCGATTTTTGTCCACCTCTCTGCGTGCATCCTTGCTACATGGCCCGCCCATTTCCATTTTGACTTGAGACTATATTCCAAAGCATCAATTATTTTAGTTTTTGCTCTAATATCGCTATGCCGTATCTTTTCTTTCAGTTTTATTTTCATGATGTTCCGCTCTATAGCTCTTTGACATGTCCTGATCTTATGCTTCGCTGTCTGCGTGTATTTCCAGGTTTGGCTGCCGTATGTCATGGTTGGGAGCAGGCATGAGTCTATCACTATCTTTTTCAGCTTAAGGGGGAGTCGGCTTTTTAGAATTTCTTTCATGCTCCAAAATTTATTCCAGGTTTTCTTTATTCTTCTGTCGATCTCCTCTAAGTTGTTTGATGGGTTGAAAGATAGTTCTTTACCTAAATAAATACACGAAGTTTTCAACGTACTCTATTACGGTATCTTCTATAAAAATCGGTGTTTCGTTGTAGTTAGTCATCAACTTTGTTTTTTGTAGACTAATTTCAAGACCTATCTCCTTGCTAACTGTATTTAGAGATGATGCATAAATTGCAGATTGCATGCCGTATCAGAAATGAGCACTATATCGTCTGCAAAGCAGAGATGTGTCAGATTTTTTGTTGACATAGTTATGCCTCTACCTTTCCATTGTAAAGCTCTCATTATGTGCTCTAGTACTGTTACAAATAAGGTTGGAGACAGTGGGTCCCCCTGCCTTACTCCTCTTTCTATTTTGAACTCAGGTCCGGTACTTTCGAGTCTGACTCTACTCTTGCAATTTTCGTAAATATTCTTTATTACAGTTATGTACGTAGGGTGGACTTTTGCTGCTGTTAGGGATTTCCAGATTGCTAAATGTTCTATTGAGTCAAACGCCTTTTGATAATCAATAAATGCAAGGTAGAGTGGTTTTCTAAATTCTGTGTATTTTTCTATAAGCTGTTCTACTACTAGCAGATGGTCGGTGGTACTGAAGCCTTTTCTAAAGCCCGCTTGCTCTACTCCTAGGAAGGCTTCCACTTTCGGTGATATCCTTGACTGAAGGCCTGCTGAAAATAGTTTATAGAGACTGGACATTAAGCTTATTGGACGATAATTTGTAATATCAGTCGGATCTCCCTTTTTGTAGATAATCGTTATGTTTGATTCAGTCCAATCACGTGGTACTCTTTTTTCGTGTATAATTTTGTTAAATAGTATCGTTAGGGGTGTGAGTATATAAGGGTAGCCAGCTTTCAGTAGGACGTTGGTTATACCATCCGGTCCGGGGCTTTTACTTGTTTTTAATTTTTGTATAAGCTGTAAAATTTCTATTTCATCAAAGTTTTCAACTTCTATGTGTTGTTCTATTTCGTCTGTTATTTGGTGGTTTTCAAGGGAAGCGGATGTTCTTTTTTTATATAGGTCTTGATAGAATTTGGTTGCAATTTCCTGTATGTCTTGTCTATTTTCTTTAAATTTAGAGTTTGATTTTAATTTTGATATCCATTTTTTCCCTTTATTTAGTTCTTTATATGCTCTTTTTGTGCTTCTTGTTGTAACCAGGTGTTTTTCCAATACTGTTATTCTATGTTGATAATATTCATGCCTAATTTTTATGTTTACTTGTTTATATAGCATTTTAAGTTCTGTTTTTTCTTCTCTAGTAAGGGGCTTTTTGTTTTGCAGATCATGTCGATATTTTATCAAGTTCTTTGTTTCATCTGATATTATGGACGGCTTTTCTTTGTTGATCCTCTTTGTAGGGTGGGGCACACTGGATATAATACATTTTTTTAACTTATCATAGTAGTCTGGCACTGTGTCTTGTATATTTGATTGCATTGTTTCTTTGAGATTTTTTTGTAAGTTCTTTTTATATTCAGTGCTTTCTTCTTCAGTTTTAAATGCTTGTGGTAGAGGGTTTCGGAAGTTTCTTCTTATTTTTTCTTGCTTAGATAGCATCACTGTTGTACGTAGCAGTCGATGGTCTGATGGGTATGTTGTAGTTAAGACCTCGTAGTTACTTATTATCCTTGGTTTAGTAGTTAGGATGTAGTCTATTTCATTTTTAGTTGTTTGGTCCGGGGATATCCATGTCCATCTGTGTTGTTATTTTTTATTAAATAAGGTGTTTGCTATCTTAACTTATTTTCAGTGGCGAATTGTATGAGCCGGTGTCCTCTTTTATTTCTTGTTCCTGATCCATTTTTTCCTGTTATGAAGTTCTCTTCCTGTTTTGGTTTGCCAATTATTGCGTTAAAGTCTCCAATTACGAATTGTATTTTTTCAGACTCATTTAAGGCTTTTTCAACTGTATTGTAAAATAGCTCTATGTTTTCATCAGTAGCGGTACTAGTAGGTGCGTGCACTTGAATTATAGATATTGTTTGGTTCTGGAACCGTAGGTTAAGTACAGCGACTCTCTCAGTGTAGCCCACAAAGCTTAATATATTGGCTTTGTGCTTTTTTCTGATGAGAAAACCTACCCCTAAGCACCCTTGTGTCTGACCGTAGTAACAAAATATGTGCGATTCATCTTCTTCTATGCTATAGCCTTGTCTTCGTATCTCTGCTAGTCCAATAATGTCGTACTTAATTGATGTAATAGCATTTTTGAATTCTATCATTTTTTCTGTAGATAGTAGTGTTTTTATATTGTACGTACAATTGTGTACGATTATGTATTTATTTCGGATACTACCATAACTGCTAACTATAATTTAGTAAGCACTTGCAGCAAATTCAAATTTGTATTCCTCTTATTATTCATTTTAAAGTGCCATGCCTCGGTGAAATTATTAGGTCGAATTCGCAGTCCAAAAACGTTGGATTGATTAATGAATTGGTCGTTTTTTAACCAATAGGTACGTTTCGAAATAAGAATAATCTTATTCTTATTCTTACTCTTACAGTAATCAAAGAAATAATCCTTCGCGTAGGTATCTCTCCATTTGTCTAGTTTCAATTTTCGTGCTTTTAAAATGGTAGGTAATAGGTCAGTCCAACTGAAGTCGGCGTCCCACTAAGTATATTTTTAACCAAATAAAGTTATTTCTTGCTTTTTGAAGACGGTTTTTAGTTTTTTAACCTTTTGACCGCCACACTACGAAGGAAGTGTCGTGCTCTGTTCGCCACGGTACAAACCGTTTATTAGCCTTAATACCATATTAGGATTCATTTCGAGTTGAATGTTGATCGTATATTGATGACGTTGACGAGTGAGCCTTGCCATTGGCTGTCACAACTACATGGCTGTGGCGCTCAAATGGTTAAACCTTTATTTTTTGTCGATCTTGTGGAGTGTGACTTGATTTTCACTAGATTTAAGATGACGGTGACACTTGAAACACACACGTTTCTGATAGAGATATCCAAAGATATATCCATACTATCCATATTATTAATATTATAAATGCGAAAGTAACTCTGTCTGTCTATCTGCTTGTAACGCTTTCACGTCTAAGCCGCTGAACCGATTTCGATGAAATTTGGTATGGAGATAGGTATTTAATATAATGTTAACGTAACATCATCATCAAGACGTGTGTATGGCGATACGAACAGCGCCCCCGTGACCGTATTTAGTACTAAATTTTACTAGCAAGTTGACTTGCGTGCCTCCGGTCATCGAGCAGCAAAGGTGAAGTCAACGTACAATAACGTACGATCCGTGTCCGTTTTAGGGGTTCTCGCTACTGCACGTTTTCGATTAGTAAAGGCAATTCGAAAACAACGTTTAATTGAAATGTTCGCGCTTAAGGTACTCGTGTAACTAAACCTGTATTTTTCTATTTTATATTGAACGAGAGTACGTAAAGCAAATAAAGTGATCTACCGGAACGCATCACTTGCGGCACACGCGGAAGCGCGGATTAGCGCCGACCTCCGGCGAAGGCCGCGCAGGCGCTGCAAGTTCAAGAGCTGGGGGTGATTCTCTCAACACAACGCTGCGTCGATCTTAAAGGTGAAGTTTTATCTGGCAAGTTTAAGAAGTCCCGTCGGAGCGTACAAAACACATTTTAGCGTGTGACTTCTCAATTAGGCAGCTTTATACGACACTGAACTCGACTTAACTGCCTGCTGCCAAATTGAGAAGGCACGCGCTAAAATGTGTTTTGTACGCTTCGACGGGACTTCTTAAACTTGCCAGCACGGCTAGCACATGATGGCGCGCGAGTTACGTTGCGCGCGAGATAGACTATCCATCCTTGTCTAATTAGAACGGTCAGAAAAAGACGGGTAGTCTATCTCGCGGGCGAGATAACTCGCGCGACGTCATGTGCTAGCCGTGCAGATAAAACTTCGCCTTTAAGATCGACGCAGCGCTGCGTTGAGAGAATCACCCCCTGCTCGAATTTCGCACGTGTGCCGCGCCGCGTGGCGATAATCGACGCCTAGGCCACACAGGGATTAAGCGCAAATTCGACAGGTCAGTTAGGTACTTGAAGTATATTTTTTGGTTACGTGTGAGCACCGGCATAATGAGCATAAGGAGTACCTATTCAAAAATCAGTATTCAGTCATTTATTACAATGCCATAATGTAACAAAGGTATATAGGTATATACAACATTAAAACTCGCCTGTTTCCCAAAAGGGGTAGGCAGAGTACCACTTCTTTCCACCTGCTACGATCCTGACACATCTCTAACGCTTCTTCCACAATTATACATCGAGTCATGCATGCACGTCGGCTTCGGGTAGGTACCTATTTAAAATTCGTCCCTTTTCAAAATTAATACTTTGGTTTAATTGCATACTCAAATTTGATATAAAAGGGGTGTAAAGGTGTTTTTAGGGTTCCGTAGTCAAACTAGGAACTGTAACGCGTGTATAATACCCGCTATATTAAAATAACCTAAACATTGATTATAAAGTGAGATATTACATTTTATTGCGTTGTATTCTTCGAAAACTTAGAATTACCTACAACAATATAACGCTAACAAACAAAGGACGCAATTTCGGAATTTTAACTTCGCAGCTGCAGGTCATTTAGACAAATTTCTTTTATCTATAAATATTTTTTGCTAGATTGTTAAAACAGAGTTAGGGTTAAATTACACTTTATGACGGTGCTTTCACAATTCTTCGAAAGGAAGGGCTCGCTCTTGTTAAGTAGATAATAACGCAACTTTAAAAGCAACTTTAAACAATCTTTTATTGTCTTCTCGGCGTTACATTTGTAGATAAAAAAATATAAGGGACTAGCGTCTTAGGATGCATCGAAACACAACCTTATAACCACAAAGCTTGGGGGCGGTTACATAGTGTTTCCCGCGTTACTTTGATTGGTTAAAATGAATATAGTAAAATTAAGAAAGGAACGGATTTGGAATTTTTCGGGAATGGGATCGGTAAGTGGACGCAGGGGCAGTTGGTCAGGAACCTAGAGACAGGATAGTCGGTTTTGAGCTTAGGGAATGAACGAAGTAGTTAACCACCGGGCGCGAGTAAGAGCAGATATCCGAACACGAGCAGATATTAAGTATCCAAGTGAGAGTATTTTGGAAGTTATTAGAAGTGTTAATCTTAAATTCACCGTTGACGGGTTTATGTGTTTATGGACTATAAATTAAGTTTAGGGACTGTGACTGTATGTGCACTTAAATTGTTAACTACTAGGTAGTTATTTAGAGTCAGTGATTATACACGTCTGTATTTATTCTATATATTCCCTTTAATTTTATATATATATATATATATATATATATATATATATTCGATAGTCTTTTGAGTATTAGGGGCGGGTGTTCATTTTATATCTTGTGTCTGTCAATAGTAGGTTAGTGTATTATTTAAGTCGTTTAGACAAATTAGGTATCTAGGAAAGGTTTCACGTTATATATACATACCTATAATTTAATCTCATCTAATTCGATAAACTAGTTGTGAAAGAGTAGGTATGCAGGTATCAAAGGAGATTTTCGGTGAGTCGTACCCATGTTATCAGGCTAATTTTGTAAACCATATACTGTGTTTGTTTTTACCACACAACGTAGAGGGTCCTTATTAGATATAATTATAAACTAGACGATCACATTACTTTATTTATGGCCAATCAAATTAATTACACAACGTAGGATATATTTTTATCGATTCTATGTAGCCTGGGGAGAGGAGTGTTACAGAACCCTTATAGTTTCGCCATGTCCGTCCGTCAGCAGCCTAGCGCAGAGACTCTTAGTACTAGAAAGCTGTAATTTGGCATGAATATGCATAGTAGTCACGCCAACAAAGTGGTACAATAAAATGTAAAAAATAAAAAATAGGGTACCTTCCCTACACGTAACGTGGGGATGATTTTTTTTTCTCGTCTGCCCTATAGTGTGGGCTGTCGTTGGATAGGTCTTGGAATGAAATATTAAGCTTTAAACGCAAATTTACCCTACAAAACCCCATATTTACCCTACAGCGGAAACTACAAATACTAAAAATCTGACAAACATCTTAAAGGAAAGAGCATATATTATAACGAATTTTAAAGGAAAACTATCACGACCAAGTAGACTCATTGGTTCTTCAGATACAGGCGATTAAAGTGTTTATACCTACCTATTAAAATCATCTAGGATGGCACCACTTTAAATAGAAAATTAGATTACTTGTTGATTTTTATGTTTGTAGTACTAAACGGCTTCGGAACCCTACACTGAGCATGGTCCGACATGCTCTTGCCCGGTTTTTCTTATTTCCCTTTCTTTTTTATGCTCAGTGAGACACATAGGTACCGATCTTGTTGCGATTTTAGATTTTTGTATTACTACAATACTTATATTTAGTAGATCACGTGATCTACCAGTGACGTGATTGTTTTAAAAACAAAACGAATAGAAACGCTAGTTAGCGTACGCATCCTGGCTTACATATCTAATTGCGTTTTTTACTCGTACTTCTACTCAATTAACTTTTTTGCAATTGGTTCATTGATAAACATGTGTTTATCATTGAATTATTTTTAGCAGGTAGGTTACCCTTAAGTTAAAGGATTAAGGTCTCGACCCTGCATAGCATAGGCGGTTGCAAGTAATTAGCTAATCGGAAATCGTGTTTTTTGACAAGTATTGTCAGGAGAGGGGAAACCCTTAAGGCCTTAAGTCATACTTTAGGATAGTATATTTTGAGCTGGTGAACTGTGAACAGTGATTAAAAAGTGTCGTTTAAAAACTATCAAGCATTTGAAAGACAACTTTATGAAGTCTTTTAATGTAACAATATAAAACGGTCAGATAAAATACAAATTCAGGTTTGTGACTGTGTAAACTCAATGATTGGTTAAAAGTGCCTAAACCTGTTTTGTTGATGTTCAGTCGGTAGCTTCAGATGTGTTGTATCAACGAAACGGCTTGATAAATTAAAGTATTGATGAGGTAATTATACCTAGGTATTCTAGTCATTGACGTCGTTGTACGGTTATGGTAATGTATGAAAAATCAAATAGGGGGGACGGGACGTCTTAGATTTAAAGCACTAAACCAACGAAAAAAACCGTTTAAGTCAGTTTAGCATCAAAAGTAAGAATTACACGCTTTATAAGGAGAGCAGTAGGTACTAGTTATAACGTCAACAATCTACTTACAAAAACCGGGCAAGAGCATGTCGGACCATGCTCAGTAGCCCCCGCTACAGCCAAAACTACAAATGCTAAAAATCAGAAAAAAAATCAGAAATGAAAGGACATATAACGAATTTTAAAGGAAAACTATCATGACTAAGTATGCATGATTGGTTCTTGAGATACAGGCGATTAAAGTGTTTATACCTATCTACTAAAATCATCTAAGACGGCACCAAATGACTTTAAATAGAAAAATAGTTATTACTTGTTGTTTTTTACGTTTGTAGTAATTAACGGCTTCGGAACCCTACACTGAGCATGGTCCGACATGCTCTTGCCCGGTTTTTATTATTAATGCTCTTATTCACTTGACAGTAAGAGCTGCCATTAAACGGAGCGGAGGGGCTCACGTAGCGGTAATCCCCCCACTTAAACGACTTCAAAGAGAGCTGTTTTTTTTTAAAAAGGTAGGTAGTCTAATGTTAGTTAGTTAGTATGTTTGAATGTTCATCTGTTCTCTCGTAGCTCATTGTCTATCAATCACATTTTGGCAAATGAGTCGTCGACATCATCTTAGTGTTCAGTGGCATATCTAGGCTGTGACGTCATGTTAAATATATCATGGCCGATTTCACACTATGCAAAAAATGCTTAGTGATTTTTTGTTATCTTTCAAATCTTTCGAGTTCGTATCAATTGAAAGTTTTTAACGGATCGATCATAAAGAATGATAAACAAATGTAAATATTATATATACATACGATATGTACTTATCACTACCTACTTTGTAACAAAGGCACGCATTAGCATAAGAGGCGCGTTATAATACCTAATTAGTTGTAGTTGGGATTTAGTTTCAACTTTATCTCGTTATCGTTTATTTGGAGTTGCCTACACCGCCGCACCCTCAGGTGAATCAGCTCCCTCCCCTGTCGTACCGTGTCATGCGCACTGCGCACGTCAACGAGTCCGCATGAACTTGTCACGTGACCTTGTCCTTGCGAGCGCCCTTCATCCGAGCGTCCCCCGCCTCCCGCCGCGTGTCCCAAGTCACAGATGTCTCAGGGAATGGTTCTTTAATAAACAAATAAAATTATTTTATCAATCTAAAAAGAAGTTGGTAGGTATGTACCGTGCCTACGAAGCTAGAGCGGTCCCGGGTGCGACGTTCCACCAGTTGTCGTTAGTAAAATAGCACTTCTTGCTTTACCGAGTAAAAAAAAGGGAAGTAGATTTTTAAAAGACGCAATATAAAAAAAAATATTGCCTTGAGTGTGTCGAAATTATTAATTTTTGCGGCATAAACGGCCATATCGTTTTAACGTTAACTTAGAAGTTTGGTTCTTTCACACCTTGAAGGGACTGTAGACCTGAGTAAATGGTTTTAATTTCTACTGGATATCTCCACACGTTCCTGAGATAAAGGGTCTTGACTTGACAGACAGATGGACGGACGAACAACAAAGTGATCCTATAAGAGTTCCGTTTTTTTTCTTTTGAGGTACGGAACCCTAAAAACGATCTATAGCAATATTGTTTAGGTCAAATTTAAGCTCTGGCCTTCATGTGCAGTATAATAAGATTATTAAGATATAACAGACCATAATATGCTCCACATTGATAACGGTTCAAGTTTCAACCCGACCGACCGCGACAATTATTGTCCTTCTTGTGTATTAGAACAAAGATAAGTGGATAGATGAAGGCTGTCTATGTAAGTAAAAGTGTGGGAATTCAAACAAAACCTACTAAAAAAACACCGTCTCGTGACTCGACAAATTAAGGATTATTTACGACGACATCGTAAAAGTTATTGTATTTATTTATTTGTGAAAGAAGATTAAGAGTACCTACTATATCCCTCAACATAGAGAGCTAAAGTTGAACTTGTCTACAAATGTATAAATTGTATGTCTAATAAATATTACAGTAGTAGCCTTGTCGCAAAAAAAAACAATGAATATAATTAGGGCCTAATTTATCTGTGCATTTTTATTATGTCTATGAAAGAGTTTTATATGTTGGCTTCACAACTAAAGTCTGAGATAGTACATAAGTAGTTTAATTTCAGGCAGGATTTCTAGACACGACGGTAAAAGGCTGCGTGACATGTCATTAGTTTCATAGAAGATGGTACTGTTGTCTGTTTGGGATGCTAATTAGTTGCGTGGGTTCGTTGGCCTCGTCACACCTTCAAAAACAGGAAAAATAGATTTCTAAGCGGTCGGGTGACGAAACAGTATTGCTATTCAGCTAAAAAGAAGTTGAAGACCTTTTTTAGACGTATTTTACTTTAATAACTATTTCGTCCACGTAGAAATCGTTTCTGGCGGGTAAAAGTACCCTATATAGTCCTTTCTCGGGGTTCAAGCTATCTCCATTCCAAAGTTCAACGGTTTAGCCGTGAAAGCGTAACAGACAGGACAGACGGATAGACGGACAGATCTATTTTCGCATTTATAATAGTAAGTAGTAGGTTATCAAAAGTTTCTTTTTAATTTATGATGTAATTAATTCGTGGATGATGTATTAATTCATAATAATATCTATCCATAGCCTGCTGGGGATAATTTAGCAAATTTTACAACGTTATGTTTTTGTTTTTGCACCCACTGGTTGGTCGGGTGAAGCGAGGTGAAGGTCGCAGGGAGGGCCGCCTCACCACCCTGCTCGCAGCGCTCTTAGTCAGAGTCCGCTCCCCACATGCCCGCCGCCACTCGGCACGAGCGAACCCCTTTACACTTCTAAATTTATTGAACACAAGTCTTCATTTATAATTTGGTGGTGATTGTATCCAGCGAGGTATGTAGCGTAGCATAGGTTGCTTGAATTTAAATATTATAAATTTCACCTGTTACTTTTTCTGCGCCGTCCTGGTACAGGTGCTCTTACATTTGTGCAATGTCATAAGTACTTTATTTTTAGTTGTTTTTCGAATTTTAATCAACTCTTATTTACACTTCTTTAAAATCTACACATTCACTCACTGATCTTCGTATCAGCAGTTTATTTAATGATAATTACGTTAAGTGGACTGTACCTATATCTTGAGGTTGCTCGGTGTTCTCCTAAGGTTTTCCGAAAAATGTACATTATTTTCATAGTTGCGTGCAGTTTCAATATTAATTTATTTAAATTATTGTGATGTTTTTTTATTTAAATGACAAATGTGATATTGTATGTTACGAATGTTGATTCCAAAATCAATTATTCAAAGTTTCTGACACCTGTGGGCCGAGCACGCTGCCAAACAAATGAATTGTCTGTTGTTTATGATGGATGACATTTCCCGCATGAAAATAATACTAACTTGATACATTGTTTTCATACTTTACTATAGGTGAGAAACTTAAGTAAAGTGGGTCTTCCGGTAACCTTCGGGGAGGGAAGATGGCCGATTGAAAGATGTCCGGCTTTTGATTTTGATTTATTCTGTTTACTGATTTACTCTATTCACTTGACATTGGCGAAATCACTGTGTGGAACGCCATTAATTAAAAAAGAAGAAGAAGAAGAACTTAAGTAAAGGACTTGTTGTGTGTGGTTGTGTACAAAAGACATAAGGAACTTATGTCAAATGTCAAAAAAAAGGATGTCAAACGGGTTATACAGATGTGTTAGGTACTACTACAAACAACAGGTGCTTTATTTTAGTTTTTCACCTAAACGAAGCTACATCAAAGCACTGTAAAAAGATGTTTTTTAGACCAAGTAAATTATAAGCGATCAGCTAAATATTTACTTATTTTAACAATAAGACTAGAAACGAAGAGTTATGTAGGTTTTAAGAGATGTTTTTCAGTTAACAGATGCAAGAAAATACTGAAAATTGAAGCGAAATTAGTCTAATTAGTTAAGAGAATAATAGCTAAAGTCTTAAAAGGATAATAGCAGGGAATGAGCTCAGGCATTTAACTACAGGCTTGAGCTAAGACCGACCTTGTTCATGTCCCGTTAATTTGAACCATTAAAGACACACCACTCAATAATTGTACCGCAGTTATTAGTCAAATTTGTCGATTTTTACCCTTTATCGCCCTTTTGAGATAAATAAAATAATGTATTTTGCTGATAGCTAGTGATGTTCATAGTTTAATAAAACCTTTATATTTAAAGTTACGGCATTCAATTATGACTATTATTATTATAGGAAGAACTATTTATTCTTTACAGCGCCTACCGAATTTTATTGCGACAGGTTTGTCATAATGGTGTCATAGAAAACAGTTAAGAATTAATGGAAGTCAGTTTACTTATTAATAATCTTACTTATTATTATTGGTATTAGAAATTGACAGGTCAATGTTAGAGATATTTCTAGACGGTGAGTGCAGGGATTGCCCCCGTGAATATTCCCCCATCAAGCTAATCAGCGACAACATAAACATAAACATAACTAAAGGTTAACCCTTTAAGATCTTTATATGAAAGATTTGCGTTGAGTTTTTCTGTTTTTAAGGGGATAGCTTCAACTACAATGGCGGGCAATAATAAATGGTATTTTTTTAAAGAATTTCTTTACAACCTGATTCTGATGATAAAGTTAATATTGCTGGTGTCGTAGGAATCGGGTCAAATCGATGTTTATGGCTAGCAACTTGAACGTAAGGCGTCCATTGTATAATGAATTGTTAGCAATTTTCAATTTTTATCACGCTATAAGAGTAGGTATAATATCTCACATAATATCTTAGTAATAGCTAATCATATCGAAAAACTTATTCTTTGGTAAAAGTGAGTACCTATCTTGAAATTTGTTTTTTTTTTTTTTTTACATATAATCAAGTCCACATGGACCTTATAGCATAGGTACCAAGGTAAAGTTCAGAAAAACTTAAAGCATTTTCTAAAACCTGCTCATTCTAGTTTTCTATCTTAGAACGAATCCCTCGATGCGAAAGTCTGATTCCCACTTTATGGTAATTTTTATTGTTGCAGTCAGCACGATGGCTGCTTGTGACGAGAAGCTGTACCCCAACTGTGACGCGTCCGTGTGGCTTCGGTCCTGCGAGGAAGAAGTCACGGAACCACTGCAAGGACAAATTACAGGTAAAACTTTACCTTACGGCTCTACCATTTTCTTGATAGCCGTCAGCTGGCTATCGCTATAGGTACGTCCATCAGAAACTCATGACAAAAAGGGAAATTCAAATTTATAGCTTGCATATCCGGGGTAGGTTTTAAATTTGGTTTGATAAAAAAATAAATAATATTTGATACTTGATTTTCCACCAGTTCTATAAAAGTGTGACGCGGGGGACTCAGTCCGTGTAGAAGACTTTCTTAGCTTGGGAAAATTATTCCATTTTCCAGGGTTGAATTAGAATATCTCGCTGTTCAATTAACTACCAATCTATGCCTTGTAATATTAGTAACGATAAATTACGTTACCTACGTAGCCCTTAAAACCAACTTTGGACTTTTATAATTTTAAGTGTAAAAGTTAAAACAATCGTGTGCTATATGTATATATGTTTATTAGGGTTGAATTGAAAATCTCTTGAAAAACTCTATGAATTATCGTACAATACAAAATTGATTTTTAGATTTTTGCATAGCTAATTATACCACACGAGTCAAAATAAGATGTACCTACCTACATAATTTTGAACTTAGATTAAATTAACTCTTAATTAGTTGTTCGTTAAATCGTTGACTTGAGCGGTATTGTCAGCTAAGCGATGAGATGCAAATTTAATCTAAATCAATTTCGTATTCTGCGGGGATCTTAGCTAGGTATTTATTTTTTACGTACATACAGTCATAATATCAGGCCATTATTCCCAGAGTGGGGTAGGCAGCAGAAATACCAACAACTCTAAGAGGACTTGTTGATAATTCTGTAACCACATTTTGCACAATCAGGCCAAGAAGTTTACTAGTGTATTAGTGACAGTGTACAAGCCCTTATTCCCTTAGTCACCTATTATGACATCCACGGGAAGACAAGGAGTGGCACTATTCTAACCCGGCAACCACACTTTCTTTTTTATTCGTTTTAAAAACATCACGAAAACCGTTTTACACAACTACAGTTTGCCGTGTGGTGGCAATATATAATCCTGGTATTAAATGACACCTCATTATTAAGAGTTCTAAATTGAATTTTAAGTGTCAGACATAAAAGCAAGATAAGTAACGTTCGTGCAAATGGATAGCGAAACTTAAAGTATCAATATTATTTGGCTTCATTTACAAGATTATTAAAAACACGACTGTTCGATAAATGAAAAAGTGGACTGTATGGGTACGAGAAACGACAAAGGGGTGCGACAGAGTTGGAAGGGATTACCAGAAATATTGTGTATGTTCTATTATAAATTAAAATTAGGCTAGACTAAAGTGAGTGGTGGTCTGACCTGGCGTCTCCGGATCTGCTGGATACAGAATCGTAGGCGTCCGCAGCGATGCACCGTTGGTGGCAGTTTTCAGCTTCTCCAGATCGACCGTCAACCTTACCTTCAGTACACGCACTTAGCCTTCGATTTACGTCCAGGGTTCACGCCGGGAGCCTCCAATACACTTTGTTTAGTTATATTACGAAATTAGGTGAATTAGTGAAAAGGTTGAATTATTAACGGAGCGAGAGGTGTTCGCGCGACAATATTTTAAAACGGAACCCAATTAAGTAACGGACTTTGGTGGGGGGAGGGAAATTGTTGCCAGCTACGTAAAGGTAAACCCTTTTTAATGTTACCACAACAAAACTAAAATAAACTACTAGACAATGACAAAAGTGAACAACGACAGAAAATCAAAGATTGTGTTTGGTTTACACCTGTGAAGGGCTGAGATTTTAAACGGTTAAAACGATATCGCCTTTGACGTGTAATTGCAGTAATGGCGGACGAGTTAAGAACACTACCAAAACACTTAAATGCGTAAATTACGGTCTGTCAAAATTGATGCCATGTAATTAGTAGACCCATTCTTTTGTTTACGCAACGTCACCGTGTTTTACGCGTCGGTGTGGTCGCTCCCTAACGCAGTAGAATAGAGGCCCTGTACACTTGATAAACTATATTTTTGTATGTATGGTAAAAATATTAATTTACAACTTGTTGAAACTATAATAAAATACTTGATACACAAGTTATACAAATTTAACGATGAACTTTCTTTAAAAATAGTTATTTGTATGATTTTTATACAGTCGGGTGTAAGAATTAATTATGTAGATTAATTCAGGTTTCTACAGCGTAATATGTAGCAAATTATCCTGTTTATTAAAATCTCCGCGTCTATATATAACCATTAGTCAACCAATGGTCACATAGAGACCACATGGTCGTTGTAAAAAAACTAGTGTCCGACCGAAATTTCGGTTTCGGTTTCGGTTTCGGCCAGTTTCGGCCAAAAAATCAAGTTTCGGCCCGAGTTTCGGTTTCGGCCAAAAACGGCCGAACCCTTCGGCGGGCGCGCTCGGCACGGCTGGCAATATGGCGTCGTCGCTCGCCTGACTCCGCCGGCAACTACCTAAATCAGTGCGCTTTGCTGGTGTAGACGTGTCAATACGTGTTGTGTTGTATATATATGTATTTTTTTCACTTTATAGGGTAGTTAAATTTTCAAACAGAACCTCTGTAACTGTGCTGAAATTTCATTGTGATAAATCTTTGAAAGTAGAAACCTGTAATTATAGGTCGGCGAGATATTAATTTTAGAAAAAACTTTTCGACTTTTTAAGGACTTTTTTTTTTATAATAGGTTCGGTTTCGGTTTCGGTTTCGGCTGAAACTACAATGAAACCGAACCTTCGGTTTCGGTTTCGGTTTCGGCAAAATAATATGTTTCGGTCGGTCACTAAAAAAAACATATAAATTACCCTTGGAGCTACCAAAAATATAATAAATAATGCTAGTCATCAACACTTACACCAAATATTTTTTAAATTCAAAAGAACACGCGATTAACGTATTATGAATGATTTGCTTCAGGTCAAATTCCAACATGGGTGCGAGGCACTTTACTGCGGAACGGCCCGGGGTCCCTTAAAGTTGGCTCCATGCGATTCGACCATCTCTTTGACAGCTCCGCCCTACTGCACAGGTATTTTTTTTTAACTGGAAAGGTTGCCTTAAACTAGAACCTGTGTGTGATGGTAAGTGGTCTCTATGAATATAGATATTTGTAATCCCAAGACTGCAATCTTAAGACTGCGAATACATTGGCACCTTCAAGTTTTCAAAATAGCTTAGTAACGATATCCGTAACAATAAATGTACTAATTTTCATCTTGCATTGTTATGTTACATAACAATTAAAATTACTAAGTAGATGGCCAAGCTCTTGTTTGTTTGAGCAATCGGATGGGTTATTTCCTAGTTACCGTCGCTTCCGCCTGACCAGAATCGCACCCTAAAAGTATAATTGAGCAAATAGTTCAGTCAACAAATGCTAAAAGGGAGTATAGAGTGTGTCAACAGGAACCTCAGCAATTCTTTCAGATATTGGTTCAGGTTGCTTAGGGAGAGAACATACTAAAACAATTTTAGTTTTTTTACTTACTCGTATATCTCAAAATGGTGCATCATCGTAGGAAAAAAAACAAAGAACAGATGAAATTTGATAAAAAAATCCACTACTTACTTTAATTTAAATTTACACTTTTTAACCGACTTTAAAAAAGGAGGATGTTCTCAATTCAACTGTATGGTGTTTTTTTGTGTTTTTGATCCGATCCGATTGATCCGTCGATTGTGAATCGATTTTGAATTATTATTTTTTGTATTGAGTGTACTCCCGCGGTGGTTACATGGTCACCATGTTGGTATCTGATGTGGAGATCCGTGAGAAATTAATGCATATAGCGATTTTGGTATTTTCAGTAACGAGGCAGTAGTATT
Source organism: Acleris holmiana (assembly GCA_949316455.1). Taxonomy (NCBI): domain Eukaryota; kingdom Metazoa; phylum Arthropoda; class Insecta; order Lepidoptera; family Tortricidae; genus Acleris; species Acleris holmiana. The sequence goes on along the minus strand of OX438765.1, from coordinate 10,837,624 downwards.
TGCATGCTGAAAGTATCATTTGGTGAAGTGAAACTGATGATGAAGACCACTGATGGCCACCGGAACTCCTTAATGGTACCTTTTTCAAGGGTATTTCAAGGGTGGCGATAAGATATCTCGATTTAGACAATTAACCGACTATGAGGAAGCACATTTGAATGGTTCAAATATAATTAGTATGCACTACGACATTCCCGCGGCGTTGCTTGCGGCGAACGTGAAATATCCTGTGGGTCTTCTTCATTGAGAAGTGGGAGTTCAGTGGGATTATGATTACTAAAATAATATATAAAATAATATTAATTAAAAAACAACATAAATCGCCTTCAAAAACCCAAAAAACAACTTTTTTCAAATGCTATTAGGTCAGTCAAACTGAAGTCGGCGTCCCACAAATATTTTAACCAATAGCCCACTACAGTTTGACTGACCTATTAGCATTTAAAAAGAAGTTATTTTTTAGGTTTTTGAAGGCGGTTTTTTGTTTTATAACTTTTTATTTTATTCAAATCCATAACCGTTGTTGAGCTGCACGCTTCGGAAAAGTGAATATTTTTGTATACCTTACGTTTTTCACTAAACATTCCTTGAAAACATTTTACCTGTTGAACTGAGAATATTTTTTTTGATAAGAAGTTGTACATTATAAATTTGTCATCAAGTATTTATGTATTTTGCTGTAAGTAATGCATTTTATGTTTATCTTTTGATTACAATGAAATTCGAAATTATGCAAAAAATACACTGCAACAAAATGCATACTTAAAGTGTAATTTCCAGAAGGTCTTTAATTATGATTATTGTATATTTGTGCGAAGTAACGACCGGTGATGTTGCGCACTTGACCACAGACTAGATTACGAACACAATAACTCAACTTGGCCCAATTATAGTTCTTGCACTGTAGCTTGGTGCCTTGAACGAGCTTGCATAAGCCAGGCAATTTTTACGTTTTTTTGAAAATAATTAAATATCTGGCTAAACGTTTTGTAAACAGTATCATAGAATTCATAGAGTGTTATTTTGAAGTACTTCATTTTTGAATCCACTAAAATATCATACCGGAAGTTTTTAGAAAAAAGTTGTAGGTAACCCTAGTAGAGGTGGAATTTATCAGCAAAAATGCAATACTTAACTATAAAATATAATACATACCCTATCGTTACATACTGGTTTGCTCAAGTCATAACTGGTGTCAGGTACGACAAATAATCCTGTGGAGTGTACTGAGCACAGGGCAAGACACATAGGTGTGTGTTGTCTTGTGTTCCTTTTATTTTCGTTCATTTAGTATTTTTGTGTTATGTTGTATTATGTTATGTTACTTGTGTTAGAATCACTAACCTAGGCTAAGTATTCCGTATCTAACAAATTATTATGGGCAATAGCCTGAAATAAATGATTCTATTCTATTCTATTCTATAATGAACAGAGAGTAGCTGTGTATTTTCAGTTGGATTCAAATGGATATACGACAAAAAGCGTGTAAACAATAAACATTAGCATAGGTACCAAAACTAAACACCGATATGATTTATTTCACTTGAGTTTTGCAATAAATTTATTTTTCGATCCAGGAACAAAAATACCCAAGTGGATTTTATAAAATATGCATATGAAAGAAAATGAATTAATTTAGATATTTGCAAAGTAAATAAACGCTCTATTTTTACATAATTAAAGCAAGCTAATTGTTTATTTACTGTAGACGCCAAAATATAATTGTAAATTCCCCTCCCCCCCCTCTGAAGCCAAAACTACAAATACTAAAAATCCAAAAAAAACTTAAATTAAAGAAAATATAACGAATTTTAAAGGAAAACTATCACGACTAAAAACGAAGAAACACTAAAACTAACATGAACTAAACTAACTAACTAAAATCATCTAAGACGGCACCAATTGACTTTAAATAGAAAATTGTTATTATTTGTTGAGTTTTATGTTTGTAGTACGAGGGTGACACTGAAAGTTTTTAGAACTGGCCACTTGTAAGATTTACAAAATAATTAAAAAATAAGTTTAAATTTTGAAATTGAAACTTTTTGCCAGTATTATTGAGTATGAATTTTATTCATTGGTCATTTGTTTTACGATTTGGCGGCAAATTGAAAATTGTTTGTGTCACGTAAGCATGAATTTAACGCATGGTCCGACATGCTCTTGCCCGGTTTTTTTTAGGGTTGTTCGTAATTCTGTAGCTCTGCCAACCGCACTCTGGGAATGAAGGCGTGATGTTATGTATGTACAGTCCGTGAGCTCCTAAAAGAACCTTCGGATTTTAGAAGCATACTTCGGGTATTGACGATGACACGCGATAGTGATATGCGGTTCTGTTCTGTAATCAACTTACAAAACTTTTCGAAGTTACCGTAAAAAGTTATGCAAAGAATAACCATCAGTACAAAATAAACCTTACTGTAATAATATTACGCTTATTTTTTTTTCTAACTTTAATACATATGACTTTTCGTCATGTTACAAATAAAACAAAATTAGCATTTTCGAATTCTTCCTTCGTTAATTTAAATAAAGAACACCCCGCTCTCACACACTACTTTTGTTTGGAACTATATAGAGCTGTTATACTCACCTGTGGATTCTTAGAAACTACATTTATATATATAAAAAAAAAAACGTAATAACGGAAAAGACATGTCTGAAGGCGGTTAGAACATTAAAAAAGTGTATATTCGCTAGCAGGCTCTGCTAATTCACATTAAATTAAATTATATTATGGACAATAAATAATATACACACGTCGGCAGTGCCGCCACCCCGAAAATTACTCAGGGATATTGCTAACGGCGTGCAGATACATGAAAAGATATAACCTCGTAGCTAGGATATTCACCAGCAACTTGCTCTTCTATACGATCTTTTGTGTTCACTCTTCTTTTGTACCATGTGGTACCGTGTTAAAAATGCACTAATTTACACGTGACACGACCTATTGAGATCAACCTATCATCACGGGCAGGAATATTGTAGCGAATAGGCCTGATATCGTGCTGCTGGGATTGATCACCATGACACCATGATGAGAGGTATGTTCACCAACAGCTTAAAAGACGATTAGAGATTAACCGCTGTCAAAATGTATTGGTTTGATGCAGCCAATTAAAATGCTTGGTGAACACTGACGTGCGTGGCTAAGAAGAGGAAAAAATCGAAATTAGAAAAAAATAACTCATCATAATCAGCTCATTGTATTTATTCTATTCTGGATCAGATGGCTTATAATACAAAACGAATTTGTTTATTTCAGAATTTTAAAAAGCCTCTGATTGTTGAAATATGAATACAACAAACACATAAGACGATAGAGTATCAGTTGTGTAATTAATTTAATTGAGGATATGGGCCTACTACAGGTACTTGATCCTTGAGTCAATATCAGAGTCATTTGTATTAATTATAATTCGATCACTGTAGTCGTCTATAACATTTTCGTATTTTCGAAACTCTTCTTCGCACTTCATTGCGTGCTGGCAAACTTTTCTCCACTCATCTGAACCAATCATATTTACCTTCTCTTGCAACAGATTCCTTACCGTTGTCATATTCATGTTAATGTTGCGTTGGGCTACGTATTGCTTTAACTGGGACCATATATTTTCAATAGGGTTAAAGTCTGGGTGATATGGAGGTAAACGGAGAACAGAATGACCCTGTCCAGCAAGTATTTTATCTATTGAGTATTCCATATGTTCGTGTTTGTGTTTCAGGATAATGTCTTAAATTCGTGGTTTTGTTAAGTTCGGATTAACGGGAATGTCACGTGTTGTTAACCAATTTAACATGTCTTGTTTTCGGGTATTAGAGTTTGGAGGCTTTTCTATGTATTTGTTATGATATGGGGCGTTGTCAACTACTAAAACTGAATTTGGTGGTAAATTTTGAATAAGTTGGTTTTTCAGCCATTTTTCGTAATTTTCATTGTTCATTTCTTTATGGTATCTGTAGATTTGTACATAAGCAACGCACAGGGTATAAAGCCATTTTTACTACCGGCATGTGCTATTATAAGACGTTGGCCTTTGGAAATAGGTTTTTTAATTCCTGCGTTACTAGAATCTGACCAACTTTTTCCTTTGATGTGCGAAGTGTGTATGTATGATTCATCCATATATACTATATCTCTTCCTTCATTTCTATATTTTTTAATATTGTCCAAGTACACACATTGTTTGTCCTTTTTAGTCACACATCATGTTTTTCCATTAATGTTTTTCTGTTATCGTTCGTTTTGCAGTACCGAAAACCCATTTTCTGTAGAATTTTTCTTAATGTGAATGTAGATCCCTTGAAATTGATTGCTTCTATTAATTTGAGTCGCTTATTTTTCAGATGTAATCAAAACTGTCCAGATTCAAAGAAAATTCCTTTTTAGGTCTACTTCTCTTGGGTGTGTCAAATGAATTGTTTTGGTCTGCTTCGTTTAATATTCTTTTTAATGTACTTTTCGAAATCCCGGTTGCTTCTATAACTCGGTCTTGAACCTTCTTAAAATATTTACAATCAACACTTTTAAAAAATATTTATATACTTTATAAACAATTTCCCGTGATTGGCTATTTACAGAAATTCCCTGTTTAAGTTGACTCCCCATGGAAAACAATTTCCGTAAAATAACAAACTAAATAAATAAGTAAGTGGTGGTTTTATCTGCTCTATATAAATCAATGAAAGAACAACGAGTGCACTCTTCGCGTGATGGATTGCTACTAAGTCAAAAAGACAATTGTCATTTTCTACTACACGAATCTTTCCGATTTTCCCAGAAACCCGAAGGTTCTTCTAAGAGCTCACGGACTGTATGTATATAATACCTCACCAATGGTAACTAACAAATAAGTTAAAAATTAAGATTAGTGTGGAGATGAGGAGTCATATATATGTATATATATATATATATATATATATCGATATTTAATCTAGGTACACGAACGTATCGACAACCTTATAAATAGATGATTTTTAAGTATTGTCAGAGTTTAGAATTTCCTTAAACATTGGTGATAATGATAACAGGATTAATATAATTTGTTATTTAAGTACCTGGATTTTGGTAATTTCAGGTTCAAATTGTGTAACAGTCTTTTATGAGATGACGAGAGTTCAATAATATCTAACTTAAATCGATATTTTCAAATCCAGATTAAACACTACTACGTCACTAGTCACGTACCCGCTGCATAACCGTTGTCAAATATATGTCAGCCCTACCAAGGTATATCGCAAGAACTATATGATTAATATTTTGTATAAACTATGGTGATGTGGCGACATCGCCACCGAAAGCACCCAGTTATTTTGTACTGATTCATTGGTTCTCACTTCTCAGTCGTAGTGCAACTGCCCGATCAGCTGTCAAGGTCGTGAATTTGAATCCCCCAACTTGTGTGACCTTATTGCTGTATATGTGCGTAGCGTTGGTATATTACTTCTTAACCTTGATCTTGACGTCGCCAAACTTAATCTTTAAATTCGTAACCTTCACTTTCAGGTTCGCGATCCACGACGGGAGCGCCACGTACCAGTGCCGCTTCCTGCAGTCCAACACGCTGAAGCGCAACCGAGCAGCGCAGCGGATCGTGGTCACAGAGTTCGGCACGAGCGCGGTTCCCGACCCCTGCCATACTATTTTTGACAGGTGCAAACAATTTGCAGTCATGTATAGTCATGTTGTGCTGCTGCGCTCTTTGCTTCTGAGTTCATTACACGAAATTTTGTAAAGGCTTACTCTAACTGACCGCTTACTCCCCGTAAGTAAAATTACACGAGCATGAAAGGTTCTTAATCTTACGAGTATGTCTTATTACCACCACCTCCTGGATACAGACGCACGCAAATAAATAAATGCAACTCTTAAAATAATTCGCTCTTCAATGATGACGATCGATGTTGCCAAACTTCGAAAACTTTTAACTATCCCAAAACCGATTGCTCGACTTTTCGAGACTGCTGCATTGGTGTCATATTTTCTTAATCAGGTACACACTATTTAACTCCCGATGTCAACAAAGGCGTTATAATTTTGTCGTTTGTCTGTTTATTTTCTGGGATTATTTGCAGTAGTTCCTCTTTGCAGCACCTTTTTATAGAAATATGAATACTACTTTCACACTAAAACGTACCTAATGCTAAAGGAACTACTGCGATCGTGTGAATAAGCAATTTTCTGTAACATTTAATACCCAAAAGAATGGAACGATATAGTTTAGTGTTGTTTTCAAAACAAAACTGGAACTGGGTTAGTTGGAAGAGATCCCTTAAAGGGATAAGTTTGCCTTTGTATAATATTTTCTTGTATCTTTATTGTATTGCTTTGTACAATAAAGTAAAACACATACAACAGTATACATAAAACTAGTTTAACAGGTTTAGTTCCTTACAAGGTTTGACAAAAAGTTAGTTGAGCTGGGCTAGGATTCTACACGGTAATAACGATATCGTCTATGACGTGTTTCCGTATTGTCAACGTTTTGATAACTCTTATTTAATTTACAATAATGGTGACTGTGGCATAAACGATTGTAAAACACGTCAAACGCGATATCGTTATAACGCAGTAGAATAGAGGCCCTGTTTAAGAATTATTGGCTTTGGAAGTAGTAGTGGCGCGGGCGGGCAGTCGCAATGTTATCGTAACCGTCTATTTAACAGTTCTTTATCTTGTTTTTTTTTTTTTTTTTTTTTTTTTATGTTAAGGAGAAGGCACACGAGCACTCAGGCCACCTGATGGTAAGTGGAATCTGAGACCCATAGACATTTGAATTCTCAAGACCTTAATCCTGAGACCTCAAATGCGTTGCCAACCCTGAGGACTAAGATGGAATGCCTCTATGCTAGTAATTTCACCGGTTGTCTTATCCCCACACCGGAACACAACAATGCGAATACTGTTGTTTGGCGGGTGGTTAATGGATAAGATGGTGGTAGCGATCCGGACGGACCCTGCACAGGGTCCTACCACCACTAAACACCACCACTAATTTCCAGCTTCTAAGCCTATGTAGTAAGAAATTTTCGTAGTAAAATGATGGTATTTTGTTTTTTTCAGAGTTGCAGCACTTTTTAACCCTGGAGAGTCCATGTCTGACAACGCTATGATTTCCCTCTACCCGTTCGGCGACGAGATGTATGCGTTTACGGAGGGACCAGTCATTCATAGGTGAATTAAATATAATAGCATAGCAATGAGATAACTTAAATATAAACAAACAATATCTGACAATAAAGCTGATTCGAGGATACACGTTACAGGGCCTCTATTGAACTTAAAACCATATTGTCTTTGACGTGTTATGGTATTGCTTTTAACTGGGCCGCCGTTACTGTAAAGCAAGAAGCTTATATAAAGGTGGGTACGAATTAGAGCAGCCTCGGGTTGAGGCACGCACGGCTCACCTATTTTGCTCAAATTGGTACGCGCTCACGCGCTGTGAACGAGCAACGCGCGAGCGACACGCGGCGAGCCGTCGAGAGTCGGTCTTTTGACCGTGCTCAAAGGCACCTCGGTGTGCGTGCCTCGCGTAATTTGGACGCGTATCCAAGCGTGCCGCGGGCAGAACGACCAGTTCTAACTTATCTATGGGCGAGGCGCGTACAAATTTGATAAAATGAGCCGTTCCACCGCCGAGGCGATTTCTTCTTTTTGTTAATAATTCGGTGAATCATGCATGATAAACGCAGCCGCGGCTGTCATCGTATCCGACGCCATTTTGAACGACGCATAATGTCGGCTCGCGGCAAGCGCGCTGCCTCACCCGCCGCGCATGATTATGTGCAACAATTTGGCTCACGAGCAGCTCGCCGCACGGGGCGGGCATGCCTCAAGCTGAGCCGCTCATATTCGTACCCAGCTTAATATGACACTGGAGATTGCACGGCGAATAACGTGTTGAGGCCAAGAAAAGTGACTTTAATGACGCCGCTTATGTTTTTGTCATCAAAAACATAAGCGGCAACGGTTTTTGACCCTTTCTTTTCATCCTAAAGAAAGGGACAAAAACATAACTATAACATAGTCTTTAAGTCATGTGGGAATCGTGAGTGTTGGGTCAAACCAGAACGATCCCTGAGCCAGATAATAAGCACGCATTATCAGTATTACCAATTTTTTTTTCTATTTTCCATAAATACTACATACCTAGATACAAACCTTACAATGATGTCCGATAATTACAACGGTTAATCAAAAAATCTTCATGATTGTGCCCAGCTTGAGAGTTTAGTGAGTGTTTCAAATCGACTGTTATAGGGATCATGCTTCATTTACCGTTTGAATGCTCCGTGTCTGTTTGTATACAGCAGTTTTTCTCAGCAACTAATAAATCTATCAAACTGAAATTTGGCATAGGTGTTTAACTTGCTTATCCGCATCTATTTATGTACCTACAGTATTGGAAATGAGGTGTAAAAGGAGTTTAGCAAAACTATTACAGGAAATAGAGTATCAAATAAAAGTGCTTGATTAAAACATTGTAAAACTATTTATTTTTAATTTTACTTATCTACTTAGTTTCGCCTATCACCTAGGGCCCAAATGAGTTATTTGATTTTAATGTATTTCCGTTTTATTTTTGAGCTATGGTTTTTAGAACTAAGAAAGAGACTTTCGCTTGTACTTTGTAACTTGAAGCTTCGTGAATCGGGCGTCAGGTCTCAGTTCTCAGTTCTGCGTAGTTTATGGTTATTTATGTTTTTAATTTAATCTTCATTATATCGGGATAGGGTAGACCCGGTGACCCTGGACACGATGGAGCGGAGGAACCTCGCGGAGAGCCTGGCGCTGGTCAACCACACCTCTCACCCCCACGTCATGCCGAACGGTCAGTTTCAGACACCACGCTCACAACCATTTGATTTAATTTTACATATGAATTAAAACATGTGAACAGCTAAATATAATCGTGAATTAATCGTTTGTCACCAGCAATATATGGGGACGGATTTAGATTTTGGATACGGGTGTACGCGGGTGAACGGTAAACAAGATTCTTACCCGTTATCTAGAAGTCTTGTACCGTTTTCCAAATAAATAAAATATAAATATCACGGGACAATCTCACACAGGTGACCTTATCCCAAACTAAGTGAATGTGTAATGTGTGATATATATTCCCTGCTGAATTAATTATTAAGAATAAAATAAATACATGTGCTGTTTCTTAAGTTTATTCGTTATTGTAACTGTTGTTAAAATATATGCCAGTAAAAAACTTACACACTAATAGATATGCCAACGATTTCAGTCGACTGTGTACGAGAGTACTTGGGGTAGGTGGGCTAAGTGGGCTTGCTTTTTTCGAGGCGATTTTAAACCCCAAGTAATATGAAAGCGCTTTAAGTGCACGTACCTAGGTACATCGAGCTCGAAATTTCCTTTTATCAAGTAACGTTAACGTAACGTCATAGACAAAATGTGAATGGTAATTGAAATCAGCGCTCCGCGTCCCCGTGTATCGGCATCGAATAGTAATTAAAGGTGGAGTATAGGTATAATAAATAAACGGAAACGTGAGCTGTGACGTCAGTCTGTTTTAGGGATTCAAAACACGTTATCGAATAGTAAAGAAATGGTCATGCTAGAGCTTCTAACGTTTTGCTGTTTGCAGGTGACGTGTACAACGTCGGCATGTCGCTAGTGAAGGGCCGCCTGCAGCACGTCGTTGTCAAGTTTCCGTTCATTGAAAAAGGTTCGATACCCCTGTAGAAATATTTCATCGTATTCTTTTGACTCGTATAAATTAAATTTAAATAATTTCAATTCTCTAATTATACTACAACCAATTCATTTTCCTGATGATCTATCTGCCCTCCTAAGGTATCTTTAACTTTAATTATCTTTACATAGTATAAAACAAAGTCGCTTTCCGCGTCTGTCTGTTGTCTGTGTTTATATCCGCTGACTTCCTCCAAACCACGCAACGGATTTTAATGCGGTTTTCACCTTCAGTTAGAGATTATTTAACGAAAGGTATATTGTATAATAAATTCTGATTTATATATGTATATTACAGAAAACTCAAATAAACCGAAGCGAAGCGAGGGCGGGCGCTAGTCTCAGATAAGACTCCTGTAGCAATATCAACCTCATTACTTACAGAAAGATAATTAAAACTGCTTTGGTAATTGAAAATAGATACTGTTTATTGGCTTAGGGGGTAGCATTGTTCTTGTTAAAAAATGCAAGCAATACTTTTACCAAATGTAAAGTCATGCTAGGTATTCACCTGAATCCAAAAAAGTTCAACGATCACAAAAACAGGTTATTACCTTATAAATCACTGTCTTCTCCATCTGTTTCAGGTGACATGTTTGAAAGGGCACACATCGTGGGTAGCATGAACCCAAGATGGCCACTGTACCCAGCCTACATGCACAGCTTCGGTAAAATATCGTTGCAACATCCAAGACCCAGGAACAATTTATTTGTGGCTCCACAATTATTTTGTTCTTAACCCTTAACTTGGCAGTGTGCACCACAGTATACATACCATAATGCTCACTTTTTGTTTTTTTGGATTGATATTTTTTTATGCTGGTTCGAAATCAAATAGGGTTTGAATTCACGACTTTTTTAATTTTTGCCAATTTAAGGGGGGACAAAACCTGGAACTGCTAGCTTTGTAACATCGTTAAAATTTGATGTATGTGTCCACTGTGTCCAGGCATGACAGAGAATTACTTCGTGATCGTGGAGCAGCCGCTGTCGGTATCGCTACCGGGGATGATACGCAACCAAATCGCCAACCGGCCGCTCGCCGCCAGCCTGCAGTGGTACTCGAAATACGAGGTAACTACGAGTACTACCACAGGGAAGCTAGAATATAAAGTTAACGTGTACAGTCATGACAGAGCAGTACTTCGTGCTTGCACATGTTTTATCCATTTATTACATAACTTACAATACGAAATTCGGTCATTCCATTTCTTGTTCGAGGCTATCTTAAATACTATTCTAAATAGTAGCCCGTTAGTGGGATATTTTCTAGAGCCTGACATTTTGAGACTAGGAGTATCGGTCTGTGCTCTGCACGAGTGCCACGTTGGCTCTATCGATGACCAACGTGGACACCACGGCCTTTAATGCTCATCCCTTTAATGGTCATGCTGCGCTAACCATTATTATTCGTCGTTCGCTTGTCTATGTCAATCCCCCTGCAATCCTCGAGCCCAATGGGATATCGAAGGACGTCGACAAGACTTTGGTTCTATGGAACATGGGACGGATGCTTGTCTGGGATGCCACCTGCGTGGATACGTTAGCCCCCCCCCCCCTAATATCTTCCTGGAACCACAAAAAGCGCTGGTGCGGCAGCAGAGGCGGCCAAGAATATAAATAAAATTAAATATCAGCTTAGTAGCTCGGCACCGAAAACTATTCTGTTCCTTTCGGTGTCGTATTAAGTATTAGCATTGCTATTGAGTGTGAAAATGCTGCTACCATATTTGGCACTATAACAAATAAATTTTGTTATATAGTTATTCGTTTATATTCAATAAAATTACGGTGTATTTTTAGAATCTGTTACTTTTTTTTCGACATAGATTGTTGCAATTTGGGTAGGTATATTAAGTATCATTTAAATGACAAATACAACGATTAAAATTTAGTTTTGCAAGCTGTGAAATCAAACAAACAAATTAACCAAAACCAGCATCTCTAATTTAAAACATTTGCTACTGGACTATAAGTATTTATTTATCTATGTAAGTATTAGTAGTAGCCTAGAGATTAGGTTTGGGACTAGGTAGGTCAATTTCTCTGAGATTTTCCTCCCCCTAGAAATTTTTTCATTCATTTTTTACCTAGTTAGTTGTCAAATTTATTAACAGCCTTGGTGCGCGAGTCCGGTTCATATTTGGCCAGGTCTTTTATATAAGGTGTTAAAGTGGTTACAAAAGTTAGGTACCTTTAAGCATATTTACTCTACAGAGGCGAAGAAGCTCGTAGACGAGTTAAGGCCAGAGTTACCCTGAGGGTAGGGTGGTTAGATCCCCGCCACAAGGTTAATTATAAGTCCTTTGTAGTGAGAGTACAGACCAAAGATCTGTCGACCTTTTTAAAGGAGGAATTCTGGCCGAGTGGTGTCATATTTCGGCGATATCGGGGTCGCCGGCTATGTGACACCGAGAAGTTATGTTAATTTTAAGTTATACACTGTAATATGTACCTATTATATTTGTAAATATGGGCCTTGTTGCTTGAAATAACGTTATTCTATTCTGTTCTATTAAATTCCAAAGATTAATCATTTGTGAATTGTATTTCGATACAGTGTATACATATGTGTTTTTATCATTTCCCTGCGACATATAAACCTATCTGATACTCTCTTATGTCTAGTGATATAGACGCATCATATGTTTTGATCACAATTATAGAAAGTATATAATTGTTGATTTTAATACTTAAATTCCAATGCTTCATTTCAGACTCACATTGTCCTAATAAGTCGGACAACTGGTAAAGAAGTCAAAAGGTACCGCACGGACACGTTTTTCTATCTCCACATCATCAACGCCTACGAGCAGGACGGCAGATTGGTGGTGGACTTGTGTGCATATAATGACGCTAAGATGATAGACGCAATGTATATTGAAGCCATTGAAGTGAGTCTCTTTTACGCACATACTTCATTATAAGCGTGAAAACCAACAGGTACTTGCTGCCATCAGCCAGCTTGATAAATATGCCCATTGTATAACTAATGTTAAGTTAAAATTTTGCAGTCCGTTGTTGGTATGAATTGCGTCGAATTTCTTTTTCGAAATTAACCGTCCATTCTTAAGTAAGATAGTATTTATAATATGTATAAAACGGTATTGGAGCGGTCGAGGGTACAAATAAGTATTTGGTTAGTGATAGCCTAACACAGACTAAATTAGTCGATGCCCAATATACTTTAATTGGTAAAGTCACATTGCTTTAGATATTATGTTTTTAGTGTGTTATGCAGAATATTCATTATTATACTTTGAATGATATATAACCGTTTAAATTAAGTTTTTCGGGTATTTCCATCAACATTTTTCTTAAGACGGTTGAGTTGGACATAAGCAATCATCAACATGATAATATTGATAATACTCCATTAACTGGAGCAGAACGATTTTTCAAAATGTCAAGTAAGTAATTATTTTAAGCTCAAAATAGATCTTAATTCACTTTTTGACCGTTTTAATTTCACCATACCTAAAATATTTAGAAATAACGACATATAGTTAAAAAAAATTAGCTATCATAAATTGCTGCAGGAACGTCACGTCACAAAGATATAGCGGAAATGCTGTGAAAATATCCTCTTTAGATAATAATATTCAAACACATATGACGACTCTATTGCATCTTGTTCTACTTCCATAATTTGTTTTACGATGATTAGTCCGAGCTATGGTTATTGTATTGTCCAAGATGTCAACGTTAAGATAGCACTTATTTATTTGGCACTGATGGTGGTCCTTTTAATCCCAGTACTGATAATACGGTAACGCACCGTACCGAGCATTTGTTGAAAATGTCTTTTACCTCTAGTAGTCATTGGAACAGGGGTGCTATTTTCTTAAGCAGGATTTCCTAACCAGTGGGGCGGCACGCCTCCTTAAGGGGGCACAGAAAGATGGCAAGGGGGCATCTTTCTATACGGTGTAGTAACTGTAACACTCAACAGGGTGATACGAGTACATTCAGTCTTTCTCGTACGTTTGTTTTTTGTCTTGAAATAAATCAAAGGGGGCATGAAATCACTACATAGTATAAACCGAAGTCGTTTCTCGCTGTCTGTCCCTAAGTATGCTTAGATCTTTACTACGCAGCGGATATTGATGCAGATTATGTTTTAAATAGATAGAGTGATTCAAGAGGAAGGTTTATATGTATAATACTTTAAACCGGAGTGAAGCGGGGGCGGGTCGCTAGTATAAATGTAAATGTCTCTATGTTCTATTCTTTTAACTTTTAGTTTTTCTGTCAAAATGTTTGATTATATTTGTTGTGTAGCACTGTATTGTTTTTCAAATATTTTTTGTGAGTTTTAACATATATTATTTAATAATGGGAGGCGCGACGCAAAAAAGTTGGGAAACTCTGCTCTTAAGTAACGTATTTTCAATTCGTTGATGGAGCATTAACCGGTTAACTAATTTTATCCCCATCGCGTCCATAGACACATCGCCAAGTAGATTTAGGAACCTACTACCTTGGTCGAGCTGCTTCCCTGCTTCGTCGACAAAACCTAAGACCAAATTAAAGTAAAGTATTATAAATGACGGAAAATCTTACTTTGTCAGTTAATAATCCGTCAACGAATAGAAAAAGGCATTGTTTAAGAGAATCACCTAGTTAAGTAAATAAAGCAAGCTAGCCCCTTTTGGGTAGTTTATCATTTACAGGAACTAGCGAGAAAACTAGGTACTTATCGGAGATGGGTTTTTGGTTAGGGACCCAATTCTCGTGACCTCAAGATGATTTTTTATGCGAGATGAACTGTCAACTGCGTACATATTTTTGATATATCTCGCATGAAAAATCATCTCGAAGTGACGAAAGTCGGGCCCCAGGGCCTCTTTTCTTGTCAGTAAATCACATCACATTGTCAGGGAGCGAAACTTTGGTGCCGATGACAGGCGTATGACGTCAAGCTACATACAGAGTGTATCTAGATTTTATTATGTGTACCTAGATATATATCTAATTATAAAATTCTCGTGTCACGGTGTACGTTATTGAACTCCTCTGAAACGGCTGGACCGATTTTAATTAAATTTTGTATGTATACCGGGTAGGTCTGAGAATCGGCCAACATCTATTTTTCATACGCCTAAGTGATATAAAAAAAATGCAGCGGGTGAAGCCACTGGCGGGTCGCTAGTATTATCTAGATTTTACATCATCACTTACAACGACTTAGTGGCCTTTTTAGTTTACCGATATTGACACTTGAGTTGAGACGGCCAGTACTAATAAAAAACATAATTGACCGTCATTGTCGTTAAAAAGAAGATTGTTGGAGACAATAACTCATTATTCTTCTTTATTTGTATTTTGTAAATATAACCG
Organism: Acleris holmiana; assembly: GCA_949316455.1. Classification (NCBI taxonomy): domain Eukaryota; kingdom Metazoa; phylum Arthropoda; class Insecta; order Lepidoptera; family Tortricidae; genus Acleris; species Acleris holmiana. Next base: position 10,822,554 of record OX438765.1, on the reverse strand, counting down.
AAACATTTACAGTTTCGCTTGAGAAAAGTTTCCATTACTTGCAGAAGTATCCTTTTCTGATTGCAAATAATGTTTTTTTTATCTATTTTATTTTATATATATTTGTATTGTTTTGTCATTAATTTAATATTTACATTATCATTACAGCATTGTTAAGAATCAGTGGGGTGTCGCAAATAGTTTATATAAAAGCACCTATATGTGAACTTGCGTCATAATGACGTCATCGGCACCAAAGCTTCGCTCCCTGCACATTGTATTTAACATGTTATACAATTTACGAGAATTTTCAGTCCATGCAAAGTAATGTCGACTACGCAGCATGGTTCCGTGGTCGGCCGAAAAGGATCGAAATAACGCTACACTCACCACGCTTTACCAAGTTTAAACCAAAATTGATTGTAGATCTTGGTTGCGAGACACCCAGAATTAATTACGATCTACACAATGGTAAGTTATTAATACAAACTTGACATTGAGACTAGAATCTGTGCAGTTTAGGATGGTGCCTGTGCCGGGATCCTATCATTCCATGACCAATGTTTCACAGATTACTCATTTCACAAACAAATCATTTGACAACCTGCTTTGTTTTCTGAAATTGTAAATAATTCTGGATTTATTTCAGGACCATCGTGTATAACCCTATACATAGGTTAGGTTAGATTAGTGTTATAAAAAACCTGAATTATTAGTAGTTATAGAAAAAAAAGCGGGTTGGCAAATGAATAAGTTGCAAAACGATGCATTTGTCAAAGATTTGTCGGCGAAAAGGCAGAGTTCCAGCACATTTGAACACCATCCTACAGTGCACATATTATAGAGGTTAGAATCAGGGCTTAATAATGAACAGGATTAACTCTTTTAGTTATGTTTTTATTTATTTATATCATCCAAAGAAATGGTTAAGAATTGGTTAGTCGATTGAATAAACAATAAAAAATAGTTTCCAAACACAGGGGCTCTATTCTACTCGGAAAAAACCATATTGCTTTAGACTTGTTATCGTATTGTTTTAACTAGGCCGGACTGTAATATAATTTACTGTCAAGATAATAAAAACTACAATACGATAACACGAGTAGGATAGGGACCGATCGCGTAACCTACGTTATTATTATTCGAAAATTACAAATAAACAAAACCCCTGTAAAACTGTATTAAGACAGTTCGTCTCTATCAGTATACACAGTACCTTCATTATCATTCTTCCGCTGAAGAAATCAAACTTCTGAAAATCATTACATACATTTATTTATTACAGGAAAGCCATATCGTTACTTCTACGCTATAAGTTCAGATGTCGACGTAGAAAACCCAGGATTGGTAAGTTCGTTAAAACCTTTATTGTGAAAAAATCAGTTCGGTTTTCTCAGTCTAAATCATATTTTGTTTAGTTCAGCCGAAATTGTTCTTGGTCGCGTATTCCTGAATCACATTTCTTCTTGGGGCTCTATTCTACTCGGTAGTGCCATATTGTTATTGTAATTTTGTATCTTATCAAATTTAATTTGGACGCCATTATTGTCAAGTAAATAAGAGCTATCGTAACGTTGACAATACGATAACAATGTCCAAATTATTATTATTTAACCGAGTAGAATGTTTGCTGTCTATCATTGTTTAATATGATTATAGGTATACGCAGGCGGTCGCAGAACTTAAAGTAAATATTAATATTTAAGGAATTAAAAAGCCTGTTCTAGATTATACCTAGTTCTGGCTTTTCGTCTGCTTATGGCATAATATTTATATCATTAGAGGAAAAAAATACAATAGGTATATATGTATACAATATACCTACCTATTGTATATTTCTTGACGTTGATATCTGTTAGTTACTAATCAATCCAAGAAGCTACTTGGGAAAGCTAAGTTTAGCTTAAGTTATGTGCAGAAAAATATTACTAATATTAGGTTTAATGTTTACTTTAGGTAATTTACTAAGACGACGCTCAAAGATGGCCGAAATAAAAGTTATTTGATTGAATTAATAACCTTGTACATTATTTCTATTCATACGATGGAAACAATAATTTTAGGAAAATACATAATATTCAATCTAACAACATTACCGGCGTACATAGGCACAAAAAAACAGATTTTTATCTTACTAAATACAAATCATCTGATCACAGATTATCAAAGTGGACACGCAGACTGGCGAAGTCAAGACTTGGTGTGACTCGCAATGCTATCCTAGTGAACCCATCTTTATACCAAGACCTGGGGCTAAGGTACGTAATACATATGTTAACAAGCGGGTCAATTTTTAAAAATCGAGAGCTCGATATGACACTTAGCAGAAAATAAAGAAAGTGTCAAGCTGTGCCGTGTGCGAGGGTATGGCATGGTCGTAGATATAATGCTAATGGATTCATATAACCATTATTTGACTCCCTTCGGGTCTTGACCCTTCCATATATGTACTACAAATATGTATCTTTGTTAAAACGTACCCAAATTATTTTAAGACAAACGAAGCACAAAGACCATTTAGAGCAGAGGTCCCCAATTTTTTTTTTCTTGTAGACCACTTGGCAATTTTTACGCTTTCGGGTAGACTCCCTGCTTACCTAATATTTTTGCAAATCCAATTCCAATTTCACACTGTATTGATATGTAGCGTGAAAAATAAATATATGCTTGTTTTACAAATTTATTAATTAAATTCAAATTGAAGCGAACCAAATTAAAATGTTGTATCTGTTTTAGTTACCTATATTAAACACTTAATTACCTAAGCAAAAATGAAATATGCTTTCAGTGGAAGGATGATCCTAATGCCTTAATAATAAATTGTCAACGTTTGGCATCAATTTTGTTAAGTTTAATGATGTGTTAGTGGTGTGTGATATATTCGCTGCTTAATAATAAATAATTGCGAATATAACTTTGTGTTCAAAACCGTGCTAGTAAGGTAGGTACGTTGGTTACGTAAGTTACGTTATCACGTAAGAACTAGGCAAAAATCTTTGGGATCTTATGCACGGATAAAGTTGGAGGTGTAACCGGTTAAAAATTGACACAAGCTAAAATTAAAATTTAGCGCGGAAACAATTTTTTACAAAATAAAACATTTTTACACGAATTTAATTTGTGTTTATTTACATATTTATAAGAATATATTACATTATTAAGTAAGTACCTACTATCTGTGTATGAATATTATTCCATTAATATTACCAGTAGATGACAGAAAATAATGTTGCGACCTGCTTAAATAGGATCCACTATCGTGGACCCCCATTATCATCTTATGGACCCCCATTTTTTTCCGCTCACATGGACCTGGGGGTCGATATAGACCACTTTGGGAATAACTGATTTAGATAGAGGCATTGCGTACCTATTGTATAGCAGTTCGGGTGTATAATAGATGATCTGAAGACTTAAAAAGAGTGTCACTGCCAATATTTCGGAAAAAAAAAAAAATTAGCATTTATAAAAATATTTCAACTTATAGTTAATGAGTTTTTAGTGATTACGTTTTGTAAAACTTTAGTAGGTAGCTTACCTAATAAGTTAAATATTTGTACATCTTCATAAATAAATAAAATGGCTAGGAACTTAAGATTTTTCGGGGTTTTGCCCCTAGTTTTCTTAAATACCCAACAGATTAAATGATAAAAATTGCCTAGATGGCTCAAAATCATTTAGTAGCAATAAATTGGTCTAGTGCCACATTTGGGACCTTTCTGGATATCTTATCAAATCTCAAAAAATGTCTACAGAAAGAAGACGATGGAGTCCTGCTAAGCTCGGTGGTGCGCGGGCACGAGGATGATCGCTACGTGGCGCTGCTGGTGCTGGATGCTACTTCTCTCCAGGAGTTGGCACGTGTGACGTTCAGCACCCCCTCGCAAGCCCCCAAGTGCCTCCATGGATGGTTCTTACCGGAACGCCCTTGAGTTTAAGAGTTATTTAAGCAAGCTATGTTTTACGCGCAAAATATCCGTTTCTAAGCAATAACAGCCTGTGAAATCTTAATCGGCTCTTACTCAATATATTTACCAGCCGTGAAGCCTTTAATCTTTAGTTGGAGGAGGCGAACTAGGCGGCCGAGGTATACCTACTTATATCAACGGTTCATTAGGTATACCTGATGATACATATTTATTTATTCAAATACATACCTAAATGCATAGTTTAATATAAATATTTGTGTGTAACACTCGCAAACAAGTGTGAGTAAGTATATTAGTTTTTGAAGCCTTTAAATGAGTTCAACGGAACGCGAGGCCTTCAATCTAATAAGGGTATGTGATCTGTCTAAGGCATTTGACTGTGTTGCGTGCGGAAGTTATGCTACTATGGCATCAAATGCACTTCATGCTTGATCTTATTACATCTTACCTTGCTCACAGAACTCAGGGGTTGGACATTAACAGAACACTATTTTCAGGGTCATCTGTGGTTGCTATGGGAGTGCTTTAAGGCTCTTTTCTGGGTCCGTTCATATTTTATCTACATTATCGATCTCCCATATTATTATGTAGTACGCGATAAACATGAAATAGTTTTGCTTGCTGACGATACTTCACTTATATTCAAAGCGGATATGAAGGATAATTTTAATGTCATCAATGCTGCGTTGTCTACAATTGTTGACTAATTTACAGTCAACAACTTACTTTGAAATGGCAAAAAACTAACCTTAACCTTTTATTTGTAATAATTGTTTATGTGCTAGTTTTAATAATTATCATTTATTACTTTTATTACCTAGCAATGTAACTTACTTTTAAGTATTATTGAGCTTTAAGAATTATGATTAAATTAATTAGAGCCCTCTTTGTATTTTGAGTTCTGGTAAAATGACATGTAATTTTTTGCCATTTATATTTTAAATGTAAATACTGCTTTTATCGCTAAACCGATAGTGAATGCGTACTATTTACAGTTCATAAACAATCACATACTATGTCCATTTTGCATAAGCGATTAAGATTTAAAATAAAAGTCTCATGAATTAAATTATAAAAAAGTAATCCGAAACGCTGATACCGTCTTATACATGTATAGGAATACGGAATACCTACTTTAATATATTGTACTTTAACCGCCAGTTAAATTTATTTTTAGAGCCTTCCTATTCAATTGGCTAGTTAAAATCGTTTAGAAAATAATAAGCTGACTTAATTGCCCATTAACCATAAAAGTGACCTGCATATCACTTGAGCTGTTTGTAGAGAAATGCAAATGAACTAGGAAAATAACGAACAAACTTGTAAAACATTAGAGCAAATAGGTACCTACTACTAATAATATTACGGTACGTACGTGGTAATTTAATCTTACGTACGTGTTGACTTAAAATTTTAAAAGTAAGGTTAACAGGTGTTGAAGGTTAACCATGTTAAAATACGAACCCCGTGAAAACGGTGAATACGTAATGGCAAGGGCCTCATTTCAAATTCAGCGTGAGTTATATAAGTAGGTATGTCTGTTCTCAGGTCATACGTACATTATATTTAATATGTACTTTTATGTTTATTATATATTTAAGTGTAAATTATAATGATTACTATTCTTTGTTTAAAATTTACCTACTTACTATTTTATGAACTTATGTAAGTATGTATGTTAGTTTGACATTTAAACCCTTTAAGAAACATTGAGACGTGTATAGAGCCCAAGAAACTTCTTTAGGCGTTTTCCAAATATAATACCTATGGTTAATGACAAAAATTAACAACGGTATTTTTTCCATTACGTCACGAAAATTAACTATTACTTTAAGAGGATGCGTAGCATCTCAGAGAAAACTCCTGTTGCAAGTCCAACCATATTACTAACAGATGAGGTTTAAATCTGTTATGCTTATTTAATTTTAAATACCGCCTGTTGGCTTATGAGGGCAGTATATAAATAAAAGACTAATTTTCGTGACGTAATGGAAAAATTACCGTTGCAAATTTTTGTTTTTAACTATGTATAGGTAAGTGTTTTTTTGGAAAACGCCCCTTTACAAACTTTGGCCTTTAATACGCAACAAATAGATTAAAAAAGTCGTAGGTGAAGGAGTTCCTTGGTCGACTGTTATACCTACATGGTAAGTAAGTACTATCGAAAATATAATCTGAAAAAATGATAATATGCTATTTGTAATAAATATATTTTGATGATTACTGTTTTGTTATTTATATTGACGATGGTTTCATTTTCAAGATTAGATATCACCATTTTATAGGTGTCCGTACCCATTATGGTGCCGAAACCTAAAAAAGAAGATATGGGTACTCTATAAATTTCTAAAAACATCATCTAAACAAAAAAAAAAAAACCCTTAAGCTGGCTGGATACTGGACCTATACGAGGTGTAATATAACATGTTACATAGCGAACATTCATGCAGTCAGTACGTAGTGTTACGGGGAAACCAGCGAGCAATTACGCACTGACTGCATGAATGCTCGCTGTGTAAATTGTTACATTACACCTCGTAACGTTGGTCAGTACCCAGCTTTATGGTGAGACTTCGGTGTCTGTCTGTCTGTTTCTATGTCACAGCGGTTATTCTCTAAAATTATAGAAGCTTTCAACTTGAAATTTGGCATAGTTATAGAACTAGCTCGCCCGCATCTGTTTTTAGTAAAAGACATGATATTATTTAGTAAATATTTGAAAAGGTGTCTTAAGGTCATCGTTCATTACAACGCCCCGGCTCCAGCGCAGCACCACTTCAGCTCAAACAGAAACATTGAAAAGTAAGCTTTGATATGTGCTAGTACAATGCATTTTACAGTAGACAACACGAGGCCCGCGCCCATGTAATTTGTTGTACAATAGCTGTATGATCTAGGAAACGAAATGGGTTTTGGTTTAAAAAAAGACAAACAAGCTAGTATTTTCCCCTTCAGACTCGTGGTCACACCATTTTGTCACACCGGTGTGATGACGAGTAATTTATTTTCCTCGTAGCCACATCACTTTAATCAAGATCGCACTTTACTGAATATTATATTTATTGAGTGTTGTGAAGCACTTAACATTAGGCCATAATATGAAGGTAGGTTTTATAGGTTATGTTATATTTGCAGCAGGCCTGGACGGCCAAACCGCCTAGAAACAGAAGTTCCGCGGTAGGGAGCTCCGTCGACACATATTGATTTGAAGTTAGACGGTGTCGACGGAGCTCCGCTTCCGCGGAGCTCCTATTTCTGGGTGGTTTGGCCCTCCGGGCCTGCTGCAAAACTAAAGTAACCTAAACCTACCTACGTATTCTATTATAGATGTTTTCCCGCACTAGTAGTGTCACCACAAGTCTCAAGTTTTGGTAACTTACTATTGGTCACACCAATCGTGTCGCTACGAGGAAAATAAATTACTCGTCATCACACTGGTGTGACAACTTGGTGTGACCATTAGTCGGACCCGGTATTTTCACTGCAGAGGCACTTGCTATCCTTTGTGCGTTAAAGCACATATTAAGGCAAAACAATGGGTCAGGTAAGTGGGTAATTTTTAGTGATAGTACTCGTATGAGCGTTTTAATACCATCTAAAATAATTAAATCAATTCTAATACTAACATATTTTTTTTATGTATGACCTTTGGTCTGAGCTATATTTAAAACAACAACTGTATTTGATTTCATATGGGCTCCATCCCACATGTACTCGTAGGGGTAATGAAAACGTAGATTTCTTAGCTCGCTCTATTTCAGATTCTCCTCAATCTATTGATGTTAGTTTTAATTTCCCACTCCCATATAGTTACTGATTTATATTGCAATTTTAAACAAGTTATTACTAATGGGGATAATATTTATTTCATATTTATTGCACAAAAGAATACATCAATATACAAAAGGTGAACTTAATGCTGTAAGGCATTCTCTACCAGTTGACGTTTGGGCAAAGCAGAGATTGTAGTGGCGGTGCAACATAAGGTCTAACTAATACACATACACATCCACCTTTATCAATTAGATATTATAATATATAAAAAAAGAAGATAAGCACAAAACAATACAGATAAAGCAATCATACATTTATTCGTGACAAACATCAACAAATAACAGAAAAATACGCACGAGAAAAATGTACTCACGAAATGGTTCCAACTAATCATAATGCTGGCATTTGTCAGCGCTGATCTTTCGTTGGAACCACCAGGTGAGACCACGGAAGGTTACACACACATGATTATTGAAACAGAAAAAAAACAACAAATTGTGCCCAGCTAAGAAAATTAAATTAAAGGAATACTTGTTTGGAGCTAGCTTGATTTTAAGGGGAAGGTCGTTCGAAAATCGCGCTCCCTGAAGGGCGAAAGAGCTGGACATAAAGCCAGTTCGGTGAAGAAGGATAGAAAGTGTGAGATTGTCAGTGGGTCGTAGCTGACGGATGTGGGTGGAAACCAGAAGGATTGTGGATCGAACAGAATATTATAAAGGAAACAAATAAATCTAATATACTTAAAGATATTTGAATTTAGGATCATGAAGAAAATAAAAAATAAGGTACCTGGTATGGCCTTGGACCTAAACTTATAAACTGTATCTTGGTTACGTAAGGGAATTATTTATCACAAGAGTAACTTTTATAACACTACTACATTATAGCTTTTGCCCGCGACTCCGTCCGTAGAAGTCGTTTATCGCTGCTCCTCCGGGACCTGTTAACATTTTCAGGCAACAAACTTTCCTTTATCCTTCCACAGGACTCAAACTATCTCCATACCGAATTTAATTTAAATCGGTTCAGCAGTTAAAGCGTCAAGAGGTTGTTACCTCTGATGGGCAGACGGGCACACTTTCGAATAATATTCGTATGGATATGACCTTTAGGTTTGGCCACAATTGTCTCAACCATCACTTGTATCGTATGAAAATGGTAAGTGCTCTTCATTGTGACCTGTGTCAATCAAATGAGGATCAAACAATAGATCACAATATTCTTTTATTGCTCGTACTTTGGCATTCATTCGAACCACATGTGGTCACGCGCTCTGTTCAAGAATTGCGTTATCCCATAACTTTATAACGTATGGTGATAAAAAACTATTTCGAGCATAAGGGTTGTAGAACCGTTCCCTGATCAGATTATTTTATAAAATTAGTATTAATTAGTAATTTTTAATTTATCAGTTGACATTATTTGACCTCTAATGTCGTGATGTCACGATCTTGATTGGTATTAGTTGTATCTCATCTGAGATCAACCATAGTACTGAATATATTACGAGTCCGAAATGCAGTTACAAATAATATATATCGGGTTTTAATTATAATTATTGCTTAATTCTGTTTTTCTTTTGGAACCAACAAAATATGTAATAATAACACAAAAAAGGACATTGATTTATCTACTATTGTTATTTTGAAAATAAGTTATTGTGATAGATTTTTTGTCTTTGTTTCATAAGAATTAATAATGACAACACAATAAGTAGGTAACTTGTCCATCCTGTCATTTTATGAGATGCCTGCTTTAAAGAAAAAACCTGCCAAGTGCGAGTCGGACTCAGTGCGAGTGGCAAAAAAAACACGTTTGTTGTATAGGAGCCCCGCCCCCCTTCAATATTAATTTGAATGTAATTATTTCGTATTAAATAATATACCACTAAATATTCTGTAATATTTCAAGTATCTACCTGTCGCCGTTATAAATATCGAGCAAAAAACGACAAAAAAAACACATTTGTTGTATGGGAGCCCCCCTTAAATATTTATTTTATTTTTTGTAGTTTAGTATTTGTAGTTATGGCAGCAACAGAAATACATAATTTATGAAAATTTCTACTGTATAGCTATCACGGTTCTTGAGATACAGCCTGGAAACTTATAGACGGTCGGACAGACAGCAGGTCTGGTACTTGTGGTCTTTGGGTACCCTAAAAAGCAATGCACTGATTGTGACTTATTAAAAATTTTGCCATAAAGGAAGTCAATACAATTGAAAGTATTAATGAATTTTTGCGTACCTGGCTGCAGTCACCGGTACGACGGTCGGAGAGGGTATTGCAAATTGATGGGTCAAATAGGTACAGATTCCAAGAGTAGGTATTCAGACAAAGTTTAAAGGACAATTCTATTCATGGTCGTACTGTCATGTAATATATGCGAAAATGTGATTGATGTGATTTTGATGAATAAATACATAACAAAGCACCCACTGTCGAATTATTTTATAGTTCTCGAGGGAACAGAGAAGTACGATATCCTACCAAGCAGTAAATGTTATCTAAGTTTGGCGCATCACCTGATGGCAATTAGTGGAATCTGAGATCCATAGATTTTTGCATTCTAGACATTCATTTAAATACTAGAATCCTGTAATAATCGTAAGACTACATCCTAAAACTGTAAATTCTTTGCTAATCGATCAGAGTTTCTTTGAAGACTTCTCTTGCAAGCTCAGGTTGATAAACACTTGAATCTGCTGCGTGGGTTTCTCGTTCGATTGGAAGATTTTTTAGTTTTACTTAGGTAACCGAGATTGAATAGCATTGACCGTAGCCCGTGAATAGTAATAAACGTGTGTTGTTCTACACTGATGAAGTCGCGGGCAAATTCAGGATATTCATTCAATGGAGTTATGGCAATCATATATGTAATGAAATTTGGTATAAAGTAAGTATGCCCCCGAGAAAAGACGGAGGACACTTTTATTCCAGAATAGTTTCAAAGGGAACGAACCAAAAACGAGTAACGATAAACGAGTTTTATTCGGACAAATAGCGCGCAAAATTATGTTTGTATGTATGTATGCGAGAGTGCAGTGGCTTTCACTGCTGCACGGGTACCAAGCAAACCTATTTTTATAATAAAACCTGATATGGAGATAATAATCCCCGAATTGAATTAGCATAGGTATCATATTGGCTACTAAAGTGAGACAGAGGCAGATCGAGTATATAAATTAAACGAGAGGATACGGCTAACGGATAGCCGGGGACGAGCACTTAAGGATGCAGGTGTGGATGCAGCTCGTTGCGGAGTTGCCACTTCGCTCATACGTCGGCTCCGCGCGCTTCAGTGGATGTGCCAACAATTATGGGTTTGCAGCGGTCTGGAGGACGGTTGGTTACTTTAGAAAAGGGAATGAAAAGTTCCGGTTGTTTGTTAGAAAATCCTTTCCCGTTCAGGGTAACGGGTTTACTAGAATCAAAAAGGTAAAGTAAGATACTAAAACCGATAGCAGAACCTTAAGGGCAGTGAGGCGTGAAAAAAGCCGCAAACACTTACCCGGATAATCCGGCAGGAAGATGTGAATGTATCAGAGTCATACACAGATTTAGGTTACCGTTTTTCCTGTGGACACACCGAAAGTTAACATTTTTAAGGCCTAATTTTCTGGCTAAACCTACAAAAACGCCGTAGGACTGTTTTAGACCTATCATATAAAAACATAACTTATATGCACACAAGCTTTTAACTATTGGCCACGGGAGAGACAACTTTTGTTTTTAAGAGTGTGTATGACCCATCAATACGAAAAAATCTTAATCATTGGAGACTGTCCTACATTTTACGATTCTAAATTTAAAAGGAAAAAAAAATCGCCAAGGAGTTCAAACACTTAAAACGGTCGGATGTCCGAAGAAGTAAAAATGTGAGAACGAGAAGGGAGCGATTTCCATGCAATGATAATGATGCAGTCATCCCCATTCTAGAAAAAAATGTAGTTCTAAAGAAAAACGTAAGGCACTAACCGTACAACAAAATGGCAACCCTGCAAGACAAACCAAGGTGTCAACCCTACAGGAAAAAACCGGGCAAAAGCATGTCGGACCATGCTCAGTGTAGGGTCCCGAAGCCGTTAAGACATAATAAAAAAAAACATAAAAAAGTAATGACTAACTTTCTGTTTAAAGTCAATTGGTGCCGTCTTAGATGATTTTAGTACGTATAAACACTTTTAACCGCTTGTATCTAAGGAACCAATGATGTCTACTTAGTCGTGATAGTTTTCCTTTAAAATTCGTTATATACTCTTTCATTAATTTATTTTTTCTGATTTTTTGTATTTGTAGTTTTGCCTGTAGGCCCCCCTACAAAACCAAAACTACAAAACTACTCGGCGAAAAGGCAATTTGTGAATTAAATAATTTGTGAAATGTTGGTTACGAAATGACAGGATCCCATGAACTATTTTTCTGTTTATTTGGATGAGAACAGTTTTTTTAGGTAAGTATAATCACTTTACCATTTTTTCCTTTACTAATTACTCGTAAGTATACTTAGTCGTGATAGTTTTTCTTTTAAATTCGTTATATGCGCTTTCATTTAAGATATTTTTTAGATTTTTAGTAGGTATGTGTAGTTCTGTTATGGCTTCACTTAATCTACTGCTTTACTTAATCTAAATAAAACTTTAACCTCTTTTTCTTAAAATTGTAACAGTGTTCAAACCCATAATAGTTAATGTGTGCCAACCATGGATCATACCTAACTGTTATTGGTCTTTAAGTACTGTTATGATAATGTATGAATGAAGGGCAATAGCTAACATATGTGGTTTATATATAAGCATATGCCTACACACGCATACGCATAGCATTAAAGCCATTGACATGAACTAGATAGCAGCACATATCAGGAACGGAATAAAAAGTGAAAAATTAAATTTCTTGGCCTGATCCTTTAACTTGAATATCTAAATACTAAATAAGTAATATATTGTCATTCAAGCGTTGTCGCATGGGGACCGTTAATTGGTGTTCTGTTTTTAGGGTTTTACCCAAAGAGTAAAACCGGAACATTACTAAGACTTCGCTGTCTGTCTGTCTTTCTGTGTTAGTCTGCTTATAGGCACTTGTCTTTAGACATACTTACCCTTATAATCAGTGATGCCTTGAAAGCGTCCCTTTTAAAACATGAGCAGTAAAAATACTTATACAAAAATTTACCTAATTCTGTTTTGGTATTGCTTGCCTACGGTAATAAAACTAAATAAACGGTTAATGTAACAGTAGATAAATGTATAAAGGATCATTATTGTAAGTGGACTAATAACTTAATCATGATTAGTATCTGAGCATACTTGCCAAGTAAACAAACCGCAAGCTATGCATATTGTGTCTACGTATATATGTAGTGTGTGTAAGCTTCAGTGTGCGTAGGTATATGGTATGGTAAACAATTTAAGTTATCGTTCTCAGTCCTTCGCCGCCGGAGGAGGTTCGTTAAAAACTCCTCTGAAATAACGACGAAACAATTTCAATTTCGAAACGCACAACAACCGAAAATGAACCGCTCTGAAGCTTCCTTTGATAGTAACATTAAAGTATGGGTACAATTTTTGGAGACAGCTTTATGGAATAATCGAGGCCAAACGGCATACATTATTTTCATGTGTGTTGCATTCGTAGCCAGTTTGATTGGTAATTTGTTGACTTGCACAGTGATTTATTTTGAGAAATCTATGCATACGATTACTAATTATTATTTGTTTAACTTGGCTATAACAGACCTGACGCTCACCTTTGTTTTGCTGTCAGAAGTCATAGAATATTGTTTAACTACGAGGGAGACTTATAAGTTATTGTGCCCAATACACTGGTTTGCGACAACATGCCTGTGTAATAGTAGTATCTCGATAATGACTGCATTGTCAATCGAAAGGTACATCGCGATTAAGCACCCTTTTAGGGTGATTTCAGTAATAGGGTGGTGCAAAGCGAAGAAAACAATTATCATTCTGTGGATCATTGCAATAGCCGATGCGGTGCCAGAGGCATTGAATGTCAGTGCCATACGGATCCAGCAGATGAATATATGCTTCCCAATCCGCACTCCCATGTCCATGATTTGGCAAGGAGTCCAAGCCATTTTAACATTTGCTTTGCCTCTTTTCATAATGAGCTTCGTTTATTCAACGATCATTTTCAAAATAAACTTCTCGACGTCGAATGTAAGTGATAAAATATTTAATCATCAAGATCCTAGAGGAAAAGTCAATAAGCTAATTGGTAAGTTTTATGAATGTCATTAAAAGGAAAATTCTATAATAACTACTAGTTTAAATATATATATTTTTTTATGTCAGTAATGTTAAGTCGAATCATTCCGTTCTTTGAATGAACCGGTCGTATTAAGCCAACGAACTAAATGTCGGCAGTGCTTCAAATTAATTCATACAAGCATTTCAGTCGCGATTGCCAATAACAACCAAAGTCTCTCTCCCCCTTTCTCTTTCTCTGGTGTAATTATTTCCAAATTACAACTTATTTTTCCCCTGCCTCTCCTTTCTTCTATTTTATCTAGTGATTTAAGAAGGTCATAAACATTATTAATAAACGTTGGATAAGCTTGAAATGCCATGCCATGCCAACAAGCAAAATCGTCGTATAATGTCAGTCTTATACGACTTCACAGTTATGTAAGTCATATAGTGGTTTTTAGCTAACGATCACGTTGTATAGACGTTATCTTACGATATGTTTCAGTCGCGTGACTGTAATATCGTATTATATAGGTTAAATGAACTTTTTTACGACTTTATTATAAAACGTCATACCTATATTGCTGTCATTTTTAAGTCGAATAAACGTTTTTACGACTATATTATACGAAGTCATATAATGGTGTCCTTGAATACGTTGAATAAACGTTTTAAGACTATATCAATACGACTAAACTACCAAGTAATGAGGAACCCTAAAGTCGGCTGTAACGGCCGCGGGTCATGAAATAACTGTTATCTCAGTGTTGCAAAGAAGTCACCATGTAACTTTAACAAGATGACGGAGCTTTAGTTTGAAATAATATTATAAATTCTTCACTAAAACAATTAAATACAAAGTAATTCATCAGGGCGTTAAAATTACGCAAAAATATATAATAAGTACATCGCCATAAAATTTAAGTTCCCACTTATAGACGCGTATACACGTACACTCTCACTACAATTATCATAACTCTACAATATTATTTTATTATCATGGACATTTAAACTTCCTTACCTTTATAACTTCAATGTTACCTTTAAAAACACGCAACGTTACGCACTTCATGTATCACATTTATAACGGTTGTAATAGAGTTGTTGATTGACATTAAAACAAAGATTCAGCGGCATTATAACTATATACATTCATAACGGCAATATGTAACTTAAAGGTCACATAAAGGTTCTAACATAACCATTATCTGACCGATGAGTCGCCGTTATACCTAGTTTTATTTAACGTATATATGTATATGTGTATGTAAAAAAACAAGGTAGTATATGTAACGAAGTTAACAGGAAAACTATCATGGCTAAGTAGGCTTTACAAGTAAACGAGTAATATTCGACCAAGTTATAAACGGAATCATACATTGCGCGTGGCCCGACACGCTCTTGGCCGGTTTCTTTTATTGTGTTAAACAATATGCCGTGTGGTTGCCGGGTTAGAATAGTGCCACTCCATGTTTTCCGGTGGATGTCGTAAGAGGCGACCAAGGGAATAAGGGCTTGTAGTACTGTTAGGCGATTGGCTTGCAACCTGTCACTAATGCACTAGTAAATCTCTTAGCCTGTTAGTGCAAAATGTGGTTACTTACAGAAATATCAGTAAGTCTTTTTAAGTCTCGTCTTTGTTGGTATTTCTGTAGCTCTGGCTACCCCACACTGGGAATGAAGGCGTGATGTTATGTATGTATGTATGTATAATATAACAGAATGCTACCTTAATATTGGGTCTTCTTATTGTTACTAACTAATAATTTTTATTTTCAGCAGCGATGACGGTATCATTCCTAGTATGCTGGTTACCGTTCTTCATGATAAGAGTGATATTTTGCACGATCAGTGAAAACAATCTTCTGTACATTGCTCATGTGTGTATTTAAAATAAACTTTCATGTTTTACTTTAGATAGTTCATGAAAACATAACCTGGGGCTCTATTATAACTTCAGTAAGACCATATTGTTTTTGTTGTGGTATGTTATTGTTTTCAACTTAGCCGCCATTACTGTCTAGTATATAAGAGCTATCAAAACGTTAACAATACATAGACATAACATAGAATAGAGGCCCTGATGTCTGTCTCATCTTCTGTTTAAGTGGTGGAGTATAGTATACCAGTTATGTTGCATCAATTGCTGGTTCAGCGTCATGCTTAACCCTATCTTATTCAGCCTCATGTCTACAAAATTTAGAAAAGCGCTTAAGGTAAAGTACCATAATGTAGTGCATGAACCTAGAACTTATTTTACGAATTGATCACAAGACTGAATTTACTTTCAGAACCTTTGGGAAACAAATAAAAGGAGAGTGACCGCATGAAGTTAAACACAAACATCAAGCAAAGTGTAACGTAAATATACGTACAAGACAACATGTAATTGATAAGATCATTCATAAAATATGTTAAGTTTAAGTTTCAAATAATAAAGTTTTACATATATAATAAATTATTTATTTAACAGAGTGTCCGTGAGCTGGTGCAACATACAGAGGAACTTGTTCTCGTGCTGGGAGGTGAACAAACAGAAAATCTGCACATTTAGGTGCACGTAACCACTGTTCGTTCAATAGTTTGATTTTAGCTCATCTGTGATAACTAGACTGTAACTGCCAACTTTGGTATAAAAATCTGAAGTTGCTAAACAAGAGCTCGGCCTATCGATACGCTGAAAATAAAAACCTTTAATTGTTAAACCTATCGCGAAAAGATAATTATTTATTATTTATGAGCCAGTGAGTCGGACTTCTAATTTTAAATATATAGATGACTAGAGTTCTATTCTATGTCGGCTGAAGAGTTAATAGTAGATAGTTCAACAAGGGTCTAAAGTACAGAATGAGTCATATGCCATTATGACACGAGATATTATGGATGACGTTCAAGTGCCATTATGGGTTTTTAGTCACGAGTTAAACACTCTACTTTTCACTTCGAATTCGAGAAAAAAATGTAGATTGTTTGGCATGGGACACGAGTTGAGAAGAGTGGAAAAAACCATGTATCTCAACTGGTTGGGATAGCCAGTTGGGATAGATGGAACAACCCATATAATTTGACGTGATGCTGTATAGATATTACTGCCCTTGACTGTACCGGTAGCGGGTAGTGTAAATTATTAAAGAATCTTATTAAATTTATACCAAAGAACATAATTGGGTCGTTTTACTTTTTTACCGACAATACATCTTCATTTATCTATATTTTGCGTTTTTCAACTATTGATAATTATGGTTTTCATTTTTGATTTTAAAATACGTTGCGTGAATTTTTATTTGGACTAATTAATGATTATTTTGATGGCGATGATGTTTTTTTCTTTATGGTGGTTTTTCAGAATATACTGTGACAGAGTGGCCGTTTTCAGAGGAGACTAAATTTTGTATTACCACTCTGTCATGCGATTCTATGAAAAACAAACATAAAAAAAATACTGGATAGAGAAAGTGAAAGATTATTAAGTACTAATAGATGAATAAATGTTTGGACGTATATTTAAACACTAAAACATCAATAATCAATACTCTAACTGATAACGTATGGTAAAATGAGGACAGGCAATTGTCAGTAAAAAAGAAGAATGACCAATTAATCGTATTATATTTTTTATTTGTATTTTACTTTTCATGCTGTAAGTAATTGTTATGTTGTATTGTATTGTATCGTAAAAAGATCCGCACTCACAAGGCAGAAACAACGTAGATAGGGGCTGTAACGGCCTAGACAAGTTGCTTTCCACGAACTAACAACTTTTGAAAACTAACAAACGTAGGTACTATTGACATTTAAGCACCTCTAATAAATCAACACTTCGATTTCAATTGAAAATCCTTTTTACATCACCTATTCGAAAAGAGGACTTTTCATCCCTGCTAAGGGGGATCACAGTGGCGCTTTTCTGTTCAGTGACATTTAGTTACGTGGTAAATTTGATAATTTCAGCACTTTTAGAGAGTGTAAATAATTAAATATGTTTCATGACTAAGGTCTTTTATTTTACTCATAGGGGGATGTGAAAAGCAGTATGTGTCACACGGTAGCAAAACTATTTCCACCTTGGGCGTTAACACTTGAATCCCTCACTACGCTCAGGATTCTGTGTTAGAATCCTTCGCTTCGTATAGGATTCTATGTACGCCCGCCGTAAATATGTAATTTTGCTCTCTGTGACGCAAATAACTAAAGTTTAAGTGAAACACGAAAGAAAAGCAACGAGTGCACCCACAGAGTGCACCACTGTTCTTCTGGTGTATGCTCGGTGCGACCTTAACTTAACTTTCATAAAATGCATCTTGTCTAGGCTCGCTGGCCGTGTTACGGTAACTCAAACGGAAACGAGCTGTAGTCCAGAGCCATAAACAGAGATGCGTTCGCTAACTAGAGTTTCTATTCGTTTTATTTTTAAACCGTCACTGGTAGATAACGTAACTTTTCGTATTACGTGATCTACCAGTGAAGCGATTGATTTTAAAACAAAACGAATCGTAACGCTAGTTAGCGAACGCATCTTGGTTATAGGCTCAGTTGTAAGCTGTATTCATGTTGTATTATAACCGTGTCGCCGCTGAGCGGTTGCCATGTAACCGATTTACAGTCGCAGACGTGACCTAAGATGGGGCACTGAGGGGTGTGGGTGCAGGGGAGGTATTCTCGTGATAAACACAGTGTTAATAATTAACACTTCATTTACAAACTCACTTATGAACCTAACTTGACCCGTCAGTACAATTTAGCGAGTCAGCTAGTTCATGCTTACGAGTATTATTAAACAGCTCGGCCAAGGTCTTAGCGCTGCATAAATTTTTCAAACGCGGGGATGCAAACTATGATTAACAGTGAAATGAGTATCAGTGAAGGAGTACTGGGACCACGGCTCGTAGTCCGAATTATTAACGTTACGATAGCTCTTATTTACTAAAAACCGGACAAGAGCGTGTCGGACCACTCAGTGTAGAGTTCCGAAGCCGTTAAGTACTACAAACATAAAAAACAACAAGTTTAGTAGGTAATAATCAATTTTCTATTCAAAGTCAATTGGTGCTGTCTTAGATGATTTTAGTAGGTATAAACACTTTAATCGCCTGTATCTCAAGAACCAATGATGTAGACTACAGTCGTTATAGATTTCCTTTAAAATTCGTTATATGCTCTGTCATAAATTTTTTTTTTAGATATTTAATAGTTTGTAGTTTTGGCTGTTGGGGGGGGGGGACTTGACTGTAAATTAGTGCTTTGAAGCTTAATATTTCATAATATCACTTAATCAAAAAATTGTTTTCACAAACCTAAAAAAACACATCCCCACGTTACGTGTAGGGGACATAACCTAAGAAGATTTTTTTTCAAGATTTTATTTTACCACTTTCTTGTCGTGACTAATATGTACATTCATGCCAAATTACAGCTTTCTAGTACTTAGAGTCTCTGCGCTAGGCTGCGGACGGACGGACGGACATGGCAAAACTATAAGGGTTCCTAGTTTGACTACGGAACCGTAAAAAGAAGCAACGTCGGTCTATTTACAAACAATACCACGACACGTAAAAAGCGATATTGTATTACCGTGTAGAATAGAGGCCCTGTATTCGCTTTGCTACAAAAGACTCTCGTTTTTATTCTTTGTATAATGTAGGTGTTAACTATGGTGCCAACGAGAACGACTCGACGGTGACGCTGACGGAAGGATGGCACGGAGCACTTTGTGCCTAAGGCCAAATCACACTTGAACGTCTTTCAATACACCATTGCACACAGTAAATCAAAAAATTAAGTAGCCCCCAACGCAAATTTAAAAAGTCAAAAAAAAAAACCTATCATGGTGTCATCATATTCAATTACCTATACCTATATTTAAAATATAGAAATTGATGGATGGCGCTATAAATAAGGATTGCTCGTTGAAATGACGCTATAATGTAGCGGCGGCGGGAACCTGTAAGAAGTAAATTAGGTTTTATTTTTTACTTTTAAGCTATTGCATAGGTTTTATCGCGGGCTTTGATCGCGGCGGCCAAATCAAGAAATTCCGTAACGAAAATAAACCTAACACCCCCCACTCCGACCGGCACAGCGGTGCGGTGCGGCGTTGAAATTGAAAGCCGTGCATCGTCTAACGTCGTTTCAGTTCGGCAGACTTCGGCACGGTGTTTAAGTGCGTGCGACTAGACGTATGCGTGTAGTGTAGACTAGCTGCTAACTGCTCATAACTGATTCTATCTCTTTTAGACTGAATGCTAGGTGAGACAGCGTGCTTTTTGGCCGCGTCCACGAGTGAGTTCGAGCCCGCGACTAGTTGTACCTTAACGTGTATGTATATAGTACGACTGTACGAAATTATAATTGCATAAGTTGATAAAAAATGCTGTGCAATAGCTTTACCGCGGCAGTCCCCGAGTGCCACACGAATTTTTTTAAGTGTTCGCTTTTGTTATTTGCGTCGTGGGTAAAGTTTAAATTTAATTTTTATTGTAAATTTTTAAACTTAGTTACGATATAAGTTATAAGTAAATACCCATTAGGTATGTGTCTAAGATCCCTACCGCGCAGATAACAAGAGAGCTGACAACCTTGAAACGGTTGAACCAATTTCGATTAAACATGTGTAAGAACCATCGCTAGAAAACCTGCTTTCAAATAATAAATCGCATCCAAATCGGTTCATCTGTTTAAGAGATACGGTGATACAGACAGACAGATCCACATAGCGGTCAAACTTATAACATCCCTCTTTTTTTGTTGGGGTTAAAATACTGAGCAAGAGCATGGCGGACCATGCTCGCTCAGTGTAGGGTTCTGTCTGTTGCCGTAACTACAAAATGATTTTTTTATGGCAAGAAGAACGCATTCAGACCACCTGACGGTAAGTGGAATCTAAGCTCCTAGACTAGACTAGACTTCAAATGCGATGCCAACCCTGAGGACTACTAAGGTGGAATGCCTCTATGCTAGTAATTTCACCGGTGGTCTTATCCCCGCACTGGAATACAACAATATGAAAATTACTGCAACGTGGTAGGTTAATGGATAAGATGGTGGTATTGATCCGGACGGACCCTGCACAGAGAAAAGTAGTGGAGGAAGGACCTCCACTACTTTTCAATTCTTCTCCAAAAAAACCACAAGTACCTACTCCTATGAGCTAATTTTCAATTCAAAGTTATTTGGTGCTATCTTAGACCATTTTAAGTAGCAAGATATAACATTTTAGCCGTCTTTAAGTCAAAGAACAACGTTCAGTAGGAAGGTATAAACATTTTAGACGCCTTTAAGTCAAGGCTCATTGTTCCGTCGATAGACGAAGCTTTTCGTTCACCTTTGCGTTTGACGCAGCGCTGCGTTAAGAGAATAACACCCCAGTAGGAAGGTATCAACGTTTACTCGCCTTTAACTCAAGAACCAATGAAATCTACTTAGTCTTTAGTACTTGTAGTTTGGACTGTTGAGGGTAAGGTCACGTAACTCTAGCAAATTACACTTAAGAGTTCAACAAAAATTTAACCTTACTTTTTATACCCTTTCTTACTTTATTATTTAATAATGGTAAAATGGTAAAGTATTGCGCGATAAATAGGTATAAAGCTATGCGACTTTAACAGTTTCTCAAAAAAAAACCATTAATCATTTCAATTCATTTAAAAATTCATTCATTCATTTTAATTTTTTAATTCATTTTAGGGTTCCGAGTTTGAATATGGAACCCTAAAAGTATATTTATGTTTGAAAATTACTTAGGAAATTAAGGAGGTAACTATAATCCACTATCCACTTAATCCATGTGTATACATTACTGATCAAACAAACGTAGCGTAGGTAGCCTACGGTTTGAAGGTAGCAGTATTCCCACAAACTCAATCAGAAAAGGTTGTATAATATAGCAAGAAATCAGAATGGCTAACATGAGTGAATATTCCGGTGATGTAGACGTTGAAATGTGGACAAAATTGATGGAGAAGACTGTACAAAAAAATTATACGTTCTTTGCGTATGTACACGTCATGATTATGGTTGTTATATTTGTGACCAGCCTGTTCGGGAACCTGCTCACGTGCTGCGTTATTTATGCCGACAAGACCATGCACACCGCCACCAATTACTACCTGTTTAACTTGGCAGCGTCGGATCTAATGCTTATTTTCTCTATCTTGATTGAAATCTTTGATCAACTTCTATACAGTCGGGTCGTCTGCATGATACAGTGGTTTTCAGTCAGTTGCTTGTGGAATAATACCATGTTGACCATGACGGCACTATCTATAGAGAGATATTGGTTATCGCATTTGGCATCCTTTAATGTCGAAATCAGCGAAGGAGTGCCGAAGAGTGATAAAGATCATTGTGCTACTGTGGCTGTTGGCTTTCTTGGAAGCCGCGCCAGAGATGTTTATTGTCGACGTCATCTTGACCAGTCAATTGTCAGTATGTTTCACAATCCCGACTCCATTGTCAAAGGTCATTAACGGAGTGCAGGCAATATTATCGTATATCATTCCACTGCTCATAATGACTTTTGTTTATTCAACGATTTTATTTAAAGTTAATATTAGGCAGAAAAATAATCCTTCAGACAAAACATTCAACCATCGAAATCCTAGAGGAAAAGTGAATAGGCTAATGAGTAAGTTTATTTTTATTAAATTTACGGACGTAGGTCCCAAATAGGTTTTTAAGAATAATGGTTATCGCATAGGTAATAAAGTCAGTAATCAGTTTCAACAGTTACCTGTTTCGCGCATGCAATTAGTATCTATTAGATTTAAGTTCAGAAACACATTGTTTTTTTCATTTTTATCAACCTAATATTTTGTTTGTGGTGCTTACTAACAGTTTTATAATAACCATTGTTTAGAACCTTGATTAGGTACATGGGTCATACCCACTCTTAAAAACAAAAGTTGTCTCTCCTGTGGTCAATAGTTAAAAGGTTGTGTGCATATAAGTTACGTTTTTATATGATAGGTCTAAAGCGGGTATGGGTTTAGCCAAAAAATTTGGCCTTAAAAACGTTAACTTTGGTGTGTCCACAGGAAAGACGGTAACCTAAATCTGTGTATGACCCACATGTTCATTGCGCTTATCATCAGTAATTTGGTGTGTAACTAACATTCCTATTTTTACAAGGTTTTTATTAACTTGCAATGTTGAATGATGCATTTTTAGGTCAAATCTTGAACGTCCTTTTTGAACTAGTTCCCGTTAATTGAATGGAGAACCTACTTATTAAAATATATTGAGTTTAAAATACATAAAGGGTCCTTAGTAATTTTTTCAGGATTGTTATGAAACAAACCAAACCAAACCTAATGGGTTCAGTAAAATTAACTTTTAAATAATTCTGAAAAGTTAACGGTTCCAGAAATAAAACCATAATATATGAACATTGTGGATTTTGAATTTAAATATAATGATCTCAAGGAAGGGGCTGAATTTGGACCACAAAGTATATATGTAATCCTGACGACAATGCAATGTTATGATACCTAAGAGGTTTGCAGCTGACCTGACGATGGAGTCGGAAGGTGGCGACATGATTTCCGCTATACCTACTTAACCTAGACCACTGTGTTGGGACTCTTTAGTTTGGTATTGATAAGTAGATAACGAGTTTGCAAAAAAGGACTGTCGGCAACAAAAGATTGTCCCAAAAATGTTTTTTCTACAGTAACTTATATGTTATTTTGTCAGGACTGCACTAAACACAATTGAATGTTTAAGAATACGCGAGATACTTATGCTCTTACTACCGTTTATACTGGTATATTATTCGGATCATAAGCTTTACCCAAAACACAAGGCAAAATTAACAAACCCGTGTGCGTAGAATTACACTGACTTTAACTGATGCTTTTGTTACCAGTAGCGATGACGGTGTCGTACTTTTTGTGCTGGACTCCATATTTCACCGTGAGAATACTCATCGCATTGCTCGACACTAAACAACTGGACAATCATTTTGAGGTAAGAAATTTGTTTACACAACCTTGTTATTTGACCGGGGAATGAGACCAAAGCCGAGCACAAAATAATTCAATGAAACGTCAAGTTTTCGAATAGTTTCACCTATTCGAAACGCGTTCCGTACCCCAAGTACGATCTTTTACCTTATATCGAGTACTTAACGTCAACTTATCGCTTTCGAGAAAATATGTGTGGCGAATGTCGATTGATATCAGTGCCCTTTAGTATGCGTATTTAATGTTTAAATGTGATAGCAAGTTGACGTTGATGTTGCCTTTCGTATCATCATCGAGTAGTAAAGTTGGTTAGTGCTTCAATTCTTAAAAAAAGGTTTCAAGTTATATTATTACAGGCGTTTAATTATTTTGTATAGTATTCCTATTGACAGAAAAAAATACAGTTTCCTTTTATTTACGCAAGAATTGTATAAACCTGCAGCGATCTTATTAGCTTTGCTTGCTTGGATGTCTGTTTGCAAAAATCGACTTTAAACAAAGTTCACGATAAGCTAAAGACTAAAATTTGAATCCCTTAACATATTTACAAATAAATTGTTTTTTAAATTGTTTATTGATTCTTTCACCACGTAATAGAATATTTACTTGTAGATAAGTAGGTAAAAAAATGCTGCTTGAATTTTCAAAAACAACAAACATGGAGGGCCAGTACTTGTTTAACTTAAGTACTTCATTTAAATAGACTCGAATAATTATGTAATTTTTTCGAACTTTAAATTCACATTCATTTATTTCAAACAAAGTGGCTATATAGTTCAACTAATGGTGATCGGAGGGGATATAAAGCCGACAAAGAAAGCAAGATAAATACACGCTTTACCGACCAAAACGGCTGTCGTATGTGTTTAAATAATATAAGGAAACAACGCCCTTTATTACCTCATGAAATAGTACAAATTAATAACTTATGTTTTCTAACCAAGTAACTCGTAACAGCTTTCATCACAATACCCAAAAATAAAAACCGGCCAAGTGCGTGTCGGACCACGCACAGTGTAGGGTTCCGTAGCTGGGATGAACGTTCATGGTTGAAATTCATTTTTATTTTATTAAAATCTCAAAAACTACACAGCGTATCGTGTTCAAAACAATTTTGGTTGGAAGTATTTAGTATGTATGTTCTACTACTGTAATTTTTATTAGAATGTTTTATTTAACAGTTCAAAAACTACCCACCCGGACAGAATTTTTACGACTTTAGAAGCGTATATCTCGCCAACTGTTCACTTACGTAAAAAAGTCACTTAAAAACCTCCGTATCATTTTAGAAGCCCTATCTAAAAATACCCCACACGTTGATGTAACTCAAAAAAAACTTTTTCGTTTCCTAGTTACATGTATGGAGTGCCACCCCAAAATATATTTTTTTTCAATTTTACTACATCATTGTATAGCGGTTCATAGAATACATCTATCCTCCAAATTTCATTTATATAGTGCCAATAGGCTCTGAGTAAAATGGCTGTGACATACAGACGGACAGACGGACGGACGGACGGACAGACGGACAGACGGACAGACGGACATGACGAAATTATAAGGGTTCCGTTTTTGCCATTCGGCTCCGGAACCCTAAAAATGAAAAATGACAACAATTAAATACAATTTTGTGTACATTTTTTCAGTGGTGGAGTATAGTTTTCAAGGTGGTGAACATCAACGGATGGTTGAGTACTATATTGAACCCAATTTTATTCAGTCTCATGTCGACGAAATTTCGGAAATCTCTGAAGGTGAGGTTGCTTCGACAATTAATTACGTGACTTTGTGCGCTTATATGTACCTATCACTGGAAAATTAAGATTTCCTTTTACTGACATCATACACGTACAAACAACTTTACCAGTTTTCTATAATATGTATATGTATGTAAACACTTTATGTACAAAATAAAAACCAAAACAATACAATGAATAATAATAAAAAGATGTACAAAGGCGAACTTATCCCTTTAAGGGATCTCTTCCAGCTAACCCTTGAGAGATTGAGAAACGTGAAAGGTTGTGCTTCGAGTAAATGGGTGTACAAATTTATATAGACCACCCAGAAAACAAAAACTAACCAAAAAGACCATTAAACATAAATTACCGAAAAAAAACAAGACTAATACATTCAAATACTTACATAAATAGATAGAAATATATAAAATTATACATCAATGAATTTCTACTTACTTTCTATTTATTTATGTAAGTATTTGAATGTATTAGTCTTGTTTTTTTTTCAATAATTTTTGTTTAACACCCATTTACTCGAAGCACAACCTTTCAGTTTTCTATGTATATATATATATATTCTATGCATATATGTATATATAATATATTAACATCAAAATGTGTTTCAGTGTCTTTGGAATTCAAAAATCAAGAGGACAGTTAAATAAGAAGCTGCGCTTTGGAATGGACCGGATCAAGGATTATAACATTTATAACAACTAGTGCAACTTCTTGAAAAAATTGTGTGATTCGAAGTACCTAAAGTATTATTTTAGAACATTATGAAAAACATCAAGGTAAACCTTACTAGGAAAACCCGCTAAAACAATAACGTTCTTTACTGACCACCAATTTCGATATATTTCACGTATAATTAAATTCAGGAAATCCCGGTTCAGCTGTGTATTGTGTTCAGTCAGTCAGTAAGTAAAAATAATGAGGAGATACATAAGTCCAGAAAATACATTGCCATAGGTATTTATTAAATTCTTTCGGGCTCGGTAAAAGTCGGGTAGAGACGCATATGAAAACGAGCGAGGGAGAACGTAGAGACTGTATAGTTGTCAGATCCAGAACCCTTACCATGAGTAGCCACTACCGTACTCGCTAGCGAGTCGAATGCTCTGTCTCTCCCACTCTATAACTATATTGTGAGGGACAGAGCATTCGACTCGCTAGCGAGTGTGGTAACTGCAACTCATGGTTAGGGTACAGAGCCCTTAGGGCAAGAGTATGTCGGACCATGCTCAGTGGAGGTTCCCGAACCTGTTAAGTACTTACTACAAACACAACAGAACAACAAGTAATAACAATTTTTCTATTTAATGTAATTTGGTGTAGTCTTAGATGATTTTATTGGGTATAAACACTTTAATCGCCTGTACCTCAAGAACCAAAGATGTCTACTTAGTCGTGATAGTTTTTCTTTTAAATTCTGTATATGCGCTCTCATTGAAGATAGTTTCCAGATTTGTAATATTTGTAGTTGGCTGTAGGGGGGGACACTGGACTCGAGAAAAAAAACATAACATCCCCACCCTACGTGTAGAAGAAGGTGTACCCTTGTTTTGTCGACAACCTTTTCATCGAATATTATTTCATCGACAACGATTCATCGAAACTTTAGTACTAGTAATATTGTTTGGCGTAATTTTATTTCAACTACTATTTATTTAAATTTATCTTACTACGTGGAAATACTAATCAACGAATACTACTTAATCGCTGATTTGTTACAAATTATCTTAATTGGTACAGCTACAAGTTGACAGAAGTGGGTTAGGTTAGGTTAGAACTGCGACCCCCAAGAAAACGAACTGTTGACAGAAGTGGGTTAGGTTCGGTTAGAACTGCGACCCCCAAGAAAATTAACTGTTGACAGAAGTGGGTTAGGTTAGGTTAGAACTGCGACCCCCAAGAAAATGAACTGTTGACAGATAGCATGACACATTACTATTATTAAATTATATCAATGGTCAATCATAACACACATAGCTATAATCGCACAGAGTGCTTGCGTTTAGTTTTGATAGCAAAATATTACCAATTGAAATAATTTTATGCGGAATAAATATTATTACAAGTAAAAAAAAACAAATAAAAAAACCCGAAATGATTAGTCATGATATGAATTTGATTGAAATAAGTCAACTACCAATTAAAAGACCTCGTTTCAAATTACCTAGTATTGAGTCCTCGACGCAATGAGTTGTCGATGAAATGAAAATACTTGAAACGTTGTCTTTGAAATAATATTCGATTAAAAGTTTGTCGGCAATTCAATGGTAAACCGTAGAAGAAGTACACTAAAAACAATTTTTTTAAGGTTTAATTTTACCACTTTCTTGACGTGACTAATATGTATATTCGTGCCAAATTACAGCTTTCTATTACAAGAGTCTCTGAGTTAGGCTGCGGATGGACGGACATGGCAAAACTATAAGGGTTCCTGAGGGTTCGTGTAATAAGAGCCCCTAACAAGCTTTATTACAACAAGACGGTGTAGCCTAGAGTACGCTTACGATAAGCCTATACATACTCGTATGTTTTCTACAACGTCTTACTTTTAACTGGCGTCTGAGGAAAAATTCAAGGTTATATCGACTCGGTGGCTGAGTGGAGCGATACAAAAAGCGTTGCATAAGTTGGACAAACCAAGGACCACCGGGTCCCGGATGGTCAGGTGGTGGACGGTGGTGGCGAACGTTCTCTGACAGCTTATCACGCCTAATGCCGGTTACTGTAAATAAAATATTTCTTTCGGCAATTTTAAAAAATTTACCCTGAGGCGGTCAATTGGCGTTAGAATTTGTAAGGTATTTAGCAATTTTTGAAGGGAAAAATATGGAGAAGTATTATTTAGGCTATTAATTGTAAAACAAATATATAATTTTACAAAAACTACCCTTAAGGAGGCGAAATGAAGTTTGTAACAGAATTTGGTCATTTATGAAATAAGAAACAAGAAATCGTTGTTTAGGTTACTTATCTATAAAAAAAAACTGCGATCTTGGTAAAAATTACCCTGTCGATAAAATGAAGGTAGAAGTTTGTCTGGGTATTTAGCAAAGAATATAATTACTCATTTATAGTGAAGAACGGAAACTCCATACCTACTACATAAACGTTACTTTCACGCAAGAAGCTTATATACGACACTGGAGACTGCACCTAGAACTATTTTATGAAGACAATTTTAATGACCCCAAGTTATGTTTTTATTCCTCGCACACACTAACTGAAATTGCCAGGTTAAAAACAAAAAGTCCCAATCAGAAAGTGTGATGAATCGATGAGCCCAAGCTTTTTGGATTTCACAAGGTCTACGCTCTACTCAAGTTATATTCTTGGTTTACTGATTATTACCCTAGGCTCTTTATTAGCCTACCCTGATTGTTCGTAGCTGCTATTTTAATATTAGGTATAGCAACAATGACCGAATAATCAACTTGATATGGCCGGTCTGTCGAAAAAGACTTACCGTTTCAAATGTTTATATGAATAACTAAAAGTGTATAGTTGTTACAATGCCCAGCAATTTATACAATGTAATGTGTTGAGCGAAATTGCAGAAGGGTTTGGGAACCAAATTCTAGCACTACATTTCACAGGTAAGTCTATTTTTACCCTAATACCTGTATGTAACCATATTCATATTTTTTTACGTTAGGATCATAATATAACGTTAGTATTTGTACATTTTAGCGTCATGTGATTATATGTTAATGTTATATCTATTTCAAATTACTTAAATAAAATGAATTACCGGCGGCGTGATTTGCAGATGGAGTGGCCCACTATCGGAATGAGCGAGCAAACAGCGGGCGATCAATGAAATACTTGTTATATTACCGATTTATACTGTAGAAACTAGGGCTGAAAATTCAATCAAGGCTACAGTTATTATAGTAATAAAGATTAATGTGGATTCAGACTTGTCGCTTATACGTTTACCGGGTTCACCGATGCCAGTTATAATTTACCGTAAACATTAATGTTATAATAAGGATTACAGTTCACTAACCATACTAACAGTTATGATTAGGTATAAAAAATCATGCTCAGTTTGAAAAAATACCTACTAAATTACCTTCCATCTTATAATACCTTCAGCCTTGCCAATTTCAAAACTGAGGACAAACCATCATTGGTAATGGTAGCGTATACGGAACCCTCAGCGCGCAAGTCCGTTTTTCTTAATACGTAGGTACGTTTTTTTTCTGTTTTTCTGATTATTCAGACAAATCTATTCCTCTAACATGTAAGCATACTCGTATGTACAATGTAAATTTTTCATTAATATTAAAAACGATTTAAATGTTATGTTCCTTTCCTAAGTTTTATTTTTTTTCGTTTAATAACGTGAACTGTATACATACAGTACAGTACATTTCGAAGGGTAATCATTCTGTATACTGAGTTTAGGACCCTAAGTACACTTAGGGTCCTAAACTCAGTATACAAAATGATTACCCTAAAGTAAGAGACATGAAACTTAGGCTACATCATTCAAGGTCACTTCTTCGCTTCAAGGCGTTGTTCGTCGTGCAATCTCCAGTGTATTGTATAAGCTTCTTGCTTTCACGTGTACTACTAGCGACACGTGAGTTGTAAAATAAACTAATAAATGGCGGGCTTTATGACCACCGGAATGTCAAATCAAAATTGTCAACTTTTAATTGTATATGAACAAGCGAGTACCACAGATTACAAGGGTATGTTACGTTCAAAGCTGAAGGACAAGTCAGCAAAAATACTTCAGCTTTATAACCTACCCACTTATTCACATAACATAAGTTAGGTATGTAAATGAATGATGCATTTAAATGTAATGAATAGTCAGAAGAAAAAACATACGGAAATCATTTATTATTCATGATTAAACAATAACATTTGAATACTCGTACATTAAAAAAACACTTGTATAGTTCAGGCTTTGCTTTATTCCAATACATCCTTTGAAATATATTATAACTAGCGACCCGCCCTCGCTTCGCTCCGGCTTAACGTGTTATACATAAAAACCTTCCTCTTCAATCACTCTATCTATTAAAAAAAACCGCATCAAAATCCATTGCGTAGTTTTAAAGATTTAAGCGTACATAGGGATATAGGGACAGAGAAAGCGACTTTGTTTTATACTATGTAGTGATGGAAAATGTCGGTGGGTTCCACGCATTGATGTTACGCAGGATGCGAATGTCGAATCCACATATAGTTGTGATTATTGGAACTGGCCGTGTCTTATCTCGTAGACTTATCAGTCAAACAAAGCCATTGTGTTTATTTTTATGTTCACGCTCCACAAGTGCTTTGAATTGAAAGCGGCTAACTGCAACCGATATTTTTATCTAATAGTGCCTTATGCTCGAAGGAATAAGGTTCAAATTAAAACGAAGGACACATTGGTTTTAACAAGTTTATGTTTAAAACAACAGTTGAGACACATGATGGTAAAGAATGACTACTAGGTTTGATACTTGAAAAATACTTTTACATACAGACACGTACTTAGGCCATACTTACTGATAGTTTCTGGTAGCTACATAATAAAAATTGTTCGAATAAAATTAACCATATACCTACCTAAAATGAAACGACAAAAAACACAAAAAAATATATATTTAAGACTATAATAGGTAATAAACAAAGCTTAATATTATATTTACACATCATCATCAGAATCTTCGTCATCATCATCAGAATATTCGTCTCTCGTTGATTATAACCGATGGATGAGTATATCCTCTAGACATTTCATGTTCTAGCCTCTGAACATGACTGCAGCAATTCCCCCATTCGTCGCTCGTTAACGTTATCGACTCTCTTATGAGTTGCAGTACACCTTCACTGAACTTTGAATCACTGTTATATCTACGAATATTTCGTTTAAGGGAGCTCCACATAAGCTCGATCGGGTTAAGAGTGCAATAGTAAGTAAGGCGGTAATCTTAAAACTTCACAATTTTTCATTGTCGCCATCTCATCTATGAAATAGGTTTTATTAAAAGTATGTAGTTTTAAGTTTTTAACAATGCATCCATGGTTGCTTTTCTGGACAAGAAATACGAGCCCCAATGCAAAAGAGTTCGTCAAGTCATAGATTGTTCAGTATATGAATCTTATATCAACTCGTTTTATTTCTAGAAAGGCATTAGCAGCAAACGATTTATACAATATTATACTCCATAAATACAACGTTGCTTTTACAGTATTGCACAATAAATCCATTGTAAGAAAAAAAACCTATATATATTAATTCATATTATGGTTTCGCAAAACAGTTCAGCAGGCTCTTAATTGATGCAAAATAGTTCGTACATGCCTAACGTTAAGCCTCTTTAATTTTATTACTCAAAAAAATAAACAAGATTCAAATAAATTAGGAACCCATTGTCATTTAACATGTCAAAGGGTATATATAAGTACATACCCCAAGTATTTTTCATTATTATAAGTTATTAATTAGAGCAACATGGGCCGCGGAAAACCAGTCACTGAAGAAGTCAGGAAAATTATAATTTCCAGTAGTGAGAGTGGAAAATCTACCAACTAAATCGCCAGAGATTTATTACTGCCAAGATCTACTGTCCAGTCAATCATTGAGCATCGCAAGAAACACGGCACAATTTCGTGTTTGAAGAAGTCGGGTCGACCGCGTATGACGAGTGCTGCTGAAAACCGTGTTTTAAAGAAAATTATCAAACAAAACCGCCGTGCTCGTGCGGGGGAACTTACCGTAAAATGGCGTGATATGATCCAGAAAGACGTTTCAGTGGATACCTGCAAAAGGGTTCTCAAAAGAATGGGATATGGTTTTTACACGGCCAAGGAAAAACTTTACTAACCGAGTTACAGAAAGAGAAGAGGCTGAAATTCGCTCGCGAGCACTCAAACTGGACTACTGAGCAATGGCGTAAAATAATATGGAGTGATGAATCAAAATTCGAAGTAACTGTCGGCGACGAACGGAATAAAATCATTCGAAAGAAAGACGAAGCATTCATCAAAGACTGCATCAAGAGAAAAGTGAAGTTTCCTGGGTCTGTGATGATATGGGGTTGCATGTCAGCACAAGGGGTACGCCGCCTATATTTTGTAGAAGGGACGGTTAAAGCAGTAAAATACCAGGACATTTTGGAAACAAGTTTAATTCCATCTATTCCAAGCTTGAAATATGAAAATGTCTACACTTTTCAACAAGACTCTTGCCATACTGCGAAAACCACGAAGACTTGGCTCGAGTCTAAAGGAATCCCCACTATGGAGTGGCCGTCGAATAGTCCAGATTTGTCACCCATTGAAACATTGTGGTGGAAAATGAAAAAAAAATACGCAAGTTTCCATCGAGGTCAAAAAGTGGGTGTACCCTTGTTTTGTCGACAACCTTTTCATCGACAACGATTCATCGAAACTTTAGTACTAGTAATACTTATTGTTTGGCGTAATTTTATTTCAACTACTATTTATTTAAATTTATCTTACTACGTGGAAATACTAATCAACGAATACTACTTAATCGCTGATTTGTTACAAATTATCTTAATTGGTACAGCTACAAAACATTGCAATTCATTTCTTCGACGTATTACTTCAATACATTTTTATATGTCCTATGAGGCTTTCAAAGTAGGTTAGGTTAGAACTGCGACCCCCAAGAAAACGAACTGTTGACAGAAGTGGGTTAGGTTAGGTTAGAACTGCGACCCCCAAGAAAACGAACTGTTGACAGAAGTGGGTTAGGTTAGGTTAGAACTGCGGCCCCCAAGAAAACGAACTGTTGACAGAAGTGGGTTAGGTTAGGTTAGAACTGCGACCCCCAAGAAAACGAACTGTTGACAGAAGTGGGTTAGGTTAGGTTAGAACTGCGACCTCCAAGAAAACGAACTGTTGACAGAAGTGGGTTAGGCTAGGTTAGAACTGCGACCCAGAAAATGAACTGTTGACAGATAGCATGACACATTACTATTATTAAATTATATTAATGGTCAATCATAACACACATAGCTATAATCGCACAGAGTGCTTGCGTTTAGTTTTGATAGCAAAATATTACCAATTGAAATAATTTTATGCGGAATAAATATTATTACAAGTAAAAAAAAACAAATAAAAAAACCCGAAATGATTAGTCATGACATCAATTTGATTGAAATAAGTCAACTACCAATTAAAAGACCTCGTTTCAAATTACCTAGTATTGAGTCCTCGACGCAATGAGTTGTCGATGAAATGAAAATACTTGAAACGTTGTCTTTGAAATAATATTCGATTAAAAGTTTGTCGGCAATTCAATGGTAAACCCAAAAAGTGATTTAAAAGAGAAAATAGTCGCTGTCTGGGAGTCTATAACCCCAAAAGAAAGAAAGAAAGAAACATTTATTCGGCTAAAATACAATTACAATTAAATAATTAATTACAAAAAACTATACTTTGCACTAGGTACACAATTATAAAACAACAACAAAGAAACAAATATTAGGTACTAAAGCCGAAAAGGCTCACCAGCTCAGCTTGTAGCTGGGCAGGGCCTCAGCGCTGATTTTCAGCTGGGGCCTGAGATGGAGGTAGAAGACTCAGAACAAAAAATAACAAAAACAATAATTAAAAACAGCAAAAAAATATTATAATAATAACAGCTTAAAGTGTGTACAGTGTGCTCTTGTATAAAAAATTAGTCTTTTTTTTTTATATATATATTTTCTCTTGTCAACTTTGCCCGTGAACTTATACAAAACAACAAGAGAAAAGAAAAACATAAATAATACAAAAAAATATCAAAAATTGTGGAAGTTAATGCCGTCTATTTGTAATTTCTTTTATTTTTTTACGGAATGCATAAGTAGAAAGAGTGTGAAGAGTTGGTAGAGACGATGCCATTGAGAATCGAGGCTGTTCTTAAGAGTAAAGGCGAGACAACTAAGTGGTAGGCGAACTATTTTGCATACTCAAGATCGATAGCCGAACTATTTTGCGTTGTCGTTGATAGAAAAATTGTATTTTTTTTTATTTAAATACAGAAATAATTTTAATTTGTATTATGTAGGAAATAAACTTGATTAATTTTACAATACTTTTTTTATTTCTTGCTTCCATGCTATTAAAATTACTAACTAGATTTGACTTTGAAAAAAGTTACTTTCAATTCAATTCGAACTCTTTTGCATTGGGGCTCGTATTATGTTTGTTCAATGCAAGGCCAATCGAAGACATTGTTCTTGACAGTAGCCTTTGCTTTCCAATCATTAACATAGTTTCCCATGCGCGTATGTTATCACCATTAACGCTGAACTATTTATTTTTATGGCTGGGTTATCATATTACTCGTATTTCGTTTTAATATTTTCTTCTTATTATTTTTTTATTATTGGCAGTCC
Source organism: Acleris holmiana (assembly GCA_949316455.1). Lineage (NCBI taxonomy): Eukaryota > Metazoa > Arthropoda > Insecta > Lepidoptera > Tortricidae > Acleris > Acleris holmiana. The sequence continues at coordinate 10,787,590 of OX438765.1, read as the reverse complement.
ACCGCGATATTCCGCAGTGATTTCGCCAGTGTCAAGTGAGTAGAGTAAAATAATAATATTAATAAATTTGTTAATCGGCCATCTTCCCCCGAAGGTTACCGGAAGACCCCGTTTTAATATCTAGCAGGAAATTTATTTGTATACTGATTATAATCTCTTTGGTGACGTTACAGAATGAAAACAGGTAAAAAAGTAAAGATAATATTAGATATTGAGTCACTCGATGGTAAAGGAATGTGTAATGAGTGTCATGTCACCTCATACTATTTAATCATTACCCCTTTAAATGCAATCTAATAGTATACGAAACAGCCTTCTCGTTTCTTTTTAAATTCTTAAAATACTAAAGAGAATAAGGTACAGAATCGTGCTACACACATGCGCATTTTCAAATGAATTCATTTGCTAACTAGTACCATCGCCCACACTGTTAACTGTCCATGGGTAGACCTTATGCGTTTTGTAATAAGGTCCACCGATGTACAGTTAAGAGTGTTGCCGTTTGTACTAGAGATACCAAACCCGGTATTTAGGCTACTGTTAACCTATAAATAAAAATATGACTCGGCAATCTTGAAAAAACTACCCCTAATGATGAAATGGAACGGAAGTTTGTACGGGAGTTTGCTCATTTTTGAAGTAAGTTAACTTGAAAAGTCCAAGCTGCATATTTGCCCGTTGAAGATGAAATGGCGGGTTTAAGTTTGTACCGGAGTTAGGTATTTTTTAATAATTAAAGCGTAAAACGTGGGATCTTAGACTACCGACTGTAAAGTTGGTATGAGTAATTTTCGAAGTAATAATTTACTTATAACATAAAAAACCAGTGCTTTTCGAAATTTTACTCCTAAGTGGGTTAAGAGATGTGGATGTTTGTATGGATTTTTTGTAATTAGATGTTTAAATTAGGTATAGATAAGAAAAAAACTCGGTACGTTATTTTTCAATCCATTGTCGATAAAATAAAAACTTAACAGTGAACGAAACGCAGTAAATATTCTTTCGGTCAATTTTATCGTTTTAAAGGTAAGAGAGATAAAATGCACATCGAAGGATCGATAAAGTAAAAGGCAACATACAGCTAGCTGATATGTTCAGTCTTATTGGGATTCATTCTGCCAAAAAGAGACAGTTCTATAGCTACAGCTACGCTAAAATGTCATGGTCGTACACTGTTGCACACTGTTGCATATATAAACAACGTTTATGTGTGCAGATATGGTTTAGATCACAGACTAAGTAAATTTACACCAGGGATGGTCAAAACAATAATATTGATATCGACGTATATTGAAGTTTTATAAAAATATAACATTCTTTATAACTTCGTTTGTATCATCCAAACGGCTGGACGGATTTCCAATGGCGGATTTTAGGTGCCATTATATGAGGCCTGATAAAATGTGTTATCTGATTAAATAAGGTTCAAAATGGAATATAACAAATGTTTGTAGAACATATCGTAATTTAAAAAAGTTTAGTATTTAAAACAACATAGCCGACGCGTTCATACGAAATTTACAAGATTTGTATGAACACATCAGCAATGGTTTTTAAAATTTTAATTTTAAACTACGATATGTACAAAAAAAAAACCGTTTTTAACCTTATTTAATCAGCTACCTAATTGAATAATAGCAATACAATTTGGTAAACTTGTTCTTGATTGGTTGTCAATTTTGGTGAGTCACATTTGTACGTAATCGTATGAGATGTACTTAAGTACAAATATGATATTCTATTTGCCGGTACTGTAAGTACGCTGAATTGGCTAGTGAGTGTTTTTTCAGTTTTATTATAAACCATGACTAAATCTCACGAAAGCGTTTGAGTGGGGACATTAGCTTAATAATGCTGGCACTCCACTTAGCGGTACTTGCCCAAATATTCGTGCTGCATCTTTTTTCTTCCTACTGCAAATTAAGACGACAACGACGGCAACGGCGCAACGCGAACCCCAAGTGGAGTGCCACCATAACAGTCATCTTCGAAATGTTTTTAGCATTTGGGTGAATTGCAGAAAAAATGTACCTTTTGAATTTCATAACTAACCTGAGAGTAAACGAAATTGATAATTGGTGTAACGAAACTGATAAAATAAAGCGTCGGACACATGGAAAAATACTAGTGGTTTCATTCGCAGAATTATTTATTCCATTGATTTTTTATTCCATTTCTTTTTGATTTTTTTACTCTATCTAAATGTTTTAATCGTAACTCCTCATATTTTGCAGGGTTTTGTTTTAAACGTTCTCTGTACTTCTTTTGCCTTTCAGCATTTGTCATTGGAGCCATGATCTACTGTAAACAATAGTGTTTTTAGTCGTGTTATTGAATCAATAGCTACAGCCAGCCATATCTTTACAAAAAAGAATACACGAAAAACTCCAAAAAAATCGGTTAGGGAATTGACAAAGGGAAAAAAACATTACAGTCCATATGCAAACACATATTATGTACCGTAAAATGGGGCTATTTGGGAATCACGGGGCTATTTGGAATCGAGTAATTATTAAGCTTTTAGTTGCTATAATTGTGTCATGGCAATGGCAGAACTGAAAAATTAGCCTGACACCGAGTTTTACAGTTCTATCATAGCCATAACAAGAAATATATCAACTAAAAGCTTGTGATTACTTAGTACCAAATAGCCTCATTTTACGGTACTAGCTTTTGCCCGCGACTCCGTCCGCGTAGAAGTCGTTTATCGCTGCTCCCTCGGGATCTGTCTAATTTTCCGGGATAAAAAGTAGCCTATGTCCTTCCCCGGGACTCAAGCTATCTCCATACCAAATTTCATCTAAATCGGTTCAGCGGTTAAAGCGTGAAGAGGTAACAGACAGACAGACACACCACATTCATAATGTTAGTATGGATGGTTTGTACCGTGGCAGACTTTTCGACTGAAACAAACTTACACACCAGTATTGTCTATATAGTTTTATTGTATGAAATAGGCTTTACAGTTTCTCAGTTTCGTTACATAACGAAAAATAACGAAACTGAGAATGATAATATGAGAAACGTTACCTAAAAAATATATTTCCCTTCAAACGTGTAATGCATTGTTCTAGAACTTTGTAAATTCTTAAGAAGCAGAGTAAAACTACACGGTAATGAATAAAGTGGTGTACGAAAATGAAACTTTTACCCGAGAAAATCGCCGTTTATCACCATGAGATTTTTTAGATTTTATACACTAGACTGTCAATCCGCGTGCCACTTCGTTGAAAACAAAATGGGTGTCGCTGTGTTCAACAGTTTGATAGATATCAAGGTGTATCCAGATTGATAAAAAGTAATTCTACTAAGATATTTAAAACTTTTTTTGGGATTAAATGCTCCGTAACTAAAGCTGAGTAACGAAAGTCCAGTAAGTTGGGACAGGTAAATTAATATTAAAATTTCATAACTATTTACAATAAAATTGAATAGATTTGTACGGAACTTAAAGATTAACTAAAAAGGACTGAATAGTTTACAGTTATGCTTTATAAGAATTAATATAAATCGTAACAAATTTCCTAGATAAAAACACACTCGGAATTGGGACATGACCATAATATATGAAGTACTCGCGTATCGCAGGATTGTTTTTTATTTAAATCTATATAAACAAAACAGAATAAAAATAAAAATAATTTTATCTGAATTTTAAGAATTCTCATACTTTAAGAAAAATAATTACATCGTCTTTTCTTCTCATGATATAATTTTAAATCCACCGTGTTTTCACGGGACACCAATTAAACTAAAAGGTACATTTTTTCTGCAATTCACCCATTTCCGACTATAATTCGACTAAGACCAATTTGGTCGTGAAATAGCTTCTAAGTATCTAACTTTGCTTCATATTATCGTCGTCAAGGAACCATATTTCGAATATTATAATTTATTGCCTTAATAAATAATAAAATTACACTTCACAACTGATTTATCGCTTTGAAATTATAACGTCACTACTATAACATATAACAAAACAACAAAATTTTAGTAAAATATTGATAAAGATAAAGATATTTCGAACACACATGTTTACTTTGGATAATGATATTTTGCATGTCTACGTTTTAACAATGCTATCTGACGTTAACAATTTGAAATATATTCAATATGCCGCCTTACCGGTGAAATTTTTTTTTTCGATTTTATTCTTCTTTCGGGATATATGAGATCCGCATTCAAACACAACACACGCCATATTGTTGTTTATTGTTCTTCACGTTTATATAAAACACTACATAATATATTGTTGTTAAAATAAATTCTAACAAATATGGAGTCGCAACGGCAGCCTGCGAATGATAAACACGACTAAAAAACATGACATTCGTTTGACACCTAACTTATGCCTAGCTCAATACCATAGAGTATCTTTATGATTTGGCAGGCTAATTTACGACCATGGTGACATGATCGTCGCCAGTTGGTTGACTAGTTGGTGACTAGGTGTGTACGGTACGGTTTTAGCAAGAAGTGGATACTATAATCTTACCTTTTTTAAGTAATTGAACTAAAATATTGAAATTTTTGAGACAGGTATAGATCTGGTGCTATTGTTTTAAGGCTACTTTTATGCCTTTAGTTATTATTCTATGATAAAATTTAAGTTGTTTATGTAGACCGCTTACATAAAAACTGCTTTGGACTTTTTGAAAAGATATAGATACTCTTTGAAGGGCGAGCCCGTTGCTTCCCATAATAGTCATATTTTTTACATCGCTGGAACCGTAAACTTTTCAGAATTTATTTAATATCCAATGTGTAGACAAGGCTAGGTTACGTTAGGTTTGATTTATTAAAAACCCTGGAACAGAAACAGTTTCTGAAAAAAAACAAGTTAGATACCTACAATTTCAAGCATTTACCACCTAGTTGTAGGTGCACGCATAAATTGTACGCACAGATATTGAATGATCAAACGACATCGTGTAGTGTCGATAAATTCGTATTTATCTTGCTTTCTCATATAGCTTCAGTATCTATCGATAAGTTGACACAGGAAACAAGATAAATAAAAAGTTACCATGATCAAACAGTCAAACCTAAAAAACGGCAAGTAAGAAGGTACGCAGCACCAAGAGGTGTAGCGATGACCTCGAATTGTACCAAGATAATAGAATCTGTTTTTTTATGGAAACCTATTGTATTTTTACGCCTTAGTTTTTACAAGTAATGATAAATATAAGTACTAAGCACCAAGCAAAGGTTGTCCATCGCCATTCAACGGGGTAACGCGGCCAGGGGCGACTCGATGGGGCTTTTTGACTAGGCTTATGCAAGTCTTTAGTTAAAAATGTACTGATGTTTTTATTATTATTTTAAAGTAAATTGGTATCTAATTGTTCATTATTCATGTATTTTTTCAGGTTTGCAAGTGTTCACGTTTGTATATTATTAAATTAAGTACTCACTTACACTACTACCTGTATCGGTTTCTACTTGTATTTTCTTTTCTCGGCTTAATATCTAAACATTATTCAATGGTCGGCCATGACGACAGCGTCGCGGCTGTCATGTAAGTGCTGCTACGAATGTAAATTTATATTCGCAATAATTATTGGACTGCTCAGTTATTAGTAAGACTTACCCGCCATCGCACGCATACAAATAGTTTAGTAAAAATGGTCACTGCGTTAGTAGTAACCTTGATCGTTATCATAGCTGTAGTGCTTACATGTAGAGTATCGGTATTCCTGAGCAAAGCACGATGTACATCAAAAGCATCCATGGTGGGGAAAGTCGTTATCGTAACAGGAGCTAACTCTGGATTAGGCTTTGAAACTGCCAAAGACTTGGCAGCGCGAGGTGGCCGTGTTATCCTAGCCTGCCGGAGCGAGAGCCGCGCGCTTGCTGCCCGCGAGCTAATAGTCGAGCAGACCGGCAACGAAGACGTCGTCTACAAACACCTTGACTTGGGATCACTGACGTCGGTCCGACGGTTCGCGGAAGACATAATCAAGACAGAGCCACGCCTGGATGTTCTCGTCAACAATGCTGGAATACACGGTCATAGCGATCGGTACACCGCCGATGGCATAATCGAAGACATGCAGATAAATTACTTTGCAGCTTTTCTCCTCACGCTCCTTTTACTGCCTCTTCTGAAAAAAACAGGTCAAAGCCGTATAGTAAATCTTTCTTCTATACTACACTTTTTCGGTAGGGTAAATTTGAAGTATATAAACGAGAAAGGAAGTTACTTGAAAGTATCGAACTACGCCAATAACAAGTTGTGCATGCTTTTGTTTACTGTGGAACTAGCGCGTCGCTTGAAGGGCACCGGAGTGACCGCCAACGCCGTGCACCCGGGGATCATCATGACCAACATAGTCACCAACTCCGATCTGAAATCACGAATCACGTTCGCCATTTCGTGCTGGATGGCTCCAAGGACCGTGATTGAAGGAGCGCAGACGATTATATATCTGGCAGTTGCGGATGAGGTTACAAACACAAGTGGAAAATATTTTATTGATTGCAAGGAGAGATTTATGACATGGAAAGCGTGTGATAAGAAACTCATAGCAGCCCTATGGAATTACTCGGAAAAGTTAGTGGGATATAGGAACGATAGTAAATATTAAAAATACTACGTTTTATTATAACTGTGACTCAAAAAATATTCACGAGTACCGAATGCCGCGGTAACCGATACTCTGTTTTATAATTAAAGTGATGATAAATGGTCTTGTGAAATCGTATAATCGTTTTTTTTTTTTTTTTTTAGTTTTTTTTTTTTTTTTTTTTTTGTTTTTTTTTTTTTTTTTTTGTTTTTGTTTCAGTAGATATCTTTAACACAAATAAATATCAATTTAGGAAAAAAATATGTGAAATTTTGGACTCATAGTTTTGTTGGTTTTCATCTGTTTGTCTTTTTGTTGTTCAGTTTTTAGTTTACTGTAACAGGGTACTATGGTGCTTGGCAGTACCTTTGAGACGTCAGATTAAGCATAGCGTAAGAGTACGAAACTACCCTTCTCTAATACTTGTGTTTTAGTGAGAACTATCAAGGGGGTAAGTGCATGATTAGTTTATATAAATCTGTATTCATTGTTGTTTGTACACTTATTCCTGTTTGTTTCTCCAATAAAATAAATAAATAAATAAATAAATAAATATACCAACTTTTTATGACTAAGCCACTCTACACCAGGCCAGGCGTAGAGTGGTTGAGTGTAGCTTGATTTAAAAGTGTATCACAACACTCGTATACAATCGTGTTTATTTATTTTATTTTGGTAACAAACAGTCATTTCACGTGTTAGTTTGCACAAGTACTTATACTAAAGAAAAGACAAACAGTGCCGAAAAGAATACAATTAAATTAATACCTATTACAAGTTTTGAGCTTTTGATTTGAGGTATTGTTAGATACAGAATACTTGAGAGATCTAAATGAACACCTTAAAAATAGTTTAATAATAATAATAATAAATCACAGGACAATGTCACACAAATTGACCTAGTCCCAAACTGAGCTCTAGGCTTGTACTATGGGTACTAGACAACGATAAACTTACTTATATAGAGAAATATATACTTAAATACATAGAAAACATCCAAGACTCAGGTACAAATACTCGTGCTCATCACACAAATATCTGCCCTTACCGGGATTTGAACCCAGGACCCCTAGCTTCGAAGGCAGGGTCACTCCCAACTAGGCTAGCGTGTCGTCATTTGTTCGTAGTTTGCGACATTTGTATACTTAAATGAGAGAATAAAAAGTTATAGTTAAAAACTTATCTAGCCTGTTTATTATATGTATAATATATAAACATGATTTACGTCCATACCGATGGATTTGTAGTAAGAGAGGACAATAGAGAGATCTCTCTCCAGGCGGGTGTTTTGCCTGGGGACCGAAGTCCATTTGGATGAAGTTGGAAGTGATATATAAGTCAACCGACTGAAGAAACTTCGTTAGCGCGATGTATCATGTAGCGCACTGTCAGATTTAGTTGCGCTGTCTGACGCTGGTGGCGCTGGCGAGTTGATTGATACAAGTTGTCACTAGATGTCACTAGGTCGCCACACCAGCCCCTTTGAGACCGGAGGTTGATGGTGATGGATGTCTCCAGTAGAGCTCAGAGCTGCGTTGGCGAGCGTAGCAGAAGAGGAGCGGAGTGGAGTATACAGTGAGTCGTGTACCTGCTCCGTGAAGTACTCGTAGTAGGATGCAGTGAGTCGCGTTGTTGAGTGCGAGTATTGTGCACCCTGTAGTCACCGGGCATGGAGATATATCAGAATGCTAGTGGTACACAGTGCGGATTGTCTGGTCTGCTGTGAGACTGCGTCATAGTGCTTGAAGGTCGTCAGGTTGCGTAAATGTCCATTGTCGTGGGTCACCAATGTAATAAGAGAGGACAATAGAGAGATCTCTCTCCAGGCGGGTGTTTTGCCTGGGGACCGAAGTCCATTTGGATGAAGTTGGAAGTGGTATATAAGGCAACCGACTGAAGAAGCTTCGTTAGCGCGATGTTGCGCATTGTCAGATTTAGTTGTGCAATCTGACGCTCGTCCGCGTCCATTGACCGAACCCGTGTGCTGCTTACTCCGCCAATCGTAGTGCCGCCGAAACCAGCGACACAACCCCAACAATCCGCTGCACCAAAGTGTGGGGCCACGAAAAATGAGACTACTAAGCCAACCGTTAATTCCAGCTCAGTAAATTCTGTTGGTAATGACGATGAAAATCCTGGAAAATGGCAGCTTGTTACACACAAAAAAAACTCCCGCAAGCCAATTATGATGGGTTCTGGAAAAACAAATGATAGCCTTCTGACCTAGGGATACCGGAGAGTTTATACGATCGACTTACCGCGCCAACGGTGTGGCCCCACGGCGTGCGATATACAATCTGGTTTCTCGCACGGCCCCGCTCACAGCGGGGAGACAAACAAATCACTGGCGTGCGCTCCGTGGCCGAGGAATGATCTTTCAGATATACATCAAAATAACAGTTTCATCAATTTGACAAATAAGGTATGCAGTCGACCTGTACGCATGTTCTTCAGAACATTCAGTGTTTGCGGAACAAAATACCCCACTTAGAATCGTTGTTGCAGACAGACTTAAACTGTCAAAACTGTGAGCTACTACTACTAACCGAACATTGGTTGGAGCAGGATGAGATTAGTGTAACAAGTGTTATGAATTATGCCCTAGTGTCATCATATTTCCGCCCGTCCCGAATGCATGGTGGCGTCTGTATTTATGCGCGTGACGTTGTTAAAACGAAGTGACTTGCGTGATCTTTCTTTGGAAATGCATATGGAGGTAGCCGCGGTTCAATTGATCGAATTAAATAATATGTAATTGTTATGTGTGTTTACCGTTCAAATATAGAGGGTGATTTTTTAATATTTGCTCGTCAATTAGAAGTGCTGCTGAGCACAATAGTTGAGGAAAATGCCCATATTTTAATAATGGGTGACATTAATGTAGACCTTTTGAAACGCTCGAAACAAAAACGAATGTTAATGGACATACTAAGTTCATTTAAAATTTTTTCAATAGTTGGCGTTCCTACTAGTGTGCAGGGCGGATCCAGGACATGCTTGGATCACGCATACACCGATATGCCGTGTGAAAGGTTAAAGGTGCTTGTCGTGGATTTAAATATGAGTGACCATCGTGCGTGTCCATTAGTATTCAGGCAACAATTAATTCAAGAAGAACCGAACACATCACTAAAAGAACCGAACCGAACCGAACACATCACATTTTTGCGATTGATGAATTCAATTGGCCTATTTTTTTAATGTTGATATTGTGGTCGATTGTTTAGCGAACATTTTAATGAATGTTGCCCAGTTAAGAAAGTTCCACTTAAACACAAGGATAACGTAAGGACTAATAATGAGTTAGAACACAGTAAACAATTTCTACTGCTATTAAGCATATATCAACACCACAGCCCATTTAATAAGAACCTCAGTGATTTTCTCCTTTTTACATTTATAGAAATGTAAACACATGGGATTACTTAGGCAAGCAAGACGAGCTTTCTTAAACGAAAGGATATAGTCCGGCACTAACACAGCTCAGGATCTCTGGGCTGTCATAAAATCTGAAACGAATAAAAACTAGGTGGGTACTGCTCCGCTGGCCGTACTGCGGCGAGCCGTGTGCGGCGCGCGCGCTGCGGGCGCCGCCGCCGGCCGGCCGGGATCTGGCCAACTCACTTAACGCGTGCTACATGGTGCTTTTACTTTGAGTTATTTATTAAAAAATCTTGATAGACAACATCTTTTGTTTAATATTTATCACCCTTCAAACCTTGTTCAGTGGTATTGATAATTTGAACTTTTACATCATCACAGGTGAACACAGGATTAGGTAAAAATAGACCGGCTTTTATTTATTGTCATAGCAAATGCTATGCGGATTTGAAACTTAAGCCGACTAAAGGACAATGGGCATAAATACATAGCGCGTGGTACCCGCCACAACGGACATAACTTATATATCAATGAAAAGGTATTTTTATGTAGAGCAAAAATAGCCAGGGCGCATATCTCCATTTGCTGTTCCTATTTGTGTGACCTATTCAACGACACCACCATCATTGCTATTAAGCGGGTACCAAAGTCCCTTAACCTTTGTCCTTTAACCTTTTGAACGCCTTACGTCAAAAACATGTATTAAAAGTTATGCAAAAATGTACTTAATCCATACGAAATAACGTATCTTTTAAACTATACCTGTGACCTATAATAATGGTTGGTAGCATTGTAGACACGACAGCTCATGACCACTTTAGTGGTCGTTGGCGTTCCAAGGGTTAAAAGGCAGTTTACTGTTACATGGCTGATGGCGAATTCGAGAATAAAAACTCTGGTACCAACATGGCTACCACAAATTATTTCAGTATCAATGGTAGCTTCCATTCATCGAAACAAAAATGATATCACACGTTTTAGATTGGCCTGACTGAATAAAACAAACTCGGTTTTATTCTTCTAAGATTGTGATGTGACAGCTGGACGCAAAGAGTAGGCAAAACAGTTTTTTGCTAGTCAAAAAACTCATCTGACGTATATTCCCAGCCTTAATATAATCTTATCATTATCACAAACACTTTCACAGCTAACCTATAAATCTTATATTACCCAAATAACTATGATGTGATGTCTCTTTCTCACAATCAAATATAAATAAGATCTTAGAAGTAACAATGGAGAACGGAATACGAACCTGTGACACGTGATGACATGACAACAACGACACATTGATGACATTGACATGTTTACTTCGCAACACCTTTGTATAGCAATTTATTCATTTTTATATTTTGAAAATACTCTATAATTCGAATTTTCTACCAATAAGTGGTCGACTTGGATCAACTAATTTTTTACGCTTTTCAATTTGATGTGCATTTCGTTCGAGTCTACCGTAGACCTGTGGGAAATTATTAATATAGATATTCCCAGCCTTAATATTATCTTATCACAAACACTTTCACAGCTAACCTATAAATCTTATTTTAGGGTGATTCTTCGGCGTTTTAACCGCCGTCATTGTTGTCTTTGCATATTATTTCAGATATAATTAACACTTATTTAATTAATTTACAAGAATTATAAACTATCCCTGGTACTGCTTCTAGTTACATCAAAATTTGCTCGTAGTTATCATTATTTTGGTCAATATATTGAAGACAACAATGACGGGCGGTTGAAACGCCAAAGAATTGTCCTTTACCCAAATAACTATGATGTGATGTCTCTTTCTCACAATCAAATAAATAAGATCTTAGAAGTAACAATGGAGAGCGGAATACGAACCTGTGACACGTGATGACATGACAACAACGACACATTGATGTCATTGACATGTTTACTTCGCAACACCTTTGTATAGCAATTTATTCATTTTTAACCCCCGACGCAAAAAACGAGGGGTGTTATAAGTTTGACGTGTCTGTGTGTGTGTGTGCACAGATAGAAAATATATTTTAAGTTAAGAGGGAAAACCCTCTCAAACACTGTTTTTTACATAGAATAATATAACGCTTCATCTAATAAAAGTGTCTTTAGCTAAAGGGATCATACTTTTTCAAAGAAGAACCAAAATTGTTCAGTTCCATCTTTATATATCATCATAGCAAATAGGAACGATTTAAGTTAAAAAAATATTTATTTGCAGCAAAAAATTATACAGTGTTAGTATGAATATGCTACTTCTTGAAAAACGTATTTGTTTCAAGTAACCTTCATCAAACCAAAGATGCCTCCAAGTTAAAAGAAGAAACACCAAATTTTTCCTATAAGATTGTTAAGTTTTTAAGTGTAAACCATTACTTCTTGGTTTGATGTTTACAATCTACGGTCGATATATAAGAAGTTCAAATATAGAAATACACGGTTTTACGTCAAGATTTAATACATTCTTGGCTTGATTTTAATATTACTTGGTTTGATGTTTATAAACTCCATTCGAGATTCAAGAAGATCTTAAATAAAAAAGTAGCACGGGTTTACGTCAAGATTGTGTACATTCTTGGTTTCATTTTACAAGTTCTTGATTTGATGTTTACAAGCTCCATTCGAGAAACAAGAAGCTTAAATCAAAAAATTACACGGTTTTACGTCAAGATTTAGTACATTCTTGGCTTGATTTTAATAATACTTGGTTTGATGTTTATAAACTCCATTTGAAATTCAAGAAGATATTAAATATAAAAATTAGCATGGGTTTACGTCAAGATTGTGTACATTCTTGGTTTCATTTTACAAATTCTTGATTTGATGTTTACAAGCTCCATTCGAGAAACAAGAAGCTTAAATCAAAAAAATAACACGGTTTTACGTCAAGATTAAGTACATTCTTGGCTTGATTTTACTAACTCTTAGTTTTATATTCTACAATGTCCAAACTACTACATTGAAGATTCAAGATGTTTAAATAAAGAAATAATGCTCCATTTAAAACAGTAAGATCTTTAACGGTGCGCAGAGCGTTACTAGTTTCTTGTGGTGTTGCCACTGTAAAAAATATTTTCATAAATTTCGTATATTTATAGGGATGGGGGTTCCTTATTTAATACTACACGTATTTTCATTAATAAGAATTTAGAAGAATTAATAAGAATTAACAAAGAACCCCCCACCCTCAAAAAATAATCTCAGTCCAGTCTCATTTTATTTGTCTTTCAGTCAGAGCACTTTTCTTCCTACGATGAACAGATTTCTTGTAAAACACAAAAAAACGTTTAATCCAGGACCGTACTCGTGTTCAAATCATAATATGATTAGGATTAATAAATTGTCTTACAGATAAATAATAAAACGGTGGTTAACAATTTATTTTTTAATGGACCGTCTTTCGGCTAATTCTATCCGACTAAAAAGTGGAATAAGACTTACTCCTACATTAGTCTATAGAAATTTGGCGTTTAATCTGGGTATAAGACCTTATTTCAGTTTGGTCGAATCCACGCTAAGCAAACACTGTATGATGTACTGACTGTATATTGGTGTTCTATCTAATCGAAATATTTTCACGTACAATTAGTACTGCGCCTCTATTCAGGTGCGTTAAAACGATATCGTGTTTGACACGTTTAAGAATCGTTTATGTCACAGTCGCCATTATTGTAAATGACATAAGAGTTATCAAAACGTTGACAATACGGAAACAGGTCAAAAACGATATCGTTATAACGCAGTTGAATAAAGGCCCTGGTCTGCCATTTTCATGGTATGCCATTGGTGTAAAAGTCCTGTGAACAGTGAAAACGGTAATCCATGAATTTTCTTAACTAAAATTTGATGACTTCCTATGCAGGAACTTTATATAGATCAATAAACACATTGAAAGCGCTATCAATAAAAACATATTTTCCTATAGGTACAAGAAATGTTCATTAATAAACATCTACAAAAATATTTTATACTAGCTGTTGCCCACGACTTCGTCCGCGTAGAAAAATAAAACATAGCCTATGTTAGCGATAGTGTTCAGCGATAATTGTAGCATATTTCTAATTATTAGAATGAGCATGTGAATGCACTAGCACTATTTGTGTTTGTGGAAGTGAACGGAGAGAGAGGCACAGGTCTTGATTAATACACAGTGGTGCGCATGACGTTGCAGTAATAATATTTATTATATATACGGTCACAGCGGTCACTTATTTTAATAAACATTTTAACACAACGTAGAAAGCAACCATCGTCCCAGAAGGCGGAAAAAGGAAGGGGCGATAGCAGTGTTGCTATCTGTCATAATGGTTAAACATTAAAAGCAATGTTATAAGGGATACTATAAACAATCCAACACTAATGATGAATGAATTTTTGAAATCGGTCCAGTAGTTTTTGAGTTTATTCGTTACATACATACATACAAAAATATAAATCTTTCATCTTTATAATATTAGTATAGATTATATTAATACTTTGTGATCTATCCAAAGATGATGTTTAATAATTAATAAGTAGATACCTACCTTAGCTTTAATACGATTGATTCGCAGAAAATCGAGTCTTACTTTCAATAGGTGCATAATACTATAAAGTCAGAAACAAACTACTTAGTTCGACAAAAAAAAATATATTTTTGAAACAAACTTATCGGGAAATAAAATTTATAAACTGGCAACACGACTGGGTCTGCGACAGTGAGTGAGTGATGCACAAGAAAGTTCCCTTCCCGCTTCCCGCCGTTCGCGTACCTAACTAAGTTCCAAGTTGAGTTTGCAACGGTCTGCATTTCATTTCATTTCCAATGTGGATCGTGGCTGCTAAAGACAGGTACTCTTCTAATCTGTGCAATTTGGTTCTGGCTGGACAAATAGAAGAAATAATATAATACAAATGGAAGAAACGAGCAACTTGCTTCATTCTTGGTTGATGCCACCTGAGGTAGTAAAGAATTTCCTTGGTAAGTTTATAAGACATGTATTGGTAATTAAATTATTAATCGTCAACAGGAACTTTTTTAAAAGGTGTCCTGAAAAAAATCATGCTTATAGAGGTTTATCTCATAAGCATAATATTTTTTTTATTTTTTTTTAATAATTAATCATTTTCATTAAAGTTCATGATAAGTCGCGAATCAAATGGTGACAGCAAGTCTTAGTATTCTAATGGGACATAACAACAATAACATTTTGAACATTTGAGCAACTGTAAGTACAGTCCGCAGCATAAATATCTGTACACCTTAGAACCTATAGCTAAGCTATAAATTACTAACATGTACTAATATTTATGATGCAGACATAAAAAAAAAATGCTTTACATTTTTACTGGAATTTATTTTCAGATTAATTTAGACTTTGACCAATTATATAAAGAGAAGTCTCTAAATTTTTATAAAAACTGGCAAAGATTCTTCACAAAACTCAATAGTTTCAAACAAGAGGTTAAAAATGCAACCGGGCTTTCATTGTTAGAAACTTTAGGTGCATTAACTGATGAAGGTAATATCCTTATAAATATAATTATTTTTAGATGCGTAATGTATTACATAATTTCAAAAAAGTTACATAATGTTATAAATAGCGTTGATTATTTATAACTGAAAGTCATGTTTTAATTATTATCATATTTGATTTGAATACTTATATTTTAATGTGGAATATTCCATTAGTGAATTGGTTGAGCTCATCATGAGTCTTGAGCGTAGGTATTATTGATGTGTGTAGATCTACAAACTATTTTTTTTTTAGATAAAAAAATACCAGTGCAGATGGCCTTATTAGGGTACTTAGTACCACCTAAGGGACGGTTTTCAAGAAAAATTAAATTTTCTTCAGCAGAGGCAATAGAGAGCCTCCTTGTACAAACCAATGTAAGTTGAAACTCTTCCTCATAGTTAAACTTTCAAACTTCAAAGAATTGACTACTACAGGACCTTTTTTGAAAGGTGTCCTGAAAAAAAATCATGCTTATAGAAGTTTGTCTCGAAAGTATACTATTTTTTTTTAAATATTTTTTGATCATTATTTACCGAGAAAAAATATTGAATATTGTCAGCGTTTGCTACGCCCGCTTTGGAATAGTGGTCGGAATGACGTCATTTTGTTTGTAAACCGCGTTCTGTTTTTTCAAGTCTAGCACTAGCTGTGACGTCAGTTGTACCATATATGGTGTTTAAGCTCTTTAGCCAATAGCAGATATTTGTTTATTTATTTTCTCAGTAAATAATGATCAAAAAAAATTTAAAAAACACTTTTGAGACAAAATTCTATAAGCATGATTTTTTTCAGAACACCTTTTAAAAACGTTCCTGTTGTCAATTGTGTATGCAGATAAAGTGATTCTGTGCTTATGATTGATTAGTACTTATACTTTGTTTTCAGAGTGCTGGTGACATCGATAAAGTGATTCGAAACCAAAAGGAGATTTGTGCTAGCCGAAAACAATCTGTCCAGCCTTACGTGCTTGTACTTGGGAGCTTGCACAATTTTGCGGCACTTACATTATAATTGACGATGTAAAGTACGTCTTTCAGTCTGCAGCTACGGCATTTGATACATTGTTCAAAATATACCACGTGCTACACGCTAAGTACCCACAGGCAGCAGATTACCTTTATCTAATTATACAGATAAAAGTATATGAAATTAAGACTAAATTTGACAAAATACCACCACATATCGTAGAGATTTTAAACCTGTAGTTAAGGAGATATACAACCTAAAATATCGTCAATATGTTGTGCCCCGAGTGTAATAAAACTATTCAGAACTTTAAAATGTACATATTGCATTTAGACATAGTACATAAAATTACCAACTATTTTGTATGTCCTGTAATTAATTGTACACGAACTTATGATACGAAATATTCCCTAAAAGACCATTTAACTGTTTTTCACAAATTGTTTAAAGAGCGTAAACTTGATAGTAATGAAATAGATGTAACTCAAGAAACACGAAGTATGGGTGATACAGGTTCAAATATATATTGTGAAGCTTTAAATTTAAATAATACGGTCACAAATACTGGGCCACAAGTGACAGGACCAATTTGTGATGTTGGTTTTACATTAGAAGGTGAGTTAAATCAAGTTAAGAAAAGTCTTAACTCAAATGTAGTTGGGTTTGTAATAAATTTATACAGTATGCTTAATATTCCTCGAAGTAAAGTAAAACATTTAGTAGACAGCTTCAAATCATTGCTAGCGGATATTATTTTTCCCCTGAAGAAAACGATTAACGTTTTAAAAAGTAACTAGGTATATGCTTGATGAAAACTGTTTCAAAACTATAAACAGTATTATTAAACTGTTTTGATTATTTTGATACAGAACATAAAATAATAAATTATTTTGATACAGAACATAAAATAATAAATTATTTAAATTTGTGCAACCTGTTAAAATAAAAATTGGTGTATCCAAAGCACAACACAAAAGGAGCAATACTGTCTTAATGCAACTTAAAGAGGAATTTATGTATCTTTTGCCATTAAGGAAAACTTTAAAAATATTTTTGGAATTACCAAACGTTCTAAATACTGTATTAGATTACCAGAGAAAATTAAGCATGGATAACGGGATATTACGAAGTGTAGTCAATGGAACTCTGTGGAAAATACAAATGGAAAATTGTTCAGATACACTAATTCCTCTTTATGTTTATTACGATGATTTCGAAAGCGGTAACCCCTTAGGTAGTCACGCAGGAAAACATAAAATAGGTGCCGTGTATACATCTTTAGGCAGTATGCCTCCTCAATATGCCAGCAAATTGGAAAATGTATTTTTAACATTACTTTTCTATTCAAATCAAAGAACCAAATTTGGAAATCAAAAAATTTTTGAACCATTACTATCTGAACTAAAATTTCTTGAAACAACTGGCATCAACATTTCTCACGTTAACAAAGTAATAAATATTAAATTTACACTGATAGTTTTGTGCGGCGACAACCTAGGTTTGAATTCAATTTTAGGCTGTGTAGAGAGTTTTTCAGCAAATATGTTTTGCAGAATTTGTACGATGAACAAAACAGAATGTCAAACCGAAGTAATTGAAAATCAGAATAAAATCCGCAATAAACAGGATTACAATTATTACTTAGAAAACAACATGGGTCTGAAAGAAAACTGTGTGTGGAACAGTTTAGAACGATTTCATATGTTTGATAACACAAGGGTCGATGTAATGCACGACCTTTGTGAGGGAGTTCACAGATATAGCATGGCAGCTATAGTTAAATCATTATTAGGCAAAGGTTATTTTACACTAGAACACTTGAACTCTAGAATTAAATATTTTAATTACAGCAGAATGGAGAACAATCACCCCCCACCTATTAATAAACAACATTTAGCTAATGGTTCAATTATTATTTCGGCTTCCGAAATGTTATGCTTTGTACGAAATTTTCGTTACATCGTTGGTGACTTGGTCATTGTAGATGATGAAATATGGAAATATTACTTGGCCTTACTAGAGTTGACTGAAATTTTAACAAGTCAAGTTATTTCGATAGAACATGTCGAATATTTAACACAACTTATCAAAGAACACCATATTATGTATTTGGAATTATTCCAAACTCATTTGAAACCAAAATATCATTTCTTATTACATTACCCGTCCATAATAAAAAAGTCCGGTCCACCTATATTTTTCTCTGCATTTAAATTTGAAGCTAAGCATAAAGATCTAAAACGTGTGGCACAGTCAATAACGTGTCGCAAAAATTTATCTTATTCCATTGCATTACGGTGTGAATTGAAAAGTTGTGCAAGATTTCTTTCTGAAAAAGGGTTGGAAGATAATATTAAGATCGGCAAACAAAATCACTTAAATATTCCCAATGGATTGGAGAATGATTACTGTTCTGCGTCGTCATATGAAATCAACGGCATAATTTACGACACATCAAGTATTTTGCTTCATAAATATGTAAACGATGAGCCAGTATTTATAATTACCCGCCGTATACTTGTGAAAAACATTGATTTAAAGTCAATATTACTGTTATGTAACAAATTACGGATTTGTGACTATAGTGAACATATTAAAGCATATCATGTTGAAAGCAGTGACGACGTTAATTGTGATTTAATATCTCTAACAGATTGTCGCGATTGCTTGCCTATGCCACTTCGTTCTGTTAACGGAAAGTGTTATGTTTCATTTTACAAATAGTTTATTTATTTATAACTAGCAACCCGCCCTCGCTTCACTTCGGTAACACACGTACATAAACCAGCATGTATTTATTATACATATAAACCTTCCTCTTGAATCACTCTACCTATTAAGGGCATATTTTTTTAAAAAGTGTACATACCTAGTTAAGGACTAAAATAAGAAAATTTAACTTTTCCATTCCGTTACGAAAATTAGTGTTACATTTATAAACTGACCTCATACGCCAATAGGCGGTAACTCAAATTCAATAACTGAAGCAGATTCAATCCTCACACGTTAGTAATATGGTTGCACTTGCTACAAGAGTTTGGTCTGAGATACCACCATTTGTCTTATAGCAGTACAGTTAATTTTCGTAACGGAATGGAAAAGTTAAAATTTCTTAATTTTAGTCCTTGACTATGTTTATTTTGTAAAAAGTATGCCCTTAAAAAAACCGCATCAAAATCCGTAGCGTAGTTTTAAAGATATAAGCATACATAGGGGCAGGGAGACAGCGGGAAGCGACCTTTGTTTTATACTATGTAGTGCAGTGGCTCTAAAGGCACTTGCTTCAATAATTTACAAGGACTATTCACGTATTAATGGGAATAGCCTTTTTAAATGATTCAAGTTATTATACTTTTATTTCCACTGGGTAGGTTCCTATTATCTATTTATGTAACAAAAGAAATTGTTGATATTGTTTGTTTGTTTTGTGACACACACTTAATAGAATAGACCATAGACCTAAGTTCTATCTAACCGGGGCAAATTGAAATGAGGCCCTTGAAGTGCTTCCCGGTATAAGATTCCTTTAAACTACTTGTATATGTCTCAAATGAAATTGAGGCTTTGTGGCAATATTGTCTGTATATATCTAAGTCAGGAGTTGGCGTATTTCTAGATCAAGAATGGTCTACTATGTAGTTGAAATCTAGTGGGTGGTATTCACGGTCTCTGGTCTTGGAAAATAAAAGAGTTGTAGTTTGTATCTATTAATGTTCAAAATCTATTCTATGTCCTCATTTAGGACATAGAATAGATTCTAACCCACAGAACCACCAATTCATCCAGACATTATTTTAGATACGAATAAGGAAGCCGTATTAGAAGTATTATATAACTTTTACTGATTTTGATAAGTAGGTATCTTATTAGGTTATACCTCTTATTGCTGCTGGAAGAGCGGGGCCTTCTGACACAAGTATATTCCTATGCTTACTAGAAGGGCCCAATCTTTGTATTGTTTTTAATTATGTGATAAGATAACCAATAAATCGTTTTTCATTTTCAAGTATATCAGTCTGTGTCGACGCTTTCATAAAAATAGTAAAGGAGAAATTGTATTGTAAAATATTATTGTAGATATTGAAACTGGGTAAAAGTAAAGTCAAATTTATTGTAAAAAAACGGTTATGAAAATAACAAACATCTCTAAATAATACACATAAATACCAAATTAAAAAAATAATAGATTTTCAACTTATTTTTTATGATGACTTTGAGCCTAGATTCACCACTTTTCGTTTATTTTGTGATGAGGCCTACAGTATAACCATTTCTATGGATAGTTCTGTTCCCCCGTGAGTTTAATGATACAACTCTTATTTTCCTGTACCTACAATGATCTACTTTTAAGTAATATGGTATACAATGACACAATTCCGATGGCGAAAAATTAGAGTTGTTTCATTGACAACTTTAAGCACAGAATTTATATAATGTTTTCAATGATTGTACTCGAGACCATATGATTGTAATTTTGTCGAACTGTTTTATAGCATAATATATAGCTTTCTCAGTTTCTTATATCTTGTATTATTCCTACACTCTATATTTTTCTGTTATTCTGGATTGATTAGATTGCTTATATTAATAAATGTTCAGTTAAAACAAGTGTTGATAAAAGCTACTGTTTTTAGATTAACCAGATGGCGCTACATGTAACTGAGGTTTGCTTTTGTTGATTGTGACGGAATTTGTACTGTGATAATAACAACAAATATTCGCCACTATTTTAACAACACTAACAATACCAGTAATCTCACTCGCAGTAAACTTGAGAACAGTAATAGGTTTTGTCGTGTGATACTATACTATACAGCACGACTAAGGATAATTTTGTTATTTCTTTGGCAATACAAATATATTTAAAAAATGTACTTTTATGTTCTTCACATCTTAAAAAATGTACTCTAATAGCTTTAACATGGTCGTGCTAGTTAGACGCTTTCTGACACGACCACGCGAGATTTTAGATACTGAGGTGAATTACACAAATTGTACAAATTAAATGTCCTCAAAATATATTTTTTTATTCTAGTGTTTCTTTATTGCTTAGTCTACTTTTCTCTTATGTTCTGAGCGCCTGAAGTAAATAATTTTACAAGCGTGTTCTCTATCAAGCAAGCACTCAAAACTATAGTGAAATAAGCAATAGAGCGGCAATAGAATAAAAATAAACAGTACATTTTGAGTACATTATTTTGTATTATTTGTGACTTTTATAATTCACCTGTGTATCTTTAATCTCGCGTGGTCGTGCCAAAAAGCGTCTACCAAGCACGACCACGACCAACGTCGAAACTATAAGAGCACATTTCTTACAATCTAAAGTACATAAAAGTACCTTTTTTATGAATTTGTACCCTAGGTCGTGCTGTATAGTAAGTACCACACGTTCTTTAATTGAACATTTCCGGAATTACAGAAAAATATTTACCCTTTTGCATCGAGTAACAATTGACATTAGACAAAAAATATTGTATCTTACTTAGAAATACAAAAAGTATCAATGAAATAATATTAATTCTTTACTCAAAAGGCATCAATATAGAATCAAAAGATTTCATTACTTGTCTAAAAAGTTCAAGAGTATAGAAGTTAGATATTTATTAATTCAATTAGAGAAACGTAAAATTTACAATAAAATATATTCGATCTCTACAGAAAAAGCTTAAATATACAACCAAGAGATTTTATTACTTGTTAAATTTTTTTTAAAAATTTACTTTAAAAAATAGGTTTATTCAAGGTAAGAAATTGAAATATTAAATTCAAGTCTTTTTTTTTTTAATTCAGAACTTAATATATTTGGTACAAGATACCTTATTGTTTCACCCAAAGAAACATTAAATTTTAATTCAATTATGTCAACTCTTTACCTAGTACCGTAACAACTTTGAAATTGAGAAATTAATGTATTTGGTATAAGTACCTACTTGTTTCACCCCAAGAAACACTAAATTTTACTTCAATTATGTGCAACTCTTTAAAAAGAACCGTCATAACTCTTAATATGAGCCATTTTCTCAATTAAAAACAAGAAAGATTCTTGTTGTTGTTAAGAATTGGCTGATTTGATTCTGAATAACAATTATCACTGAACAAGACGGTCACGCTCTTGGAATAAATGTTAAAGTTTTAAAAAAAAGATTTTTTTACTAATCAGCGTAAAGATATAAAATTGTTAGTGTAAGTAATAAAGTTCGAAACATTTTGAGTTTTATATCAAGTAATTAATTTTTTCCTGATATGGGAAACTGGAAATCTCTTGACTTAAATAGGTTTCTTTGGCTGAAGAGATTTTTTCTATCTGTGTGTGTGTGTGTAAATGTGTATGTGTCTGTCTGTGGCATCGTAGCTCCCAAACGGATGATCCGATTTTAATGCGGTTTTCTTTTATATTTTGATAATACTCTATAATTCGAATTTTCTACCAATAAGTGGTCGACTTGGATCAACTATTTTTTTACGCTTTTCAATTTGATGTGCATTTCGTTTGAGTCTACCGTAGACCAGTGCAAAATTATTAATATAGATGTTGCACTAAAGACATAAAAAGAGCGATAAAAGAAAAGTCAACATACAAATAGCTGATATGCACAGTCTTATTGGGATTCAGTGTGCCAAAAAGTGACGGATATTTTGAACACACATGTTTACTTCCGATAATGATATTCTGCATAATTCTACGCTTCAACAATGCTATCTGACGATTACAAATCGAAATATACCTATTCAATATAATATGCCGCCTTACCGGTAAAAGCAATTTTTTCGATTCGAATTTTCTTGCGGGGTATATGAGATCTGCACTCAAACACAACACATGCCATATTGCTGTTTATTGTTCTTTGCTGTTTTTGATGTTTGATTTGGCAGGCTAATTTATGACCATGGTGACATTATGGTCGCCAGTTGGTGACTAGGTGTGTACGGCTAGTTTTAGCAAGAACTGGACATTACAATCTTTCCTTTAATAACTTATTGAACTAACTTAAATTTTCATATCAACTAAGAAGTGGGATTACGGAACAGCGTATTATGATCACTAAAAAGTATAAAATAATATAAATATTTAAAAAAAACAAAAAACCGCCTTCAAAAACGCAAAAAATAACGTCTTTTAAAATTGTAGGCACCTAATAGGTTAGTCCAACTGAAGTCGGCGACCTCAATATTTTCAGCAAAAAAGCCGACTTCAGTGGGACTAACCTATTAGGTGCCTACAATTGTATTATTAATGGCGGTCCACCCATTGGCCCACCGCGATATTCCGTAGTGGTTTCGCCAGTGTCAAGTGAGTAGAGTTAAACAGTAGGTAAACAGATTAAATCAAAATCAAAAGCCGGTCATTTGTTAATCGGCCATCTTCCCTCCCCGAAGGTTAAGGGAAGACCCCGTTTTAATATCTAGCAGGGAATTTAATCATTACCCTTATAAGTGCAACGTAATAGTATACGAAACAGCCTTCTCGTTTTGTTTTAAAATCTTAAAATACTAAAGAGAATAAATTATAAATAAAACGCAAATGGTATGCATTTTTTTTGTATCGATCCGTATCGTAACCAAATATATTGTTTGTTTTTTTTTTTAATATTGTCCTTCGATTTCCACACACATGCGCATTTCCATATGAATTCATTTGCTAGTACCATCGCCCACACTGTTATCTGTCCATCGGTAGACCTTATACGTTTTTTAATTAGGTCCACCGATGTACAGTTAAGAGTGATGCCGTTTGTACTTTATATACCAGACCCTGGTATTTAGGCTACTGTTAACCTATAAATGGGGGGGGGGGGAGTTTGTACGGGATTATGCTCATTTTTGAAGTTAGATAACTTGAAAACTCCGAAATGGCGGGTTGTACCGGAGTTAGGTATTTTTTAATAATTAAAGCGTAAAACGTGAGATCTTAGACTACAGACTGTAAAGTTTGTATGAGAAATGAGTAATTTTCAAAGTAATAATATAAAATAATAACGTAAAAAACCAGCTCTAGTGTTTTTCGAAATTTTACTGCTAAGTGGGTTAGGAGATGTGGATGTTTGTGTGGATTTGTTGTAATTAGATGACTAAATTAGTTTTAAATAAAAAAAAAACTTTATCGTTTCAAAGGTAAGAGAGATAAAATGTAAGTTGTTTATGTACACCACTTACATAAAAAATGCTTTGGACTTTTTGAAAAGATATAGATAGGTTCCCATAATAGTCATATTTTTTACATCGCTGGAACCGTAAACTTTTCAGAATTTCTTTAATATCCAACGCGTAGACAAGGCTAGGTTACGTTAGGTTTGATTTATTATTAAAACCCTGACCGGACCATGCTCAGTGTAGGGTTCCGAAACCGTTAAGTACTACAAACATAAACATCAACAAAGTGATAACTCATTTTCTATTTAAAGTCAAATGGTGCCGTCTTAGATGAATTTAGTAGGTATAAACACTTTAATCACCTGTATCTCAAGAACCAATGATGTCTACTTAGTCGTGATAGTTTTCCTTTAAAATTCGTTATATGTTCTTTAGCCTATGTGGTTGCCGGGTTAGAATAGTGCCACTCCATGTCTTCCCGTGGATGTCGTAAGAGGCGACTAAGGGAATAAGGGCTTGTAGTACTGTTAGGCGATGGGCTTGCAACCTGTCACTAATACACTAGTAAACTTCTTGGGTTAGTAAATGTGGTTACAGAATTATAAAGAAGTCTTTTTAGAGTTGTTGGTATTTCTGTAGCTCTGCCTACCCCACTCTGGCAATGAAGGCGTGATGTTATGTTATGTATGTATGTACCTATGTATGTATGTCGTTTCATTTAAGATTTTTTCAGATTTTCAGTATTTGTAGTTTTGGCTGTAGGGGGAGGGGGGGGGGAGACACTTGAGTCTCACAAAAATTAGCGCTTAACAATTAAAGCTTAACATTTCATAAACGGATTACTTAATCGAAAAACTGTTTTCACGAACCCGTAATATTTTTGAAAGACCTATTTAACGACAACCTACACACACTATTGGGTAGACGAGAAACTTTCTAGTACTAAGTTATATACCTGCAATAGCAAGCATTTACAACCGGGTTGTAGGTAGGTGCATGCATACATTGTACGCACAGATATTGAATGATCAAACGACATCGTATAGTGTCCGATAAGTTCGTATTTATCTTGCTTTCTCATATAGCTTCAGTATCTATCGATAAGTTAACACAGGAAACAAGGTAAATAAAAAGTTACCCTGCAAAATACGATGTCGATCGATTTGACACTCCTTTATGAGGCCCGGCCTTACGAGCACCGTGATCAAAACAGTCAAACCTAAAAAACGGCAAGTAGGTAGGTGCGCAGCACCAAAAGGTGTTGCGGTGACCTCTGCTTGAACCAAGATAATAGAATCTGTTTTTTTATGGAAACCTATTGTATTTTTACGCATTAGTTTTCAAAAGTGATGATAAATATAAGTACTCACTTACATAAGAACCTACTTGTATTTTCTTTTCTCGGCTTAATATCTAAACATTATTCAAAGGTCGGCCGTGACGACAGCGTCGCGGCTGACATGTAAGTGCTCCTATGAATGTAAATTTATATTCGCAATAATTATTGGACTGCTCAGTTATTAGTAAGACTTACCCGCCATCGCACGCATACAAATAGTTTAGTAAAAATGGTCACTGCGTTAGTTGTAACCTTGATCATTATCATAGCTGTAGTGCTTACATGTAGAGTATCGGTATTCCTGAGCAAAGCACGATGTACATCAAAAGCATCCATGGTGGGGAAAGTCGTTATCGTAACAGGAGCTAACTCTGGATTAGGCTTTGAAACTGCCAAAGACTTGGCAGCGCGAGGTGGCCGTGTTATCCTAGCCTGCCGGAGCGAGAGCCGCGCGCTTGCTGCCCGCAAGCTAATAGTCGAGCAGACCGGCAACGAAGACGTCGTCTACAAACACCTTGACTTGGGATCACTGACGTCGGTCCGACGGTTCGCGGAAGACATAATGAAGACAGAGCCACGCCTGGATGTTCTCGTCAACAATGCTGGAATACACGGTCATAGCGATCGGTACACCGCCGATGGCATAATCGAAGACATGCAGATAAGTTACTTTGCAGCTTTTCTCCTTACGCTCCTTTTACTGCCTCTTCTGAAAAAAACCGGTCAAAGCCGTATAGTAAATCTTACTTCTATAATACACTTTTTCGGTAGGGTAAATTTGAAGTATATAAACGAGAAAGGAAGTTACATGGAAGTGTGGAACTACGCCAACAACAAGTTGTGCATGCTTTTGTTTACTGTGGAACTAGCGCGTCGCTTGAAGGGCACCGGAGTGACCGCCAACGCCGTGCACCCGGGGATCATCATGACCAACATAGTCACCAACTCCGATCTGAAATCACGAATCACGTTCGCCATTTCGTGCTGGATGGCTCCAAGGACCGTGATTGAAGGAGCGCAGACGATTATATATCTGGCAGTTGCGGATGAGGTTACAAACACAAGTGGAAAATATTTTATTGATTGCAAGGAGAGATTTATGACATGGAAAGCGTGTGATAAGAAACTAACAGCAGACCTATGGAATTACTCGGAAAAGTTAGTGGGATATAGTAACGACAGTAAATATTAAAAACAATTATTACGTTTTATTATAACTGTGACTCAAAAATATTTACGAGTACCAAATGCCGCGGTGAGAGATACTTTGTTTTATAATTAAAGTGATGATAAATGGTCTCGTGAAAAATATTTGAAGAGTTCCCTCAATTATTCGCTGATCCCTTCATCAGATTCAGATTTAGTGACAATGGGACCACCTCGCAAGTACACTCTATCAAACCAAAAAATAATTTTCAAAATCTGTTTACAATTGAAGGAGTAATCGTCGAACATACATAAAAAAATGCATACAGTGGAACGTATAAACTCCTTCTTTTTTGAAGTCGGTTAAAAAGTACAATAATTAGGTGATATGTAGGTATGTTAGGATGTCTAAGTTTATAGGAGGGTGTAGGGATGTTGTTGTATGTGTTTGTGTATGGCGAGGAAGAAGGGATATTGATATTGAACATGAAGGAGTAGCCACAGGAGTGAAACAGCTCTGGGGATCGATCGGTCGGTAACCGTGGCTACCGAAATAGAGTTAGATCAGCATTTTTTCAAACTCAGTATAAGTCATAGACAATGAAAACAACCTAATTTGTTTTGGACCTCGTATATCTAGCAGAGTTTTAAAAATCACATTTGACAAACACAGAATTGTAAACGAACGTTATTGTTAATAGCGCTGCTTATAACTAATACATATTTGGATAGATATTTGTCTGTTGTCTACTTAAGATTTTGTATTGAAGTAAAATTTGCATCTCATAACAAACGTGACATTTAACAACAAAAACTATAATTTACTTAACATTTATTTCATATAATATCGTATGGAACAACGTTCATTTGGACTAATTTTATGTCCTATAACATTCATAAAATATTTAGAAATAATTATCTCATATTATTACATGTCATATATATTTTCTGACATAAATATTGAAACCCAAAGTGAATTTCGACTCCCTTTTGAGAATTTTGAAGGGGCGCTTTAATCGCGTAGCTGTCAAAATTTTCCCATACAAAATAAGCCCGCGGGCGTTAAAGTTTCTCACCCTAAACATCATAATTATGGTTCTATTCGCAGATGACAGCACAGTAATAATTGAATGCAATGACATTAATACTTAAGAAATTGAAATTATTGAAACTATTAATAATATAATTGAATGGCTTAAGAATTCTGTTTATAAACCTAGACAAAACGAAAATTATGCATTTTAGACAGCGAATACTAACAATAAATTTAATCTGTAAATATTACCAAATTTTTAGGAATAACTATTGATAACAGCCTGTCATGGAAACCACACACGGACGAACTGTGTAAAAAAATGAATCAGTATACTTTTGCTTTGTACAAACTTGCCAAACAAGTAAACATTGATGCAATCATGGCTTCAGCACTTCGCTTTGGTATTATTTACTGACGGAACTCTACCAACAGGGAAAATGTTTTTAAAGCACAAAAAATATGCATTAAGAGCAAAGTGTGGCCTAAAGCAAACGGACAGCTGTGTTCCATATTTTAAAAAGTTGAACATTATGAGCATGCCGTGCATTTTTATTTTTGAAATAGCCATGTTTGTAAAGACCAACCAAAAATGATTTGTACACCTTACAAGGGCCCGACATAATACATTCAAATATGGCGTAGCTATGGATGCATTAATAGTAGATTGTTCAACAAGGGACTAGAACAAGCCATAATGACACGAGATGTTTAGCCACGCGAGCGAGCGTGGCTGTAGTTCGAGTGTCATTACGGTTGTTTAGTCTCGCGTTAAACACTCTACTTTTCACTTTGAATGCGAGGAAAAAAACGACGTTCTAAACAATATTGTTTTTTAACAACGTACGCTCAATACAAGTTATGAACATCCATTCAAAATACAAATAGGAAAAAAAAGTTTCGCGGTTTTTTTGTAAAGTGATGTTTTAAATACTTGCATATTTAGCCAACAGATTCAAACTTGGAAACCATTTTAAAAGTAATTGGACCACGCATAATAAAAGAGTTCGGCCTTAATATGATTAAATAGATTCATATTCGTAATAATTAATCGTGTTTCACGAAATTAAATCCTTTTTTTTATATATATGGACATTTGTCATTTTGAGGTTTTTTCGACACCCAAACATATGGTCTATACACAATCTGAAAATGCCGATAATCCTCCATTCACAAACACCGTGATTGGTTGTTTAGGGGTTTCCAAAGTAAATTAAAAAATATATACTTTAATCCCTAGAGGTTAATAAGGAGCTTTAGTCCCGATTCGCAGAGATTTAAGTAGCATTTTAAGAGCATGAGAAGTGAAAAGAATATACTGCACCTGTGTCCTGTGTCGCCAGTGTGCGGGCAATTAAACGGGCAATTTTTGAGCAATATTTGCCGGTTAACTTTGGCTGTCTTACTCTTATTTGGTGTAATAGAATGAGACGTCCATGTTGTTGACAAGCAATTAATGCTCGAAAAATTGCCCATGCTAGTGCATGTTAACGGTTTTCACTTATGATTATTAATTTAAATCAAATCAAATCAAAATGTTTATTGCGATCATGTTTAATGTTTATAAGCCTCTCTCTTAATTGTTCACACAAATAATGTATACTTTTCAACTATTATTTCAAAGCTGTTAAGATCCGAAAGTGACAAATCACCACCATGTATTGCTAAGGTAGGTATCCACTCCTAAAAAATAATAGTACTGAAAATATTATTTTATTTTATAATATAGTTCTTTTATTAAAAAGCGCAACGTACGGACGGATCAGACGGACAAGAAAGTCCTTTTAAAAGGGTTCCGTTTATTAGTAACGTCCTTAGTACGGAACCCTAAAACACAAAAACTGAAGAATAACGTACAGTCGAGTTCTCAGATATGTAGACACTTTTGCACCTTATCCCATTTAAACAAGATGCACAAATGTATACATATTTAAGAACTCGAATGTACGTTGTGAAAACAACCATAATCCAATTAATCTAAGTACTACCACTTACGTTGCTACGCAAACATGGCTAATGATAATAAAGGGCAAAATTTCCCGCTCTAGAACAATAGGGAAGTTCACTTGCACTCCGTCAGCTGCGCTGACCACATGGACAATGCTTATACTTAATTATTTTAACAAAAACAGGTCTGAAGCCAAATTATAAAGTCTGTATTACAAAATGACTACATCAAACAACGTCTCCGAAGAGTTCAACTATAAATTATGGTCGGATTTCTTAGAAAAAACTCTGAGAAATGAGTTTTTCGGCATCAAAGTGATATATTCAGTTTTCATGTTCATTATATTTTTGGTTAGTCTCATCGGGAACCTTTTGACGTGCGTAGTTATTTACTGTGACAAGTCCATGCATACTGCTACAAATTACTATCTGTATAACCTCGCAGTATCAGATTTAATAGTTACCTTTGCCATCTTGCTGGAAGTGCTCGAGCAATTGAGTGATGCCTACACATTCAGCCAGTTAGTTTGCCAAATCCATTTTGTTTGCGTCATATGCTTGTGGAATAACAGCATTTTGACGATGACCGCATTAGCTGTTGAGAGATACTTGGCTATTTGGCATCCAATGCTGTTGAAGTCCTCTTCAGTGAGGCGCAGGGTGTCCAAGATCATCATGCTGTTATGGGTAATAGCGATTCTGGAGACGGCTCCAGAAATGCTTACGGTTTCAGTAATTAAAACGCAACAGTCGTCGGTTTGTTTTACAGTTCCTACCCCGCTGGCTAGGGTCCTGAACGGTGTGCTAGCCGTACTGACCTTTGTGATACCACTTTTAATAATGACATTTGTGTATGCGATGATTGCTTTGAAAGTAAACATCTCGAAGAAAACCAACTCAAGGGATAACATTTTCAACTACCGAGATCCGAGAAGAAAAGTTAACAAGCTTATTGGTAAGTTGATAAAGATATGTTTATTTTAGCACTAAATTAAGATGACTTTGTAGTGGTATCCAATTATTTCATAAAAAACGTTTCAAAAAATGATCATTATAATAACAACGCTTGGCAAAATAACGTTTCACAAAAATGAGTCGTTCGTTACATATTCTTTACTAGAAAAACATCACATTAGAAATAAAACATGATTTAAAAACTTTTCATTATTATTGGCAAAATAACTTATGGTAAAAGAACGTAATTAAACGTATTGTTTGGTAAATACTGTTTTTAAAAATCATTTATCCTATACATGTCTGTCATGTACGATTACAAATATTAACTTGCTACGAGTACTCTGCAGTTTTCGGAAAGAATAAATAATTCAGGTATAAATCAGGTTGATGTTCTTAAGAAATAGGATGTGCTAAACCACATCAGTGTACCCAACTATCCACGTGGTGTTGTCTGCCCTAGCCCTCTCTCTGCAGAGAGAGCAGTCAGTCCGCCTCTGCGTGACGAAGCTCGGTGCCCCGTTCCCGCGCTTTGTCACCGTCAGCGCAGGCGGGGGCTGGTCCCCCTCCGCACCTCCTGCTTTTTGTAGTCGGAGTCGCCACAGAGTCAACTCCCAAACCGGAGTCAAAAATTATGTGAATGTGTATTTGTAAGAAATAAGTACTTACCTATATGTTTTTTTGCCCCAAATGATAAATTGTTACGCAAATTGTAATTTTTATGAAATAATTTATCAATCGGCGCTTTGCAAAATAACTTCTTTAATAAACGGTTAAATTGGGAAATAAACATTTTTAGGGTTCCGTAGTCAAACTAGGAACCCATATGGTTTCGCCATGTCCGTCCGTCCGTCCGTCCACAGCCTAGCGCAGAGACTCTTAGTACTAGAAAGCTGTAATTTGGCATGAATATACATATTAGTCACGCCAACAAAAAGGGGTACGATAAAAAGTAAAAAATATTTTTTTTACGAGATCTCCCCTACACGTAACGTGGGGATGTAATTTTTTTTCTCTGTTACCCAAAGGTTAGTGTGGGGTGTCGTTGGATAGATCTCCCAAAAATATTGTGGGTTCGTTAAAACAATATTTCGATCAAGGGATCCGTTTAAAGCGTTAATTTTAGTTAGAGTTAAGTGTCCCCCCCCCCTCTACAGTCAAAACTACAAATACTAAAAATTTAAAAGGAAATCTATCACGACTAAGTAGACATCATTGGTTCTTGAGATACAAGCGATTAAAGTGTTTATACCTACTAAAAGCATATACTGACTTTAAATAGAAAATTAGTTATTAATTGTTGATTTTTATGTTTGTAGTAGGTACGTAACGGCTTCGGAACCCTAAACTGAGCATGGTCCGACATGCTCTTGCCCGGTTTTAAATGACAATTTAACATTTAATATAATTTTCATTTATAATATAAGTATTTGAGGAATTAATATGTTTGCGAGATGAATTGTTTGTGAATAGTTATTTCATCATTTGTGAAATGTATTTTTTTATAAAATTATGGTAAACTTTTTGATAGTTATTAAAATGCGTGATTTGTTTTTTGTAGAACTTGCCCTTTTGACTTTCAATAGTGTGATAAAATTATGTACCAGTTCCCTTATAGTTCCTTCTTTTATTTTGTAACATTGAATTATCATATTTCGGGTTCCGAAGTTAAACTAGGAATCCTTATACTTTCGCCATGTCCGTCCGTCCGCGGTTTACGTCAGAGACTCTTGTTACGACAAATCTGTAATTTGGTTTAGTTATTTTATTTAACACAAATTGTTAGCGTACTAATTTTCCAAATTTACTATTTTGTTCGTCGAGGCGGGCACCACACTACACTTAATATTTAAATTAGTTCGTTTGATTATCACACACTCGTAAAGTATCACAATAATGGTGAAAGGCCGGTGTGATGTTTGTCCCCAGTAGCCATGACGCTGTCTTTCCTCGTGTGTTGGCTGCCGTTCTTCGCCATGCGGGTGATGATCTCCGCTTTGGACATCGACCAGCTGAAGCCATTTACAGAGGTTTCTGACAAATGACACCTACTGAAGTACAATCATCAAAATAATTAAAATAATGAAGGGAAACGAAGCGCGGGCCACTGCGCGCCACCACCGTTACTTCCTTTTCACCTCGATTACCCAACTAACTGTTATAAACCGTGCTCTTAACCACTAGATTTTTTTAATACGCAGCCCCTCGTGCGCGAGTCCGACTCGCACTTGGCCTTTTTTTTTAATTTGTCTCATAATTGTTTCTTATTTCCTAGGTAGGTACTGAATTAGGATACAAAACATTTGCCATACTACATTTGGAGAACATATATAAATGGCACAACTTATCAAGTAAATACACTGGTAAACATTGCCTGATAATGCAAAATGTGGTTAACGCGTGACGATAACATGCGTGACGCAGCGCTGTGTTAAGAAAATCACCCCCTGTTTTCTCGGAAACAAATGTGAATCCGCTTCTATCTCTCGTTCATTAGCTGGTTTTGTATAGCCCACAAGACAGGCTGTTGCTCTCCCAGTGCGGTGATCATGCTACATTGTGTGAAATATCTCAAGGTAATTTATTATTAGGTAGTACTTAGTTTATTCTTTTTTTTTTCAGTGGTGGGGGATCGGATACAAGTTTGTATGTGTTAACAGCTGGTTTAGCACCGTAGTAAACCCCATTCTATTCAGCCTTATGTCTACTAAATTCAGGAAGGCCTTAAAGGTGAGAATAAGAGCCTCTTACTGTCAGTTATTAACTTGTTGACTGGTGTTCGTGATCATCACGTCAAGGCCTATCGTGACGATACGGTGGCCTACTTGGGAGAATGAATATTGAAAGTATATATTTTTTTAATGTAAATAATCTATTTTAGCCCTTACATTATCATTACCGATCTATAACTGAGAGTTAAATTACTGACAAAAAAAGCAAAGGCAGATTCATCTTTAGGTTCGTATCTAGGCGATGAGATTCCTTAATCAAGGTTCTCAACAACTGTTGCTTATCAAGATGCAAGTTGGGTGGAACTGATGAGGAAGTACCAGGTGAACTCAACTACTTAAGAAGTTCCTGCCACTTGATAGCAAAATTAAATAAACTATAATAAGCAATTGACATTTGAGTATTTTTACATAAATTAGGAAATTAACGCAATCGAGAATCTCATATCTACCTAAAAAGCGCTACCTATCTACCCATATGTAGAACCCATACGTAGGTAACTAGCGGGCATAGTATGGAACATGTGCCTGCCTATGATTACAACAATATCTGTAAAATGTGGAATACAATAAATATATTGAGTATTGAGTTTATCGATGTTGATAAATGCAGATAAAGCATCTGTCACTTTCTGGCCAGTAAGTAAGTTGGAGAGTGAAAGAAGCTTTCAGCATATCCACCGCGATATTACCTACGAGGGCTAGAATTTAATATTTTGTTTGGACTTTTGCATTACATGGAATAGTTACTTTTGTTTCTACTATTTTCAGTCACTATGGACTGCGAAAAAGAAGAGATTGCAACGTCCAGGATCAAGAATTGGCGTAACGGTATAAATAGGTATTAAGTTTTTTGTGCTGCTATAAAATAAAAACCCAGAGAATACTTTTTTTGGAAAACCATTCATTCACAGCAGCACTCGGCTTGTTACGAAACCGTTTATTTAAAATACCAACTCCATACCTACGCAAATACCTCCTTCGCTAGACGGTTCCCAGACTGTATTCATCCCTACATATATCAAAAAATTGATAACTCTGGTGAAAAATCAAAATCCCCTCCTCGTGAAGCTAAACCATAAATTATCAGCTTGTGGAAGTCTTGGCTACAGCGAGACAGAAAAATTGCTGAAGGCCATCGCTTGAAAATTCGTACATCATCTGATCTAAAGCCTAACACACCCCGCCGTAGCCGTCTAATTCACGTACAAACACACATACACACACACGCGCATATTTTTTTGGCATTGGAACACAACAACATTGGTTAATGACCTTCGGCTGGAGTTTCTTGGCGCTTCTTCTCCGCAATGATGGTCTTAAGTATCTGAAGCGCTAGTAAATTCACTTCATTATTACCGACGAGTTAAAGAGCCCCATGGGGGCCTATTTACTGAATAAACATTTTGATTTAGATTTTGATTTTGGTTAACTCATAAAAAAACTGAATTAGTTACTTACGTTCCAAATGTGAATGCAACTAAAAAAAAAACAAGTGGTATCTTCCGCCTTTTATATCTAAAGCTTTACTGTTGATTTCATAGTCACACTTAGTAGATAACAGAAACAAACATCGATAAAAGAGTGTGCATAAGAAATGTAAAACTTCATAATTCTACAAACACACGCGTTATGTAAGCAAGATTTAGATTATTTTGTAAAGTAAATCTAACTCGCGCTAGTAGGTACGAGCTCGTATGTACTGTGCATACTTGCCTTTTGAGAATTCCGTTCTCAATATAATCAGAGGATATTCTTATCGGGCAACGTTTTTCCTTTTAAGTGTCGTTTATTTTTACTGGTAATTAATTAGGAGTTCGTCTCGAATAGAGACCTAACAGTTTCCTCTCCTAACTCCGTAACTCACCGAACGATATCCTACTTACGCACAATCGCTATCAAATATATTTATACTCTTCAGAACAAGTAAATCCCTAAGATGTAAACTGCAATTGTTTTGTAAATTACTCGTAATGTAGAATCCCCACGAATAAAGAGGGTCCAAGGGCTTCTTAAGGTACCTACCTAATGGCAGTAATGGAAGTCCAAAATCACTGATTTACCTACTGCGCTGCGTTACTTCTTTAAGGTATAAATATACAGCTGAAGTCGCTAACATCTGTCGTCGTCAAATATGTGTGCTATATACACTAAAACGTTAATTCGAAAATTTTGGTAACGTATTTTTATGAATTTAACTGTACAAATAGTATAGGCCCTAACGACGCTTGTGTTTTATAAAGGGGCTGTGGGTGACGGAATCGTTAGTACTATAACAGGGCCCGTATCATGGTCAACTTTATTAAGGTGAATAAAAGCATCCGTCACATCGCGCGCGAGTTTCCGACATCGATAAATACGACCATAAGGCCCGCGGGACTATATGAGTCGACATTAATTAAGATTAATCACTTTTTTTTCCTACGATTTACCAGCTCTTGATAACGTGACTGATTTGTCAGCCGTATCGTCCTCGAAAATGCAATCCGCGAATTCCGCGATATTCCTACTTTACAGCAACGGCGGCGGCCAAGCAGTATGGTTTTACTAAGTAGAATAGAGTCCATTGTTTCTTAACGTTTATAGAATAATTTCGCCTGCCCTACTAATTGGAGGAGAGGGCACAGCCATGACTTTAATACCCTACGCCATGTTGTTAACTGTTCTACTTTATTCATACATCGTCAAAGCGTGTTTTCAACATCTACATTTCAACAAGTCCATTGAATGTTTTTACATATTATTATAATTAAATACTGTTTAAAAAATAAATTGCACTTGATCAAAGTTTGAGGTTGTTTTTGAACACCGATTTTAGTAACCAGCAGGGTGAGCCAAGTTTCATTCTACCACAGAATAGATAATATTTAATACAACTTATTCTACGTTAACAAACGACTGTAGAAGTCGGTCAAAACGTATGAAAGTAACAAGGGTGAACAGACTATAGTTATATTCTTTGTTTTCCGCAGTTAATAACAAAATGCCTTGGTCCATAGCACACTCAAGTAGAACGTTTATTCCACGAAGTCCCGCCTTGCGTACTCAATCGTCAATCTAAATCGCGGGGCGCCGTCACACGTCGTGGATTAAAAAGACAAGGTATAGTGTTAATAATTTTACGCACAGTAAAACTATAATAATGCAAAAAAAAGTGGTTACAGAAATATCAATAAATCTTTTTGGAATTTTTGGTATGTCTGTAGCTCTGCTTACTCCACTCTGGGAATGAAGGCGTGATGTTATGTACTTATGTATGTAAAACTACAGTGGCCGTAGGTCGAGTCGAGCACTAACACCCGTATTTATAGACACGAAAAGTAATTACTTAAGCAAAAGTAATGACTTCAGATACCATTTTAGTATGACTTCTGGCATTACTATTACGCAAGTAATTACTTTTCTTGTCTATAAATACGGGTGTTAGGGTAAGCTGGTTTAGGAGTACGCACATAAGGTTTAAAAAATTGAAAATAAATAAAAATAAAATGTAGGTAATCAACTATGCATGTATTGCGTGGGTAATTTAAACCTCTTTTATAAAATAATACAAAAAGTAACACAAATAAGCTATCCTCCTTCAAAAAATAAAAAAATCAAAAGTGGGAATTCCGTACTCTTATAAAGCTTATTGGGTAAAAGTACGCGTCTACGTAGTTAAGAGTACGCTGGTCGGGCATTAGGCTTTTTTATTTGCAAAGATCGCAAATAAAGTTTCCTTGACCCTCATAGCTCGTACAAGCCTCATGCCGCATTTGAAACATCCTATCCAGTCTTCCTCTGTAGGGTCTACGGGGCAACCTCTCGTATTTTTTGAGTAGTTAATCCGTAAAACATATTATCTACTTTTTTTATGTAATTGCGTAGTTCTATTTCCATTTCCGGGGAAAAGGTTTGAGAGTATCTGCCCAAGCTTAAAGCTGGAGATGATCTTTTCAGTCTCTTCCGCAAAGTCGCTTCGTGCATTCCCAGAGATTTAGCTACTGCTCTCTTTGATTCGCCTGACTCGACGCGTTTCTTTGCATCGAGCCACTGTTCTGGAGTACAAAGACTTCTTTCAGTTTTTCTTTGACGTCCTGTGTACAAAATACGTATATGTATTAGCGACGAAACCTATTTTATTTTATTTTGCGTGTAAGAGTACGCGCAAAATAAAAACACTACTGCGTACTCATACACTCACTAGCCGTATCGTAAACGCTCGGATGACAACGCCATCTATTAGCATTGACTGGAATTACTCTCGCTGCACGCGTTAGACAGCGTCCTTGAATATTCAACCGTATAATTCATTTTTACAAAATAATTAGTCTTGTCTCAAAAATACTTCCAAAATGCCAAAAATTCCCCGGATTTTTGACGCAATGACGTCACAATACGGTATTTTGGGGAGTATTCGGAACGGTGTTAATTAATACGGTAACCTAGTCTATTGGTGTTCTACGCATTAAAAAAATTATAATCAGGCATTCACGATATTTTATGTCTCAGTTCAAACATTAATTAGGTTAAAGCTGATAAACTGATAATTAGACCCGGATTCTTATCGCAATGACGTCTCAATTATGGTAGTTTGGGGAGTAAATAGCAAAACATCACGATTGTTTTATGGGAGCCCCCTTAAATATTTATTTTATTTTTAGTATTTGTTGTTATAGCGGCAACAGAAATACATCATCTGTGAAAGTTTCAAGTGTCTAGCTATCACGGTTCATGATGCAGATGCAGATGATGCAGAGATGCAGTCTGGTGACAGACAGACAGACAGACGGACAGTGGAGTCTTAGTAATAGGGTCCCGTTTTTACCTTTTGGGTACGGAATCCTGAAAACAAATTGCCAAGATTAATCTAGACAACCTTATTAATTGGGTTTTACCGACAAAAATTAAACCCCAGAATGATTCAGGCGAAAACCGCTGTAGGATACATTTAATTTTTAGAATAATTCAGGCTAACGATGAATTAAAAACAATACGACTTTGGATTTCGTATACTTACCTAAAGACCTGCGATCACCACAACACACTACCTTTGTCCCACATTGAATTAAATGAGTTACATGCTGTTTAGTTTAGTTAAAAGGTAGCTGCCGCCGAAACCACATATTTTATCGCCAGGAGCAGTGCAACGCAACGTGACGTGAAGATGGCGCTACGTTTCTTTATACTCTATGTCTCTTGGCATGGTACCAACTCGTAGGAGTCGTAGGCAGGATTGGCTGCGACAAGACGTCACATTACATTACAAATCACTAAACCTAGGTTCCTATAAGTATAGGAAGTATAAGTACAGGTTCTTAAGTTTTTCATTTTTTACCGTAATTAGCTTAACAAAATGTTAGTCTTAAGTAAAAATGTATCATTTTGCAGAAATAAAATTATTTTCTTTTCTTTCTTTCTTTCTATATTCAAAACGTCTCGTTAAAATATGACACATTTTGTATGTAGAAATGTACAATTTTAATGAGACGTCTTGAATATAGAAACCCAGGGTATCGAAGTATCGACTGTTAGCTTGAGATAGACTACTCAGCGATGGCAAAATGGCAAGGCCTTTATTCTACTGCGTTCAAACCATATGGCGTTTGACGTGTTTTAGTATCGTCTTTCACTCGGCCGTCATTGCTGTCAAGTACATAAGAGTTATCAAAACGTTGGCATTACGGAAACACGTCAAAGGCGATATCGTTTTAACAGTGTATACCTATGTATACACTGTTAAAACTCAGTTTAACTCAGTTTCTATAAACTCAGCCCCGGACTGCTGCGAGCGCGGCCTGCGAACTTCCCCAAATTGTTAGGCCCCGTTTGAGTAAGGCCAGTCAAGAGTCGCAGAATAACTAAGTATATAAATAATAAAAAAAAAAAAGATATATAGTATATGTACCTACAGCCTTTAACTTATTATCTAATACTGCGCTTAAATATATGTATATGACGCGTTCATATGCCTCTTGTTATAGAGACGTGTCAGATATTATTGAGCTCAATGTTGGATAGTACATTATTGCTGGTGCCTGTACAAGTGCAGAAAGCACTCCTCTTAAGAGGACTGTAAAGCGATGCCTAAATCGCGTAGATGTCATAAATACGAATTTAGCTCCGGGCGATAACGTTTATCACCCCCTAAATTTAATCCGATTTCCACGATTTTTGGATACATTGTAAATATTATGAAAAACTAGGTCTGTTCGTTTCCGCTTTTGTTTTCTTTCGAATAAATGTTTTCTTGGGAATAAAAACATACAGACCTAGTTTTTAATAATAACTACAACATATTCAAAATCGTAAAAATCGGACAACGTTTAATGGGAAGACAAACGTTACGTTGTATGGATTTTTTTACTTCACAGTCCTCTTAACAAAACAACGTGTAAGTAGGTCGAACATACCTAATCTGTGCTTCCTTTTCTACCGCATAAAATTTCTCACGTTTGTATTCATTCGCCCGCAAGCCCCATACAAAATTCTCACCCGGAGATGCAAGCCGATGTACTGAGACAGGCAGGCTGGGCTGCGTCCTTATCCGTATCCATCCACGTGACGCAGATGCAAGTGCTAATCCTGTAAAGTAATGCGTTCTTTTAGTAATATACATAAATAAGTATGAGCTAAGTAAATACCTGTGAGGATCCGTCTACTTACCAAAGCAGACCAAACTGCTACATCGATGATATGATTAAGCGACCATGCCTCTAGTACAGTAAAAAATATATGGCAACTCTATAGAGAGAACTATCGCAATCTTATAAGACCTTTTTGTGGAGTGTAAGCAGAATAGGTTATTTAGCTATAAAATGAGATTAAATCGTCGTTTTGTTTTTATGTTTTTACTGGAACATTGGTCTATTGACAAAAAAAAAACATTATTACCTGTTGTAGAATTCTAGAAACCACGAATAAGACGTCTGTAGATATGCGACACAGATGTTTTGTATAAGTATGTAAACATTTTTTCGTTTCTTGTTTGCTTTATTTTTTCTTTTGTTTAGCTTCATTATTTATTTAACAAAATATATGTTTAAATAATATCATATAAATTATAGTTTAATTGCCCCTTTCAACGTCACACACACATTTGCGTCATTTAAATAATTGTATACTTTTATGAAACTCAAACTTTTTTGTAACTAAGTAGGATACATTTAACTGACTCAAGACAATAGTGACTAAACTAACTACGAGTGGGAAACTGTTATGTTAAATCTATGCTTTGGCTATACGGTTTCAGAAACTTTTCCAATTTTATACATTTAGACATATTTAATAATTATTATTATTTTGGCCAACAAGGCCCATACTTACAAACTAACATGCATAGCAATGTGTAACTGAAATTACCACCGAACATTAATATTTATTATTATTACTGACCACACTTCGCTTCGTCCGCGTGGTAATCACAAAAAAACATTGTGTTTAGAGCATTCCGGGACTTCTTTTTTCTTTTTAGTTTCTACTATCTATTGGTTTTCTACTATTAGTTGAAACGTTTTTACAGAGGATCGTACGCGCCCATACGACAAGAATTAATCATTTTCCTCGAGCAAGAGCTGTTGATTACCTTACGAAGCGTTAGATCAGTTTATTAGGAGAAAAACATTTCGTTTTATCAATTTTATACATAAAATTTACCGAATTTGAAGCCCGTTTGACAACCGACTGTGTAAGAAACATCAACCGAGTGCGACCCTGGCCTATTAGGGCTAAGAACTTGACACAGGCGAAATCTAAGAACCACTTCTAAATGTAAGCCACTCCAGAAAGAGTTTATCGTTCGAACGCTGTAGATCGATTGTGAGAACCTGTAATAAATAGGCTATGTGTTGTTAGACTAATGTCAAAAAAAATACAAGTTGTTGGTTTTCCACGGTTTATAAAAAGTAAATAAGCAAAAGACAACTTATGAGTGAGTCAATCAAGACTATGCCAGGAGGGCTCTGCCTGGTCCAGGGTTTTAAAACCGGGATTGTCATTTGTTCCAAACAAAGGCCTAAAACTTTTCTAAGATTATTCTTAACTTTTGTATGGATAGATAACATTCTTACAGCTCTCAAATGTTTTCGAATGATTTTATCAGATAATGCAAAAGAAAACAAAAAATACAAAAATAATGAAAACAATTACTGTCGTTGGCTTTAAGCATGGATGTATTTCTTTTTATTCAAATATGTCTAATGTATGATTGAGCAGAGCTTGGAAGTAAGGACCTTGTAGCAGCTATTGATATACGAAATTCAAACCACTCTCACTTTAATACGTAACTGCGATAAGGTACAATTGTTTTTAGCTATTCTGAGTTCGACTGTAAATAATAAATAAATAAATAATAATAATAATAATACATACATCTAAAAAGATGGAAAAAGCCTAATTGTGACAATTTTTTTAATAAATTCATTCGCTATTACTAGAGTAACCAGGCCTTAACACTGGCACTGGCGGACGAGTAGCGATGTGCGATTTTTACTTAAAACTATTGCTTCATCTCAGAACAGATTTTATCTTAGCACGCGCATTAGTACGTTTGGATTAAAATTACTGACCTTTGTAAACCAGCGGCCCTGTGGGGTTTCCAGGTGGAATCGCCTTAAGCCGATCAGAGAAAGATTTGTGCATTAAAGATCTCATTCGGATCTGCTCGGTCCGAACCACACCACTACAAGCCGATTCTGCGTCGATAGATGTGGGAAGAGCCTGACGTTCTTAACTGACACTAGAATAAGCTAATAATGATGGTCTTATCTGAAGCGCTAGTAAATTCACTTCATATTACCGACGTGTAAAAGAGCCCCATGGGGGCCTATTTACTGAATAAACATTTTGATTTTGATTTTGATTTTGCTAGCCCAGCACAGTTTCTCAGTATATCCCTTTCTTATGATACTAGTGAGAAGGAACTGGCCTTAGGGATATATTATCATAGTGTCGGTCAGTTAGGGTCGCTGGTAAAAAAAAACCTGGTTAGAGGATGTCGGACCATGCTCAGCGTAGGGTTCCGAAGCCGTTAAGTACTTCCTACAAAAAAAATAACAACAAATAATAACTAATTTTCTTTTTAAAGTCATTTGGCGCCATCTTAGATGATTTTAGTAGGTATAAACACTTTAATCGCCTGTATCTCAAGAACCAATAATGTCTACTTAGTCGTGCTAGTTTACCTTTTAAATTCTTTACATGCGCTTTTATTTAAGATTTTATTTCAGATTTTTAGTATTTGTAGTTTTGGCTGTAGGGTGCACTTGGCCCTAACAAAAGTTAGCGATTTAAATCTTAATATTTCATAAACGGATCCCTTGATCAAAAAATTGTTTTCACGAACCCACAATAGTAATAAAGTATAAAGACCTAATCAACGACACTTCACACTATGGGGAAGACGAGATAAAAATACATCCCCACGTTACGTGAAGGGGAGGTAGGCACACTAAAAAAATATTTTTTAATTTTACTGTACCACTTTGTTGGCGTGACTAATAAGTATATTCATGCCAAATTACAGCTTTCTAGTACTAAGAGTCTCTGTGCTAGGATGCGGACGGACGGACATGGCGAAACTATAAGGGTTCCTTAACAAACATCATCCAAGTCTCAGAAACGAATATTCGCGGTCATCACACAAATATCTGCCCTTACCGGGATTTCAACCCAGGACCGCTGGCTTTAGAGGTAGGGTCACTCCCAACTAGGCCAAATTGTCGTCAGTCGTGTGGTAACAGAACATTATGCATTAAAATAAAGCAG
Source organism: Acleris holmiana (assembly GCA_949316455.1). Classification (NCBI taxonomy): domain Eukaryota; kingdom Metazoa; phylum Arthropoda; class Insecta; order Lepidoptera; family Tortricidae; genus Acleris; species Acleris holmiana. Next base: position 10,744,205 of record OX438765.1, on the reverse strand, counting down.
CGACAGTCGTGAACATGACCGATTTAACGTCTTTAGGCTAATTTACGAATAACTGTCGTAAGAAAATGAGCAGTTATAAACCGTAGGAAATTTGTAAAATTTTAGCTCGATCGAAAACTTTGAATTAGCTGCAAAATATGTATAAACAGCAAAGATAGGAGGTACCTCTGCATATAGCTTAAAAACGAGCCAAATTGTTATCCAACATTGGCCTAAAAATATCCAACACGTCTCTAATACTAAATTCATAAGAGTGTGTCAGATATGTTTGTGCACATCAGGCGTTGGGTAACGAAAACTTAAATGACATGGAAAAGTTACTTACTATTATCGAAATGATTAATGTGATGTGTTTTTTTTCTACATAAACCGGTTCCCCCAAACAAGATAGAATGTTTTTACAACCAAGTTATTAGGTTTCTGGTTTAGGGATGCTTTTTTTATTAGATAATCTTCAGTCCTACCTATAGCACGCTTTAGACATATTCATTATAGCAGTTTAAAACATGACTTTCTCAAATAGACACAGATTAAACAGGTTTTGGACTGACAAAAGAACACTAAAAATACACTGAATAAATTGTATATATTTTTTTTTACCTTTGTAAACGGCATCTTATTTCATTTAATTAAATATTCTGATAAACTCTTTTCAATCAATTAAACTCTATTAGTGGTGGTAACGTTGAAAAATGTAACATAAACAGGTTGGGAACCAGTGACTTACAGTGTGTGCTCCGCTTGGATATGGATGGATATATTAAAATATATAAATGAATTGTTAATTAAATAATTCTCAAGGTTTGGCGCAAGTATAAGTCGGGATCAAAAGATTTCAGAATGCTACTTGTCCTCCTAGTCTCGAGCAGCCGCCATTAACACACTTCAGGTGCAATCTTTTTTATTCGGTATTTTTCCAGGGTTTTTTTATTACTCGTTAACGTTAAAATGTGTAGGTCAAATCTTGCAAGTCAATTTTGAACCAGTGCTCGGATGGGCTTAATGTAAAGTCGAACAATACAAGAATGAAAGCCGATACGATGATGGAGTGGGTGGGTAAGGTAGCACAGGATCTTCACTGAGTTCAAATCAGACCAACTCAGTGTGAACTCGATAGAATATTTACGGTGAGAATATACTGCAATACAAAAAAATGGCTATAAGAGCATACAAAGCGCTCGATAATCTATTGACTCTAAACGACGTCCGATATATTTGGGCACCTTTATGTTCCAGTATATTAAACGGTGACTGTACAATCGACATAATAGTTTGGTAATAATGTTTTCTCCCTATTATTCAACCTTCTCATTTCTTTACTTGACATAGCCATGACCGTTCGATTTATTCCATTATTCCATTCAAAAATCCTATAAACCTAGGCCGTACTCAGAGTCATTTAATGACGATTATTTTGTTTGAAAAATTTTCAAACTTTTGTAAAGGACCGAGTTAATAAAATGTCTTTAAAATGTCTCTGTGTAACTTGTAGGTAAGGTAAGGTAGACAAAGATAAGTTTTACTTAAGTGTATCATCAACCTTCCTGATGTTGTAAATGAAAAAGGGTATGTTTGTTTATTTCTTCCGTTTTTTCGCTTTTATCGATATCGTTTATCTATATCTGTCCATTGTAGTGAACTACTTTAAAATACGATTGATAAGTTTTTTAAACTTTATAAACAAAACCACAAGAGCAGTGGTATACACGCATCATTTAAAGAGCTGCTAGCAGTTATAAAATAATAATAACATCTAAACTCATTTTATTATGGTTAGCTGACAGACTTTGTCCTGTTCAATAATTTTTTTCGGGAACCTTTTCCAAACCTTTTTACCGTAAAACTTTATTCGGACTATTAAAAACATTTAAAATTGCCAAATCTATGCAGCCGATATCAACTAATGCGCCTACCAACAAACACCATTTTTTTTTTATTTATTTATTTATTTAAAAATGAGTTTACATGGCTTTACAGAAAGATCCAATACGCCATGAAACATAAACTTAGTAAATAACATAACATTGATTCATTGAACGCTCTAGTTACATTACCACAGTTGTGGGCCTAGCATCCATCATCTCACAGAGCTAGCCTTGTTCTTTCAGTCAGTGTATGATTCGCAGGTACCAAAACTGGATGTGGACGCAGCAGTGTTAGCAAGTGAGGCGGGGGCCACGCGTGTGCATATCGGGCGCATAAGCTTGGAGCAAGTGGAGAAGGCGCTAGATCGCCTTAAACCGAAGCGTTCGGCGGGACCTGATGGCATACCAGCGTATGTTTTTAGAGATTGCCGGGCAGTGTTGGCGGAGCCACTCCTGCATGTTTTTAATTTATGCATTCAAGCCTAGTTTTTTCCTCACCATTGGAAAGTGACTCGAGTAGTACCTATACCTAAAAGCGAGCATAGTAATGACGTGAGTGGCTTCAGGCCAGTGGCCATACTGTCAACTGCGGCGAAGGTATTTGAGTCGATAGTGCAGAGTAGCGTTTTCCAGCAAATGAGTATGCAACTGGCAGATGCACAGCATGGATTTCGACCGGGTCGGAGCACTTCAAGTAACTTGCTCAATTTTGTCATGTATGTGGTGCCAGCAGTGGACGAGGGGAAACAGGTTGATGCCGCCTACTTTGACTTCAAAAAGGCTTTCGACATGGTCGATAATGATATCTTACTTGCGAAGTTGGCGGCGATTGGCTGCACTCCGCAGACGCTCAGGTTTTTTGCCAGTTATATGAGGGATAGGCAGCAGTTCGTAGATTACGCGGGATACAAGTCAGACCCCTACTACACTATGTCTGGAGTAAGTCAAGGAAGTAATTTAGGACCGCTAGAATTTATCATAATGGTTAATGATCTGCCTGAAGTAGTAAAGGAGGCCACTTGTCTCCTTTTCGCTGACGACCTGAAGTTGCTTCTTACTGTAAAAGATAAGTCGGATGCGGAGCGGTTCCAGAGAGACATAGATAGGGTAGTGGAGTGGAGCCGTAGAAACAAACTCTCCTTCAATACATCTAAGTGCGCAGTGATTACCTTTGGTCGAAAAAAGTGTCCAGTCAACTACGGTTACGAAGTGGATGGAGCACCGCTTAGGAGGATCTCGACCGTGCGCGACCTGGGAGTAGAGATAGATGCGGAACTAACGTTTCGAAATCACATTGCCAATATCTGTAAGAAAGCCTTTAAAAGGTTAGGTTTCATACTCCGCCGGGCTGAAGGTTTTAAAAACATTAAAGCTATATGCGCACTCTACAATGCCCTTGTAAGAAGTGCGTTAGAATGTAACGCGATCATCTGGGCACCGTATGAAACAAAATATTGTACCATGCTGGAGAAAATTCAGAATAAGTTTACCAGATACTTATACCTAAAACTATACTCTGTTTACCCCTACTACCCTTTGATGTACCCTACTTTATTTGTCTTAGGTACGGTTGGGTATAATAAACTGGAGATAAGACGGGACCTCACGTTAGTCGTCTATATTCTGGAGCTGCTGCGAGGCAAGCAAAGCAATCCAGACGTATTGCGACACGTCGCGCTGTGCGTGCCCGATAAGTACGTGGAGCGCAGGCGGCGGCCGCCGCTGCTGGTGCTGCCGCGCAGCCGCACCAAGCTGCTGGTCCGGGCGCATTCACGCGCGCACTCGCTACTCTCAACCGTATAGCCATAATGATTGACTTGCTCAATTGCACTCTGAGTGAATTCAAAAAAGCGGCCCTACATGTAATATGTTATAATATTTAAGGGGGTTGGTTGGCCTTTTCTGTCGCTTTAGGTACCTATAACCTGTAATGATAGAATAAGTTGATGAAATAAATAAATAAATAAAAGTCGGCTCACCAGTTCAAGACAGTCCGAATCGCCACGTAGGGTCCGACACGCAAACGTTAGTAACCCAAGATTACGTCTCACCTCCAAGGAGTTGTAACCTAAGGTCCGAATTTATGTAGATTATTGTAATAACGCAATGAAAACATAATGTAATATCAACTACGTATCATAATTATAACGAGGTAAAATTGTGTCTTTATTTGTTTGCAATGCGTCTCGGCCGCGCTAACTTATACTCATCCCGCAACGGCTTATTTCCCGGCCTGCGCAGGAATGTACTATTTATTCCGCAAATTAAACTAGCCAATAACAACATCTGCTTGAACGGAGTTGCGGGCAAAAGCTAGTATAAAAATAAGTTACTGTTAAAATATATTTTTAGAACATGCTTTTATTTTGCCTCTACTTTTTTTCATTATCATTATCTGCTTATCAAGATCAAACTAATGAGTCCCAACACGGTGGGTCTACGTTTAGTGTAACGGGATTCTATCGCCACCTACCGACTCCATCATCAGATACCTCATCAGGGCTCTTATACCGTAGCCCATACCATTACCGGGAACTGGTTCAAAATTGACTTGCTAATGTTGAAGCATTCATGCATACCTGCACACGTATATAAGAACAGTGCAAGACAAAAAAAAAACTTGCAATAAAAATAAATCTATAGTTGTCACCCAAGACCCACAGCAAATACTCGCTTATCTAACATATGTTGGCGGAGCGTTTGTCTAAGGCCCGAGTGAGCCCACCGTAGCAGCCAACCGTAACTGGTCCAAAGTTGATTCGCGAGATGTGACCCAAACACACAGATAGGTACTAACATTATTATAAATGATGCAAATAAAGCTTGTAAAAATATGACTGTAGGCTGTAGGCTTTCCTAGCAGCTGCAGCGCCGGAAAATGAGGAGTGACATGTAATTTATTTAAATGTTTTTTTGAGATGTAAATAAAAATCTTCCGCCAACTACAACTTTTTATCGGGAAGACATACAATAAAAATATTGCAAAATTTTGTCTTGTTTATACCTACTACTGATAGAATAGATATTTTTTCATAGAAGCTATCGTTGAAGAAATGGAAAAGAACGAATTTCGTCACCTTCATTCAAATTAGCGGTTCGCGCTGCGAAACAAGGTCAAAAACTGATTTTTATTATGACCCTCATCCCTAACATTTTAGATTAAAAAATTCTATGCTTCTGCAGCTTTTGTAAAGTAGAAACCCTACAGACTGGATAAAATCTGAAGGAACCGAGTTCGATCCCAGTCGTAAATCAGCCAGCGCTGTGGCTCAATGCTGCAGCATTTGTGCTGAACTGGCCAACCTTGTGGTGTTTTTGGATATAAATAGTTATATAAGTGGTTTGCACTTTGTTTTATAATGATTATAGGCACTTCTTTCTTTCATTGCCAACCGTCACCGTGTACCAGTGACTTTTTAAAGCATACCTATCAGTTACTGTCACTGCAATGATTGCTTTCCGTGGTAACCGATACGGTCTTACGGTGAAGGAAAAACACCGTGAGGCAGCCCAACATCACAACTACGCATCAACTATTTCATTTTATATAAATGGTAATTGCCCAAAAAACATCCAATATACTCAATAGAAACAAATGTTTCGTGCTTATCAAACATCCATTAGATACCAGCTGTTACCAAAGTTACCACCTAACCCACTAAGACGCACTGATTGTTCTATGTAAACCTTTATTATATTATTTTGGTTGTATTCATTGTTCTAGAATGGACTTGTTGTCCGCGAGCGAGGTGCAGCTTATACGTCCAGCTGTGACGTTGCTGCAGGCGGCGCTAGCTGCATATTCCCTCTTGCATTTAGGCTCTTCTAAGTTCCCGCAACAAGCTACAGTTATAAGTAAGTGAATAAAACATATTCAAAACCCAAATCTTTCGTGAGGAATTACTTGAATCCCAGTGTCTCCTTGTATCACCGACACTCATTTCATAGAACTTTCAATTCACAGAAATTTCATTTCTTAGATAGATAATTTCTGCTGAAATCTTATTGTTTTCAGATTATCTTGCATGGTTACGTAGGTTAGAAAATTTAATTTATAATAACTTCTTTTATAATTGTAGATACCTACCTACCTTACTAATAGGTTAGTTCAACAGACTGATGTCTGATGGCTTTTTTTGTTGAAAATATTGTTGTCGCCGACTTCAGTTGGACTAACGTATTAGGTAGGTACCTATCTACAATTATAAAAGAAGTTATTTTTTGCGTTTTGTGAAGGCGCTTTTTTGTTTTTTTAAACATTCATTTTATTTTATATTTTTTAGTGTTCATAATACGCTGTTGCATAGTCCCACTTCTTAGTTGATATGAAATTTTAAGTTATTTAACATAAGCAACGCCGTGGGAAAGTCATAGTCACAAGTAAATCTTCTTTGTTGTAATCGCTCAACTATCTTAATCAAGATATTTTATCGCCTCCCTTGAAATACGTACCCTTGAGGAGTTCCGGTGGCCATCTGTGGTCTTCATCATCAGTTGCACAACACCAAGTGATACTTTCTGAATGCATATGCTTGATTTGTTATTAAAAATACTAAAATGACTATACTGGGTGATTTTTAGGTCATGATCCGGAATGGCCAAAAGTGAATAAGATGGTCATACTGAACAACCTTTCCGATGGGACCAACTACGAAATCGCCAAAAAAAAACAGCTGTTCCATACATTAACTCTCAATGAATTCACCGTTAATGTATGGAACAGCTGTTTTTTTTGTTGGCGATTTCGTGGTTGGTCCCACAGTATGACCATTTTATTCACTTTGGGCCTATTGCCTAAAATATTTGAGGAGTTCTCTCAATACCTCACTGATCCCTTCATCAGATTCAGATTTGGTGACAATTAAACCACCTTCCAAATCGGCCCACAATTAACGGAATAATCGGTGAACATACATAAAAAAAATACAATGAAAAGTATAATCTCCTCCTTTTTTGAAGTCGGTTAAAAAGTTAATATCTGCTGAAATATTATTGTTTTCCGACTATCTTAAGCATGAGTTAGGGAAGTTAGGTTAGGTTAGACCCGTGATCAGCAAAAAATATCTAAAAAACATAAATAAGGTTCAAGCAGAAATTAGCTTTCTATGAAATGAACATTCTGCGAAGTGATACGTTCTATAAAATGAGTGTCGGTGAAACAGTGTACAACCTTGAATCCCTCACTATGCTCAGAACTGTTGTGGGTTGTACTAAAACATATCGCTGTCGTAAATATTTAGCTGTCAAATGACACAATCTACTGATGTGGTTACAGACGGCGACCAGTTCGACTTCATAGTAGTGGGTGCGGGCTCGGCGGGCAGCGTGCTCGCCAACCGACTCACCGAGGTCGCACACTGGAAAGTGCTGCTCATAGAAGCAGGAGATGACCCAGCTATCGAGTCCTTGGTAAGTCTCCATAAACATAAAATGAAGAAGTAATAAAAACATCTCCACCGGAACTCTAATAGGGCTGGTGCGGTGCGGCAGCTGAAGCGACTGAATGCATTAAGGTTGATAAGTATAGTGGTCTCTGCCAGAGTATATTTTTACTCCATTCGGCGTTAAGACCCTTGGTATAAACTTCGAAAAGGCTCGTTTACGTCAGTATAGTTAAGTTTTACTTTTAGTTTTAAATTTTTAATGTAAGTTTTTATTGATTTTGACTAGTAGCATTTTAAATGGCTGCAATAAAAGAAAAACTTTACCTAACGCACATAATACGCGTACAGATCAATCACTAACACTCGTCTGTGAACACATTCAGCCACAGCAAAAGCCAACGCAATGAGTACCTACATTAAAAATACCGTTTTACTTTGAGGCTTTCACACAACTTTTATCTCATGGACCGAACAGAAAGTATGATGATTTGCAGTTCAAATTTAATTTGGTATAGTTTTGGTAAAATAAGTCGTATCCACTCACCCTGTACTTTTAGTTCATAAATTACGAGTAATAAACCATATTAAAAAACTACTTTACGAATTTTCAGATACCGGCATTTTTCCCCTTCGTTGACTACTCTAAAGCCGACTGGAACTATTACTCCGTGGACGATGGTTACTCTAGCCAAGCGCACCGGACGAAGAACGTCCACATGACGCGCGGCAAGATGCTCGGCGGCTCCAGCGGCGCCAACTACATGTACTACGTGCGCGGAAACAAGGCGGACTTCGACTCGTGGGCGCAGCTCAACCCAGGCTGGGACTGGGACGCTGTGCTTCCCTACTTCAAGAAGAGCGAGCGCTTGAACGATCCTGATGTTCTGAAGAGTGACACGGCTTCCTTACATGGCACAGACGGGTATTTAGGCGTCACTCAACCGAAATGGGTCGACAGAACTGAAAGATACTTTGAGGCTTTTAAACAGAACGGACATGATATACTACAAGACACAAATGATTTGAAACAACTTGGATATTCCATAGCCCAGTACACAATTGACGATGGAGTACGCCAAAACACTGCAGTGTCATTTTTAGAGCCTATCATCGGCAGACCTAATTTATACGTTCTAAAAAATACATTGGCTAGAAAAATTGTGTTTAATGGGAGGAAAGCTGTTGGTGTGAAAATAAAAACTTCTAATAATAAAATTATCACCGTTAGAGCAAAAAAGGAAGTTATTTTATCAGCTGGGACTATCGGTTCTCCGCAATTACTAATGGTGTCTGGTATCGGACCAAAGAAACATTTAGAAGAAAAACAAATTAAAGTATTATTAGATTCCCCTAATGTAGGTCAAAACTTACAAGACCACGCTACCGTAATGATAAGTGTTACTGCAAAGAAAGGTCTTAGTACGGTATTTCAAAATGCACAAATCCTAACTAACTTAGACAAGTTCCCTACACCCACTATGACGGGCTTCGTTGCTTTAGATAAATCCCAGTCAGTTCCTGATTATCAGACTCACGTGTTCCCGCTGCCCGCCGCCACGATCATCCCAGCACTTATATGCGCCGTAGTATTTGGATTGGACTCCAACATATGTACGGCCCTCACAAAAGCAGGGCAAAATCAGGAGAGTTTACTAGCTATCATAAACTTGCTGCACCCATCGTCGACAGGAAATATTACACTGAAGAGCAGTAATCCTGAAGAATATCCTTTACTTCACTTAGGATACTATTCTAATGATACAGATTTAGATAACCATGCTCGATACCTTGAAGATTTTGTAAGTGTAGTGGACACGCCTTATTTCAAATCAGTTGAATCTGAAGTTGTGAACATGAACATCAAGGAATGTACAGATTTGCCATTCAGAAGTCACGAATATTGGAGATGTCATTGTTTAAATATAGTGACGACGCAGTGGCATCCCGTCGGTACTTGTGTCATGGGACCTGAAGGTGTAGTCGACGAGCGGTTGCGGGTGAGAGGGCTGCAAGCCTTGAGGGTGGTGGACGCTAGTATTATGCCGAGTATCACAAGTGGGAACACAAACGCACCTACTATCATGATTGCAGAGAAAGCTAGTGATATGATTAAGAATGAACATGGAATTAGTTAAGTGACAACCTGGAAAGAAGACGACTATTAAATATTATTTGTTCAAAAAAATCCAGAAAATATGTCTTGACTACCTATACTTATGTACTGTATTGTTGTGCGTTTGTACAGCATCAGAGAAATAGACACTTAGTTAAAACCGACGGTTTTATTCTTACCAGCTCCGTTTGCGAGTCCCTCCGCGTGGAATTCGTTTATCACTATTCCCTCGGAAACTGTCTAATTTTCCAAAATCATGTAGTCATCATGTTCGTCGATAAACTATCTCTGTGCCAAATGTCACGTTAACCGGTTGGCATGGAAATTAAACGGGATAGGTATTATGTAAAAACTAAATTTTTAAGTCACGATTGGGAAATGAATTGCCAAATATATTTCAGCCAAAGGGCAGGATCCCTGTGGCCGTCTGCCGAAATCTACCACAAAAGGCAGCTGTGCAGTGTCTAGGGCAACCCAGGCGAGTAGCGACTCGCGGTTCGCATCTTGTGCTTGGAAAAGAGAAGTTTCTCACAGAAGTAAATAGATTGGTTGGCAGAGGTGATTCACACTAAAGAGTCAGGTGGCAAAACGTACAGCGCCTTGCGTTCATCTTCATGAGATTACTGCGTGAGACGCGAGTCCTAGGGGGGATGGGTAACAAAAGCATGCGCAAGCGCTCTGTACACGTTAGATAAGTGTCTTTGTACTAGCTAGCGGGCAATCGCCAATAATGGTATGGACATAATTGTGCTTTGACAGAATAAAAAAGTCATATAGTTTTATCCTTAAATCTACACGAAATACTTTCAGCCTAAATAAGCACTGTCGTTGATGTTAATCATGCTGCCATCGATCTGCAGGCTGAGATTGGGAGCCACCGTGATCCGCTCCAAGAGTTCATCAGTCAGCTTCTCTTGGGGGTCAGAAGCAAGCATTTATTTTAAATTTAGTGCTGAGATAAAGAACCTTTGATTTTGAAGGATTGATAGCTAAATCATTCTTTCCCGACCACTCAGATACACGTTCGAAGTTTTGATTAATCGCTCAACCGCTCGAGAGACCTTCATCATTATCATGTTCCTGCCCTTGTCCTACACTAAATGCGGTCGGCACAACATGTTTTCTTCTTTCACGTCCCTCTATCCGCTGTTAACTCTGGACTCACACTTTTCATGCTTCATACAATCCATTCAAAACTTTTCGGTCTTCTTCTACCCTTGTATCCATCCACATTCATACTCATTACTCTTCTATATATATTTCCTTTATCCCTTCTCATTGCAAGTCCCGCCGGGTATTGCAAGGCTTAAATGATCGATAGACTTGGAGATCATCAGCTTATATATTGTAATTGCAATGCTCCAGATACTTTGTTCCAACAGCAAAACAAACAAAATTAGACCCGAAATAACCCCCATAACTTAATGGGACTCCTTCAAAAGAGTCTGTGGATCCAGCAGCATTAGTCGATCCCACACGCTGGTAAGACCAACTAAATAGCTCGAAAACTACCTCACGGTGCCACAGTCAGACCCGTAAAATGACAGTTTAGTTAAGAGCTATGTCAAACGCCCGTGAAAAGTATAGTAAAACGGGGAGGGTAGCTTAGCCCTTATCCCTTGCTATTATATGTTGTCTATAACATCGATGAAGGCGGTTGTGCTAGTACGCGCTTTTCCGAAATTCAACTGCTATAATGGCAGAATATTAGCTTCGAGATATTAAGTCAGTTGTGTGCACATTATCTTTTCTAAAAAATACAGAAAACAAAGTCCTAAGTAATTGGTTTAAAATCTTATAACCCAAATCTTATATCTTATAAATATAATCTTATCTTATATAATAAGTCTGTAGAAAAGTTGTGTCATTTCAGCGCAGATAACCCGGGCGGGGGTACGCAGCCCAAAAACGGTTCCTCATACCCTCTAGCTTCAAAAGGAGGATCAAGAAGACCACTGCGCTGCGGGAATAATTACGTCTCTGCGTTAGTCACCACTCGAGCCTAATCCACAAGATCGCAATTTTCTCGGCCCCATCGTGTCGTGTTCCAGACTTCGAAACTAGTGAAGGTCATCTATACCTTTCTACAGGACAGACGCTTCAGAGTGGCGGTGGAAGAAGCCATCTCCGAAAAACACCCAATCAGAGACGAAGTCCCCAGAGAAGTTGCATCTCTCCGGAGTGCTACACAAAGTACACCGACGATATCCCCGTCATATACGGCTCCCACCTGGTTCTGTACGCTAACGACATCGTCCAAGCGCGAGCAGGCCGTCGTCAAGCTGCAACGCCAACTCGATTCCCTACCAGTTTGGCTAGCTAGGTGGAGGCTAAGCATTAATGTCGCAAAGGCACAAGCAATTTTCGTGAGCTGGAGCCGCCCCGACTCACTCTACTCGGAAATAATATTTCCTGGTTGTATAATATCTAAGGATCAATATTGACAGGAGACAGAAGATCACCATGGGTTATGGGTCCCCATACCAAAGCCGTCGTCGTCCCCTTAAAAGCCGTTCGAGCGCTTCTTCGTCCAGTGCTCTACTCTAGCCTCCCTCCGCATATGAAGCTCGGGGTCTACAAGGCCTTTGTTAGATCCCGCCTCACGTACGCCTTGCTGGCGCAACGTAAATGAAGAAAATCAAAAACGCACTACTCGCGCAAGGATAACGTGACATCTCGGACATTCGAACGAGTTAAGATGTCACGAAGTTCAGGTAAACGTGTAATACGAGTATATATAAATATGACGGTGTAACACGACCACATAAAAGAGTTTCGATACGTTTTATACATAAAGCCCTAGACAAGATACAAAGTTTACATGTTTTTACGACCAAGTTCTTAGGTTTCTGTTACAGGCCAAGCATTCTAGTCTTTTAGATAATCCTCAACCATATAGTACGCTTTTAGACATATTCATTATAACTTCCATTAACTGATAGACGCGGACTGAGTAAGTTTGTAATACAGGGTCCCGTTAGCACCTTTGGGATGACAAAGGACACTAGATCACAGTAGAAAAATTTAATGTCTACGTACGATATTTAATTGAATTTAACAACCCGATTATCTCTTTTTACTCAATAAAACTGCTTTTATTCACAGGTACCGAAAAAAAATCTGTGACACAATAATGATGTGCTCCGTTTAGACATTGATGGAAATATTTAAATAAATAAATTAATCGATGATTAACTAGTCTCGACCAGCCGGGATTAACACATTTCAGGTACAATGTTATGATTTTGATTTTTCTTTTTTTTCAGGCTTTTTCAGGCTTTTTAGGGTTCCGTAGTCAAACTAGGAACACTTATAGTTTCGCCATGTCCGTCCGTCCGTCCGTCCGCAGCCTAGCTCAGAGACTCTTAGTACAAGAAAACTGTAATTTGGCGTTTATATACATATTAGTCACGCCATCAAAGTGGAAAAATAAAATCTTGAAAAAAAAAAAATGTTGTGCCTCCCCTACACGTAACGTGATGATATTTTTTTTTTCTTCTACTCCTTAGTGTGGAGTTTCGTTGGATAGGTTTTTTTAAATGTTACGGGTGTGTGAAATCCAATTTTCGATTAAGGGACCCGTTTATGAAATATTAAACGAAAGCGCATATAACGAATTTAAAATCACAACTAAGTAGACATCATTGGTTCTTAAGACACAAGCAATTAGTGTTAATACCTACTAAAATCATCTAAGACGGCACCAAATGACTTTAAATTGAAATTTAATAATTTAGTTATTACTTGTTGATTTTTATGTTTGTAGCACTTAACGGCTTCGGAACCCTACACTGAGCATGGTCCAACATGCTCTTGCCGGTTTTTATTTCTTGATAAAATCAAATCTTGCATGTCAATTTTGAAAAAAATCCTGTTGTTGGAATGGGCTTTGTGCAAAGTCGATCGAATACAAGTCTAAGAGCCGATATGATGATAAATTGGGTGTAAGAGGTAAGGTAGCACAGGATCTTCACTGAGCTCAAATTTAACCAACGACGATACGTAATTTTTTCTGGAGTTACGAGCGAAAATTAGTCTGTTCCAGTTTAATATTTCTTAAACGGTCGCGAAAGCCCAAATCTAAAAATATATATTGTATGAAACCTTACTCAATTTCATAATTTTAAAAAAAATCTTTGTTTTTATCAAGATTCTATTTGGATCTGAAGTTCCCTGCCCGTAATGTTTTCGTTTTGTGGTAATTCTCTGCTCTTACTGAGAAGGAAAAATATCGTGAAGAACCCTTTACTTCACAATTACTTACAATACAATAAGATGAAACAGTACATTTTAATTATATGTCTTACGGCTAATTAGGGATCTCTTCCAAACCTTGGACCGAAGAATAATTGAGGACACAAATACAAAAAAAAACGTTAATGTAATAAGAAGGGTAATTGCACAAAAGCTCAGCTACATGGCCGAAATGCATCCAATAGGGCCAGATACATAGACAAAAACAATTATGTGCTCATCAAAAAAAATGTATTCCCTTCCCTTACCATCTAACCCACTAGACGTTCTGAACGTGCATTATTGTTACATCCTTTATTGTTTGGTTTAACGTTCATATTTTTGGTTATATTTACGAGTATTGTTATAGAATGGACTTGTTGTACGCAAGCGAGGTGCAGCTTTTGCGTCCGACTAGGTATAAAGTTGTTCCAGGCGGCGCTAGCTGTATACTCACGCTTGCGTTTAGGCTCTTCTAAGTTCCCGCAACAAGCTACAGTTAAAGGTAAGCAAATAAGTCCATCCGGAAACACAGTCAAAACCCAAATCGTTTGTGAGGCATTACTTGAATCCCTCACTACGCTTAGAACTCCCTTGAATTTTGTCTACTTTACGATCCCGCGCTACGTCTAGTTATAAGGTGAAGTTCCGAGTGCTCGACATTTCAAGAGATAATATTTATTTGCATCGTGATGTTATTTATAGGTATATCTACCCAAAACATTTTCATGAGTTTTGGGAGACGTGACCTTTAACTTTTGTTTAATGGAATTTGATTTAAATGGTGACCATATCAAAAAATTTCAAAATTAAAGAAAATGTTAGTCAATCGGACTGCAGTATGAGTAAATGTCAGGTACTTTAAATTGATAATAAGTTCTATATTTTAAAATTGGCGTGTGAAATATCAAAAGTCAACACATTTCTCATCGCTAAAATCTGGTGGTGATAAAAGTAAAGTTGATGTTTATTTTATTGTCACAATACAATTATAAGTAGTGACAACTACTTGTACAGCGACGAGCACTCGGAAATCTACCTTACTAAATTTTACCGCCGTCATAAATATTTGAGTAACATATGGCACAATCTACTGATGTGGTTACAGACGGAGACCAGTTCGACTTCATAGTAGTGGGCGCGGGCTCGGCGGGCAGCGTGCTCGCCGACCGACTCACCGAGGTCGCACACTGGAAAGTGCTGCTCATAGAAGCAGGTGATGACCCAGCTGTTGGTAAATGTTCATAATTTAAAAGTAAAGTAAAATAAATTAACTGACAATGCATAAAAGCACATAATACAAAATCAAACACTACTACGTTGAATATGCTCATAAAAGTGATCTGTGAGCACATTCGGCCAAAGCAAAAATTAGTACAATATAGGTTGCTTGCAACAACTGAACACAAAAAGCATAAGTATTAAATGTTTCAATTTTTACATTGAGGCTTTAAAATCAATTTTTATCACATAGTAGACACGATGATTTGTGGTTTAAATGTAATGTAGTATAGTTATGTGAAAATAAGCCATACTCACTTGTCTAGCACTAAGTTAATTACGAGTTTAACTCCTACCTACTATGAGAAAAAAAAAAAAAATACTTAATTACGCACATAATACGCGTAAAGAATCACTAGGTACTTAATGTCTGTGAATACATTCAACCACAGCAAAAGCCAAATCAATAAGTACCTAAATTTAAGATACTGTTTTACTTTGAGTCTTTAACACAACTTTTATTACATGGACCGAACAGATAGTATGATGATTTGCGTTTCAAATTTAATTTCGTATAGATTTGGTAAAAAACCCACTCACCCTGCACTTAGCTAATAAATTACGAGTAATAATAATAAGCCATATTAAAAAACTACTTTTACAAATTTTCAGATACCGGCATTGTTCCCCTTCGTTGACTACTTAAAGCCGACTGGATCTATTACTTCGTAGACGATGGTTACTCTAGCCAAGCGCACCGGACAAAGAACGTCCACATGACGCGCGGCAAGATGCTCGGCGGCTCCAGCGGCGCCAACTACATGTACTACGTGCGCGGAACCAAGGCGGACTTCGACTCGTGGGCGCAGCTCAACCCAGGCTGGGACTGGGACGCTGGGCTTCCCTACTTCAAGAAGAGCGAGCGCTTGAACGATCCTGATGTTCTGAAGAGTGACAAGGCTACCTTACATGGCACGGACGGGTATTTAGGCGTTACCCAACCGAAATGGGTCGACTGGACTCAAAGATACTTCGAGGCTTTTAAACAGAACGGGCATGATATACTACAAGACACGAATGATTTAAAACAGCTCGGATATTCCATGTCCCAGTACTCAATTGACAATGGAGTACGCCAAAGCACTGCAGTATCATTTTTACAGCCTATCAGGGGCAGACCTAACTTATACATCCTAAAAAATACGTTGGCTAGAAAAATTGTGTTCAATGGCACGAAAGCTGTTGGCGTGGAAATAAAAGCCTCTAATAAACAAATCATCACTGTTAAAGCAAAAAAAGAAGTCATTTTATCAGCTGGAGCTATCGGTTCCCCACAATTACTGATGGTGTCTGGGATTGGACCAAAGAAACATTTAAAAGAAAAACAAATTAAAGTATTATTAGATTCTCCTAACGTAGGTCAAAACTTACAAGACCATGCTACCGTTATGGTAAGCCTAACTGCAAAGAAAGGTCTTAGTACGATATTTCGAAATGCACAAATCCTAACTAATTTAGATAAATTCCCTACACCGACTATGACGGGCTTCGTTGCTTTAGAAAGAAAGAAAGAAAGAAAGAAAAATATTTTATTGGAATCAAAAGCGCACCTCCACCAACGTAATTAACTATAAATAATTACAGAACATTGGTGGTACTGCACCCTGACGCTAATAGGGGCCCACTCAGCATGTGTTGCGGCACATGTGCTGCAACGCTGATTTTCAGTGGATCCCTAGTTTGCGTGCGACGGTAAACAATCATCCTAAGAAAGTAATAAAATAATAATAATAATAATAAACACACATGCCGCTGCTCACATACTCCTTTGGCATACTAAGGTGGACTCAGACTGAGCTGGACGCCCTGGATAGAAAGGTCCGTCTACTGTTTAAATCACATCGCATGTTGCACCCACGCTCGTCTGTTATGAGATTGTACATCCCGCGGAAGTGTGGAGGTCGTGGCATTTTAAATGCAAGAATCTCCACAACCGCGAGATATGCAATCCCAGGGAATATTTCCTTGCCAATGAGTGTGGAATGCATCGTGATGTGGTTGCAGTAGACAGGAGCCTTACGCCTCTCTCCTTGGCAAACAAGAACTGGCGCAGACCAGCGGTGTTAAGCACAGAGGACCGCAAGAACGTATGGAAGAGCAAGGAGCTGCACGGACGCTTCTACCGGGCCCTGACAGGGCCTGACGTAGACCTTTTAGCGTCTGTGAACTGGCTACGGTTTGGCGACCTCTTTGGGGAAACCGAAGGTTTTGTCTGTGCAATTGCTGACGAGGTCATAATGACGAACAACTATAGGAGGTATATTCTGAGGGATGGCACGATCGACATTTGTCGAGCGTGTCGTCGCTCCGGCGAGTCTCTCAGACACATTATTTCTGGTTGTTCCCATTTGGCCAACGGTGAGTATTTGCACAGACATAACCTTGTGGCCAGGATCATCCATCAGCAACTTGCTCTTCAATATGGTCTTGTTGAGTCCGAAGTGCCGTACTATAAGTACACACCGGCACCAGTTCTCGAAAATGGTCGTGCTACGCTCTATTGGGATCGATCTGTCATCACGGACAGGACTATTGTTGCCAATAAGCCTGATATCGTGTTAACAGATCGATCTCAACGCCGGGCAGTGCTCGTTGACGTCACCATCCCGCATGACGAGAACCTCGTGAAGGCTGAGAAGGACAAGCTCAGCAAGTATCTTGACTTGGCTCATGAGGTGACCGCTATGTGGGATGTTGACTCGACGATCATTGTCCCGATAGTTGTTTCCGCGAACGGTCTTATAGCGAAGAGTCTCGATCAACACCTTAAGAGACTCTCGCTAGGTGGCTGGATCAAGGGCCAGATACAGAAAGCAGTACTTCTCGACACGGCACGTATTGTGAGGAGGTTCCTCTCTCTGCAGCCCTAACCACCGGTAGCTTGAGCCCTGCCCCGCTGCCGGCGGCACCCGTAGGTTAGGTTTTTTATAGTGTTTGTTTTTTATATGAGTATTGTTATTTTACTTTTATATCTTAACATTTATTGTAAAAAACTTAACTTACAGATTTTAAATAAATATTGACAATAATAATAAAAAGGTTGCAACTTGGTGTCTTGTTGAATGCGCACGAATGGTCTAAAAAGCTGAGTGTGTGTAAGTAAAGTGAGGAGGTAAATAGGTATACATAATACAGAAAACATATTCATATATATTAAGTGATATAATAATAATTGTAGTTTACTACTGCGTATCTTTAGATAAATCCCAGTCAGTTCCTGATTATCAGACTCACGTGTTCCCGCTGCCCGCCGCCACGATCATCCCAGCACTTATATGCACCGTAGCGTTTGGATTGCTCTTAAACATATGTACGGCCCTCACAAAGGCAGCGAAAACACAGGAGACTGTACTGGCTATGGTAAACTTGTTGCACCCATCGTCGACAGGCAATATTACACTGAATTCCGAAGATCCTTTACTTCACTTAGGATACTATTCTAATGATATAGATTTAGATAACCATGCTCGATTCCTTGAAGATTTTGTAAGTTTAGTGGA
This sequence comes from Acleris holmiana, assembly GCA_949316455.1. Taxonomy (NCBI): domain Eukaryota; kingdom Metazoa; phylum Arthropoda; class Insecta; order Lepidoptera; family Tortricidae; genus Acleris; species Acleris holmiana. The sequence goes on along the minus strand of OX438765.1, from coordinate 10,725,829 downwards.
CACGCCTTATTTCCTTCACGCGTGAGGGCAAGGGTTTCAGTAGCTGCGCTTCCTAACCCATCCAACTGTCCCCCTTTAGGCATAATTAATCCAATATTGTAAATGTGAAATATTTAATTTGTTCTGCGTCATTTTGGGTATTGTGTTATTACACCCGAATAATAAGAAACATCTGTTTTAGTAACGAGTATCTATTTAGTTACTTATTTTATTACTTTACTGAATCGGAAACCTATTCAAACAACAGCGTTTACATAAAAGTAATATATTTCCCTAATTAGCGAATACCGGCTTAAGAACATTATTGGGAATTAATAGACCTCGAGGAAATGATAGTATAGGTTGAGGCCTAAAGAGACAAAATTAGATTTAAAATATTTAGTATAAAGAATGCAAAAAACTAAGATTTATTTGTTCATAATACATAGATCCTATATTAATAAAATGAAATAAACTATACATATACTATGTACACTAACTAAAACCATTTATTAGTGATTAAACGAACTTACCTGTAAGTGAAGTTCTATCATAATTATACGAAGCGCCTCGTCCGAAGAGATTAGTAACTGCAGATATATAATACACATGTAGTAACGCTAGATGTCACCACTCAGCACTTAGTTTGGAGTTTTTTTTTTTTTTGGGTAGTTATGCCTAGCACCCCGATCACGCCACCCATCCCATCAGCCGTTCATTATGTTGAGAGGTGGGTTTTTTTTTTTATATATATATATAATACAATACAATACAATACAAATACTCTTTATTGAACACCAAAAATAAAAAATAAAAACAACATGGAACAGTACATTTAAACCATAGGTATACAACAGGCGGTCTTACCGCTAAATAGCGATCTCTTCCAGACAACCTTGTAAGAGAAATAACTGAGGACACATATTCATGGCAGGGGGTGTAAACTAATTCGTTTAGAACTCAAACTAAATAACTACACGAAACAATTAAATTATTTCAATTTTGAAATTAGAACTATTTATAAATATACTAAATATAAATACATGTCTATATATCATAAATGCACCTGTATGTGTTTATACATGTATTTTGTTAATGATGTATATTTCTTGATGGATTAGTATATGGGCAAAAAAGAAAGGGAGGGAGGGGGCTAGTTACTAATCTCTTCGGACGAGGCGCTTCGTATAATTATGATAGAACTTCACTTACAGGTAAGTTCGTTTAATCACTACTTAATTATACTTCGCGCCTCGTCCTCTAGATTAGTAACTGCAGATATATAATACACATGTAGACTTTGAGAGTAATACCTAGTATCAGAAATATCATCAATTATCATGAATAACATACAACTAAAGTCCACATTAAGTTTGTATTCAATTAGATTTTAACATTGTAGCATTTTGCTCAAATGTACAAATTGAAATTATGGTAAGATTACATATGTTAATTGAAGCTATGACAAGTTTACTTGTATATAAATATTATCCATGTATAAATCACATAATCATCCTAGCACAAAATCGTTTACTTAAATCGTACCTGTTAAATAGTACATTAACCATAATATTCACGTGTTAACTGAAAATACAGTTATTGATTAGAATAATTGTTACAATTATCACAACCTATACTAAAGGATGTTTACCTCAAAGTAAGTCTAAATACCCCAAATATCCTTACTGAATTATCAATGGCCTTGGTACAGTAATTACAATGATTTTGTAATAAAGGAACTTAAAGTAAGTGACTATCTTAATTAGCTCATCGTCGGGTGAGAATACGTTTGTGCCATATCCATTTTTTACCAAATTGGGTTTCCAGTAAAGCTTGATATTTCCGATCATGAATAATCCTTTGCCCGAATCCTTGTGTCAAAATACTTATTTTTCACTGAGATAATTATATTTAATTTATACCATATCCACGTTACGAAACAAATAGTAATTGCAAAAGTATGCTATATCCGGATATGGCACAAAAATGTGCTTAACTCCAGTAAACAGTGTGACAAACGACATGATATTTTACAATTTTGTGCCATATCCACTCCGAATCAACTCAATTACCCACATTTATTTATATAATTACAATTTTGTTCTTACTTACCCACTTTATTCATGTTTATTATTTACATCAGAGTAGACGTATTACAACTAACTGTGGAATTTACTTGTGGTTTTGTGTCTAAGTAATAACTAGTGAATTATTGATGTTTAATGATGTCTGATGGAGAATTTAGTTGAATATGCTTAAACAAATTATGATAGATTTACCCACGACTACACATTTTATACTTTGGAGTGATAGCTGTATTTCTCAAAATAGGAACTCTCACATGGCCATTGCAATTTTAGATTTTATGAAATCTAATTATAAGATTAATTTAATTGAACAAAAATTTTCAGAAGTTGGACACAGTGCAATACAGGAGGTTGACACAATTCACAGTATGATAGAACGTCATTTTCGAGGCATTGAAATATTTTCTCCGATATCATTTATTCGACACTTTTTAAAATTGAGATCGGATAAATATGAATTTCAGATTATGCAATTAAATAAAGATAACCTATTTGACTACAAGACCATTGCTAAAAAATTTAACTTTACTGATGTACACTATCTAAAAATAAAACATATAATTTACACATCAGATAATCCTTTTCAGTTTAAATGCAGATACGACTTTGGACGTACAACACCGAGACCAAAAAGGAATAGGAAGTCCAAAATAAACATTTTGACTGATGAAATCATAGTTTTACCATCAATTCCGAATGAGAAAACTATTAATAAAATTACAAGTAAAAAAAATCGGACATTCTAACTATGTTAAAATACATGCCCAAAGACGATAAATCATTTTTTGAAAGTTTTATTATAATAGAAAAATTGACATTGGATGAATTTAATTCTCTTAGTTTAAAGTAAAAAAATATAAACATCAACATAGTATACATACATTTGACATTATATCTAGAATATTTACAAAAAATTATAAAACCATTTCATTTGTAACGGATTTTGTACAAATTTAATCAAAAGTAATGACATATCTTGTGCCATATCCAAGTTTTTGTGTCATATCATACGTTAAACGATAAACAACTACTCATTAAAAGTGGATATAGCAATCGTAAAACTGCTAAAATCTCATTAATGACATAATACTAAGTTTCTGTATATTGTTATAAAAATAGCATATATGTTTACCTTTTTGACCATTAAGTTTAAATTTACAATAAAATGTTACTTATTCTAAAATAAAAGTTTTTGTTTAATTTCGCTCTCCTGTAAACCAAGGTATGAGGCGTATGGCACAAACGTATTCTCACCCGACGTCATATTTAAGTATACACATAATGTCTTATTTTATTTTTACTCAATAATTTATTTATTACTTTTATTGTGTCGATTTAGTATAGCAAGCGCTAGAGACGTATTTTCGTCGCTTCCAATGATGGGTCTCTGGTAGAATTTATTTGGCAAATGTGTTAGAATGTCCGCTCCTGCCGGCGGTGTTGCGGATGGTGTCGATGCTGACCCCGCGCGCGAACGCGCCCGACGCGGCGGCGTGCCGCGTGCTGTGCGCGCTGAACACCGCCGCGTCGACCCCGCCCTCGCTCAGCGTGGTTTTAATCCCTACTGGATTATGCGGCCTTTTAATACCAATAAAGAGGTTATCAGATCTTCTTAATGCCTCAGTTTTACTTAAATAACATTTTAGTACCGCGACTGGACATATTGAAAGATTTTCAATAAAAGAGGGCAAGTATATCACAGGTTGTCTACAGCCAATTCTAGAGGTTTTTAAGATCTCCGGAATCTTAATGATTAGTCGGTCTGAATATATATCTATGTTTTTAATATTAATTTTTGAGAGAGTCTGTACTCTGTTAGCTGTAGTAAGAGCGAGTAATGTTACAGTTTTCTTAGAAAGCTTTTCTAAAGTTAAATCCTCATTGGGATACCAACCACTTAAATGATTCAGGACAAGACTGGTATCCCAAGTCACGTTATATTTAGGAAGTGGAGGTCGCAAACGAAAAACGCCTTTAAAAAATCTCTGAAGCCTGTCATCATTTGATATAAGGCGTTGCAGGAGCTGGGGGGTGTTTCGTCTAGGGCCAGAAGTGTATCAGGGTTATCTGAAGAAAGCACGTCACTAGAAATGAGAAGGCAGGCGGCACCTTTGAGATCTCCGTCGCTTATTTTATTTTCTATTGTTTTCAGCTGATTGTGTGGACTATGAGTGGATTTATGCGAGGGAAAGGGAGTGAAATCGCTTGTGCAGTTATTTTTATTTTTTTGGGTTAAAGATAAATTTGAATTGTCTACTTCAGCGTGTAAAACCAAAAAAGGAAAAAGGAGCAGGTTGTGCCAGTCTTGAAGGGAATTACTTTCTGTGCATTTACATATGAGATGAGATAAATGAGATGCGACGGAGATTCTGGCGCCGCGGGGAATTCGTTTGACTATATGTACACTGTTTTTAAGGTGGCTGAGTCGAACATGGAATGGTTGTTGAGTAAACGGCGTACATGAATCTAGGTTTAAAGGAGAAGCATCTTGGCTTAGGCAGCTACAATGTATTTTACTTTTATGAATGTTTAAGCCCCGAATGGATTTGAACGATTTTGAACACAAGTTACATGAATGAGTGTTGGTAGACGTGCTCACACCAGATTGGGTCGCAGCCTGCATGTAAAAATTACTTACCTATCTTCAAAACTTAACAAATCAACAAAAGCAAATAGAAAAAAGAAAACATAAACAGAAATATAAACACAAATAGAATGACACTATGACACTGCACGACACCGCACACACTACACCACAGACAACTTTGTTAGGTAAAATGGGGCTCCGCCGGGCAACTGGTTTTGTGTCCAAGACGTTTTGAAATGTTTTTACCCATTTTGAATATAAATAGCTTTTGGCTTTTCCGTATGTAAATGACAGATGCCAACCTGAGCACAATGAATATACCAAGGAACGATTTAAATTAAAGTCGTTTCTTTAAGATTTATCCCGCTTCCGGTAACCTTCGGGGAGGGAAAATGGCCGATTGAAAGATGTCCGGCTTTTGATTTTGATTTATTCTGTTTACTGTTTTACTCTACTCACTTGACATTGGCGAAATCACTGCGTATATCGCGGTGGACCGCCATTAATAAAAAAAAAGAAGAAGATTTATCCCGTAAAAAAAAAATTAGGTCAAGAGACGGTCTTAAATAGACAATTTGTCCATTAAAACATGAAATAATTAAGAATTTAAAAAATAAATAAAAATATGCGTCTTGTCAGATAAACAGTTCGAGTTTTTTTCAAGATTTAGATTCTTTTGTAAAGTAAATCTAACTCGCGCTAGTAGGTACGAGCTCGTATGTACTGTGCATACTTGCCTTTTGAGAATTCCGTTCTCAATATAATCAGAGTATATTCTTATCGGGCAACGCTTTTCCTTTTAAGTGTCGTTTATTTTACTGGTAATTAATTAGGAGTTCGTCTCGAATAGAGACCTAACAGTTTCCTCTCCTAACTCCGTACTTAACTCACCGAACGATATCCTACTTACGCACAATCGCTATCAAATATATTTATACTCTTCAGAACAAGTAAATCCCTAAGATGTAAACTGCAATTGTTTTGTAAATTACTCGTAATGTAGAGTCCCCACGAATAAAGAGGGTCCAAAGGCTTCTTAAGGTACCTACCTAATGGCAGTAATGGAAGTCCAAAATCACTGATTTACTGCGCTGCGTTCGTTACTTCTTTAAGGTAAGTAAGTAAGTATACAGCCGAAGTCGCTAACATCTGTCGTCGTCAAATATGTGTGCTATTTACACTAAAACGTTAATTCGAAAATTTTGGTAACGTATTTTTATGAATTTAAGTGTACAAATAGTACCCACCTACTAGTAGCTAAGCTAGATATCCTGAAAAACTCTGGCCCTAAAGACGCTTGTGTTTTATAAAGGGGTTGTGGGTGACGGAATCGTTAGTACTATAACAGGGCCCGTATCATGGTCAACTTTATTAAGGGGGCACCGAGCTTTTTGCGCTCATTAACTTTAGGTATTTTATGCACTCTGTGTATGCAGGTATTGCAAAACCGGTTTTATTGAATACCTGTATTTAAATTGTCAAATTATTACCGCTAAAAAAATAATACCTATATTCGAATTAGAGGTATTGTTGTCATTCCGCTTTTGTTTTTATCGCTATGTATACACTATTTACAGTATTAAATACCTGTATTCAATACCGCTATTCAATGCACCTGATAAAAAAGACGTCAATTTGACATTATTACTAAAGCATACCAAGTGTAACAGGGTACGTCACGCGATGACATTATTGTGCATGGCTGGTTAACTAGTGTCTACTAGAACCTGGATAAGTAAATTGATTGTGTATTTTGATTTACATAATAGATTTAAAAACTTTTACGAAAACAAATAAACAAGTATATTGACACTGACAGGTATTACCGGTAATGCTTTTTATGGGTAAAGTATCAAATAGAGTTATTGTTGTCAGTTGCCTAAACCGATCATGTACTCGAATACCGGTATTGATTATACCGCTAATCAGAGCTTTAGCGGTAAAAATAGTGAAATGCCATTATAACCGGTTATACCTCATTTTAAACCGGTACTCAGAATACCGGTAACGATCCCTGTGTGTATGTGTGCGTATAGCACACCAGCAAGGAGCGGGAGCCATGCGCCGGCCGCGCGCCGCGCCTGACGAGCCGTGCGCCGATCCACTAGGCGCGGAGGTTGCTACCAATGTTTACAAAATAAAAAAACATAATCGATTCCGAATACTTTTATTAAAATATTAACTTTTTTCAGCCTACATTTTTTTTTAATTTGTTGTTTACTGTCGGTAAAATTACTTGTATGAGGTACAGTCACATCACGAGATTGTTGAGCCACTCTAGAACCCTCTCACAGATAGATATTTTTTTTTATTTTTTATGTTAAGCAGAAGGCACACGAGCACTCAGGCCACCTGATGGTAAGTGAAATCTGAGACCGATAGACATTTGAATTCTCAAGATTATAATCCTAAGACCTCAAATGCGCTGCCAACCCTGAGGACTAAGATGGAATGCCTCTATGCTAGTAATTTCACCGGTTGTCTTATCCCCACACCGGAACACAACAATGCGAACACTGATGCTTGGCGGATGGTTAATGGATAAGATGGTGGTAGCGATCCGGACGGACCCTGCACAGGGTCCTACCACCACTAGATAGATAATTTTTAATTAATGTCGTTTGTACATCTAAGGTGTATTTAGCTAGTGTTAAGTTATTTATAATATTTATTGGGCAATTGTTCGGCTAAAGAGAATAAATCATAAGTAAAAGCCGTACATCTTCCAATCGGCCATCTTCCCTCTCCGAAGGTTACCGGGAGAACCCTTTCATAGAAAGTTGACGGTAAATTTTGACGTAAATAATTTCTTTTGCGTGACTTGACGCTGTCATTAGGACAGAGTTCTATGGTGGCTCAACAACCCCGTGATTTAATGTGACTGTATATTGAAATGAAATAAAACCTAATTACCTTTATTGACTATATTCTAAGCACAAAATAAAGTGAACTCAATACCTAATGTAAAGTAATAGAACGGCTAAGTAGGGCAAAAATCCCAGTCATCGACCCTTTCTTCAAGTTATTAGTTTTAACTGACTTCAAAGAAAAAGAATGTATGTATGTATGTTTATCCGCGATTATCTCACGTTTGGCTGAACCGATTTTAATGCGGTTTTCAGAAAAGTATTTGTTTCACATAGGAGAAGGTTTTGGTATTTTAACCGTCTTTAAAAAAAGGGTCTTAGTTTGACCCGTATGTACGAATGTTTATCCATGATTATTTCCGCAAAAACTTCAATGTCTGATTCTGATCACTATAAAGTATAAAATTAAATTGATGTTTTAAAAAACTAAAAACTTAAAGCCGCTGTATCAATCACATATTTAGAAGTTCCTACTTAATGTATGTATGTCTATAATGTAATGAATAATATTAGAAAAAAATATTACGACACAAGAAACAACAATAATCAATATCGGATTTTACTTCACGGCATTATTTTGTCTGTGTGAGTAAGCAATGTCATTGTCTATTTCTCCATCCACTGAAAGACAAGAAATTTGGTCCATTGGCATCCTGTAATAAAACAGAACGTTTTGATTTAACTATAATTTATTTATTAACAGAATTGGTTTTTGGATGAAATTTTGTAATCCTCATTCTATAAAAATAATTCGTATTGGGGACTTACAATTCCATTGTGTGGTAAATTTTATAATCGATGTCAACCAATTCATTTACTCTGTAAATTGAAAAAATATAAAGATAATGTGGAAATTCATACTAAATTTATTAAAATGTTTTCCTATACATCTCTTACTATTTTTACGCATACCTCACCGGTTCATTAGGTAACTCTTCGTTTTGTAGCGAAGTGCCAACAACTGGAACATTAACCCTATAAATAAAAAAATATGAATAATTTTGCAATTTTACTCATTTGTTGAAATATAGTTGTTAGGTAATGAGTATACTTACGGAGTATTCTCTTTGTCTTCAGATTTCTGGAGATGTCTTGCTCTAGAAATATTGAAACCATCCCAAGAAGTAACAATATTATATAATTAATTATAGTAAAAAAAACCTCGGGTCGTTCTAAGAAGCCTGTTTTGCCTGTAAATTTGTTTTTTTAGCTAATCTATTTTTATATCTTGGTTCACCATAGAAGTGCATTTTTTATATACCTACTAATTGAAAGAACTTCGCATGTTGTTTAAAATTACTTGTGTAAATAAACCAATTTTGGCCCAAAACATCAAGACTACAACTAAACGATTACAAAGTCTTAGTAATACAAATCGATACATCTCGAAAATCAGTCTATGTTGCTACCGATTTATTGTCTCCTCCCTTAGCGTGGCATTTTGACAACTGTCAAATCAGGTTTCTTAGAACGACTCCACTATCAGTAGGTTTACGAGATTAACTTACTTCATTTCTTCACGCAAGCGTTTAGCATTGTGCTTTTGCCAACCCCTTCTCTTCCTTTTTTGGTTGTGTTTGTTCCCCATTTAAAATAAAGTGAATAATCAGAAAAATCGCGATAAACGCAACCAACCACCAAGCGACACAGCCTCCACGTCCGACGGCCGAAGCAGGACTAATGCGGACATGGGGGAAACGTGACGGCTCTGGCTAAAATGGACGAAACGCGTGCGAATTTAGGTATTTCCTTCATATTAGTAAAATAAAAACACATTTTAAAAATGTAAAGTGTAGACGTTATAGAAGACATGTAGTTTTGTTGTAAATCCAAAACTGATGATTTTCCGTGAAGTACTAAGTGTTTATTTTGTTATGTAGAGGTATCTTTGGATGTTTTTTCTATCGAGGGAAGTACAAGTAATCGTGTTTCTAAAGTGTATGATCGATAGAGTGATTCCTTAAATATCTTACATATGAATTGCATAACTAAAGCTTCAGTAAAAACAATGCAGCAGGCGATCAAACGAACGCATTTTTTTCGTAATTACCTATCGTTGCCTCGGCGCACTCGGTGAATAAAAGCATCCGTCACTCTCGCGCGCGCGTTTCCGACATCGATAAATACGACCATAAGGCCCGCGGGGCTATATGAGTCGACATTAATTAAGATATATCACTTTTTCTTGCTACGATTTACCAGCTCTTGATAACATGACTGGATTGTCAGCAAGTGTGAATTGCTGATTGTTCGAGGACGACCTCGAAAAAGCAATCCGCGAATTCTGCGATATTCCTACTTTACAGCAACGGCGGCGGCCGAGTTAAAAATGATACGATAACATGTCAAAAGCAGTATGGTTTTACTAAGTAGAATAGAGTCCATTGTTTCTTAACGTTTATAGAATAATTTCGCCTGCCCTACTAATTGGAGGAGAGGGCACAGCCATGACTTTAATACCCTACGCCATGTTGTTAACTGTTCTAGTTTATTCATACATCGTCCAAGCGTGTTTTCAACATTACTACATTTCAACAAGTCCATTGAATGTTTTTACATATTATTATAATTAAATACTATTTAAAAAATAAATTGCACTTGATCAAAGTTTGAGGTTTTTTTTGAACACCGATTTTAGTAACCAGCAGGGTGAGCCAAGTTTCATTCTACCACAGAATAGATAATATTTAATACAACTTATTCTACGTTAACAAACGACTGTAGAAGTCGGTCAAAACGTATGAAAGTAACAAGGGTGAACAGACAATAGTTATATTCTTTGTTTTCCGCAGTTAATAACAAAATGCCTTGGTCCATAGCACACTCAAGTAGAACGTTTATTCCACGAAGTCCCGCCTTGCGTACTCAATCGTCAATCTAAATCGCGGGGCGCCGTCACACGTCGTGGATTAAAAAGACAAGGTATAGTGTTAATAATTTTACGCACAGTAAAACTATAATAATGCAAAAAAATGTGGTTAAAGAAATATCAATAAATCTTTTTGGAATTTTTGGGTATGTCTGTAGCTCTGCTTACTCCACTCTGGGAATGAAGGCGTGATGTTATGTATGATGTTATGTTTTTTTTTTTATACTTATGTATGTAAAACTACAGTGGCCCTACGTCGAGTCGAGCACTAACACCCGTATTTATAGACACGAAAAGTAATTACTTAAGCAAAAGTAATGACTTCAGAGACGATTTTAGTATGACTTCTGGCATTACTATTACTCAAGTAATTACTTTTCTTGTCTATAAATACGGGTGTTAGTACCTATGCCATTATCGAAAACTGATTACTGACAGTAACCCAAGCACGAACTTATATAGTCGTAGGTGAATAACTTAAGTAAAGGACCAGGTTGCATGTAGTTGTAACACATTAGACCCCGGATTTTTGACGCGATGACGTCACAATACGGTAGTTTGGGGAGTATTCGGAACGGTGTTAATTAATACGGTAACCTAGTCTATTGGTGTTCTACGGAATAAAAAATTTATAATCACGCATTCACGATATTTTATGTCTCAGTTCAAACATTAATTAGGTTAAAGCTGATAAATTGATAATTAGACCCGGATTCTCATCGCAATGACGTCTCAATTATGGTAGTTTGGGGAGTAAATAGCAAAAAATCACGATTGTTGTATGGGAGCCCCCTTAAATATTTATTTTATTTTTAGTATTTGTTGTTATAGTGGCAACAGAAATACATCATCTGTGAAAGTTTCAAGTGTCTAGCTATCACGGTTCATGATGCAGATGCAGATGATGCAGAGATGCAGTCTGGTGACAGATAGACAGACAGACGGACAGTGGAGCCGTTTTTACCTTTTGGGTACGGAATCTTGAAAACAAATAGCCAAGATTAATCTAGACAACCTTATTAATTGGGTTTTACCGACAAAAAATAAACCCCAGAATGATTCAGGCGAAAACCGCTGTAGGATACATTTAATTTTTAAAATAATTCAGGCTAACGATGAATTAAAAACAATACGACTTTGAATTTCGTATACCTAAAGACCTGCGATTACTACAACACACTACATACCTTTGTCCCACATTGAATTAAATGAGTTACATGCTATTTAGTTTAGTGAAAAGGTAGCTGCCGCCGAAACCACATATTTTATCGCCAGGAGCAGTGCAACGCAACGTGACGTGAAGATGGTGCTAAGTTTCTTTATACTCTATGTCTCTTGGCATGATACCAACTCGTAGGCAGGATTGGCTGCGACAAGATGTCACATTCATTACAAATCACTAAACCTAGGTTCCTATATTCAAAACGTCTCGTTAAAATTCGGCACATTTTGTACGTAGTAAATGTAAAATTTTAATGAGACGTCTTGAATATAGAAACCCAGGGTATCGAAGTATCGACTGTTAGCTGGAGATAGACTACTCGGCGATGGCAAAATGGCAAGGCCTTTATTCTACTGCGTTCAAACCATATGGCGTTTGACGTGTTTTAGTATCGTCTTTCACTCGGCCGTCATTACTGTCAAGTACATAAGAGTTATCAAAACGTTGGCATTACGGAAACACGTCAAAGGCGATATCGTTTTAACAGTGTATACATAGAAACTCAGCCCCGGACTGCTGCGAGCGCGGCCTGCGAACTTCCCCAAATTGTGGGGCCCCGTTTGAGAAAGGCCAGTCTACGCTGTGTGGCAGAATATACATATAATAGTACCTACAGCCTTTAACATTATTATCTACGAGTGCGCTTAAATATATGTATATGACGCGTTCATATGCCTCTTGTTATAGAGACGTGTCAGATATTATTGAGCTCAATGTTGGATAGTATGTTATTGCTGGTGACTGTACAAGTGCAGAAGGCACTCCTCTTAAGAGGACTGTGAAGCGATGCCTAAATCGCGTGTATGTCATAAATAATCCATACGAATTTAGCTCCGGGCGATAACGTTTCTCACCCCTAAATTTAATCCGATTTCCACGATTTTGATGTGAAACATCTATAGCCGAGGTATGAAACTGATCGTTGGCGTGGCGACGCTTACGCTATATAAAAGAATGGAGTTGTCGTAATTATAATTAAATTTGTAATTTTTTTATTTTGTATTTTGTTTTTAATAAAAATGCATAATTTTGTAATAAATAATCATTATTTTATGAAAAAATATTATAATGCTTTATCATTTCATTGTGTCATATATAATTACTGTCGTAAAATGTTCTGCTATGCATATAACTTGTACAAAGTAATTTCGATGTTTCACATCTGCCAGGCGCCCCGTGACGGCTCACTGGTTTTTTAAATACATTGTAAATATAATGTTGCCTTCGATTTCCGCGATTGTTACTCATTAAATAAAACAATTTAAACGGATTTTAATCGCGTATATTATTTTAACTAACATCCCGCCATCCGCGGGATTTTAGTTAAAATAATATAATTATAAGACCTTTTTGTGGAGTGTAATAGGTTATTTAGCTATAAAAAGAGATTAAATCGTCGTTTATTTTTATGTTTTTACTGGAACATTGGTCTATTGACAAAAAAAAACATTATTACCTGTTGTAGAATTCTAGAAACCACGAATAAGACGTCTGCAGATATGCGACACAGATGTTTTGCATAAGTACCTATGTAAACATTTTTTTGTTTCTCGTTTGCTTTATTTTTTCTTTTGTTTAGCTTCATTATTTATTTAACAAAATATATGTTTCAATAATATCATATAAATTATAGTTTAATTGCCCCTTTCAACGTCACACATTTGCGTCATTTAAATAATTGTATACTTTTATGAAACTCAAACTTTTTTGTAACTAAGTAGGATACATTTAACTGACTCAAGACAATAGTGACTAAACTAACTACGAAACTGGGAAACTGTTATTTTAAATCTATGCTTTGGCTATACGGTTTCAGAAACTTTTCCAATTTTATACATTTAGACATATTTATTAATTATTTTTATTTTGGCCAACAAGGCCCATACTTACAAACTAACATACAAAGCAATGTGTAACTGAAATTTATTATTATTACTGACCACACTTCGCTTCGTCCGCGTGGTAATCACAAAAAAACATTGTGTTTAGAAGCATTCCGGGATTTCTTTTAGTTTCTACTATCTATTGGTTTTCTACTATTAGTTGAAACGTTTTTACAGAGGATCGTACGCGCCCATACGACAAGAATTAAACATTTTCTTCGAGCAAGAGCTGTTGATTACCTTACGAAGCGTTAGATCAGTTTGTTAGGAGAAAAACACTTCGTTTTATCAATTTTATACATAAAATTTACCGAATTTGAAGCCCGTTTGACAACCGACTGTGTAAGAAACATCAACCGAGTGCGACCCTGGCCTATCAGGGCTAAGAACTTGACACAGGCGAAATCTAAGAACCACTTCAAAATGTAAGCCACTCCAGAAAGAGTTTATCGTTCGAACGCTGTAGATCGATTGTGAGAACCTGTAATAAATAGGCTATGTGTTGTTAGACTAATGTCAAAAAAAAATACAAGTTGTTGGTTTTCCACGGTTCATAATAAGTAAATAAGCAAAAGACAACTTATGAGTGAGTCAATCAAGACTATGCCAGGAGGGCTCTGCCTGGTCCAGGGTTTTAAAACCGGGATTGTCATTTGTTCCAAACAAAGTCCTAAAACTTTTCTAAGATTATTCTTAACTTTTGTATGGATAGATAACATTCTCACAGCTCTCAAATGTTTTCGAATGATTTTATCAAATAATGCAAAAGAAAACAAAAAATACTAAAATAATGAAAACAATTACTGTCGTTGGCTTTAAGCATGGATGTATTTCTCTTTATTCAAATATGTCTAATGTATGATTGAGCAGAGCTTGGAAGTAAGGACCTTGTAGCAGCTATTGATATACGAAATTCAAACCACTCTCACTTTAATACGTAACTGCGATAAGGTACCATTGTTTTTAGCTATTCTGAGTTCGACTGTAAATAATGAATAAATAAATAATAATAATAATAATACATAAATCTAAAAAGATTTAAAATGCCTAATTGTGCCAATTTTTTAAATAAATTCATTCGCTATTACTAGAGTAACCAGGCCTTAATACTGGCACTGGCGGACGAGTAGCGATGTGCGATTTTTACTTAAAACTATTGCTTCATCTCAGAACGGATTTTATCTTAGCACGCGCATTAGTACGTTTGGATTAAAATTACTGACCTTTGTAAACCAGCGGCCCTGTGGGGTTTCCAGGTGGAATCGCCTTAAGCCGATCAGAGAAAGATTTGTGCATTAAAGATCTCATTCGGATCTGCTCGGTCCGAACCACACCACTACAAGCCGATTCTGCGTCGATAGATGTGGGAAGAGCCTGACGTTCTTAACTGACACTAGAATAAGCTAGCTCAGCTCAGTTTCTCAGTATATCCCTCTCTTATGATACTAGTTAGAAGGAACTGGCCTTAGGGATATATTATCATAGTGTCGGTCAGTTAGGGTCGCTGGTAAAAAAAAACCTGGTTAGAGGATATCGGACCATGCTCAGCGTAGGGTTCCGAAGCCGTTAAGTACTTCCTACAAACAAAAATAAACAAATAATAACTAATTTTCTTTTAAAGTCATTTGGCGCCATCTTAGATGATTTTCGTAGGTATAAACACTTCAATCGCCTGTATCTCAAGAACCAATGTCTACTTAGTCGTGATAGTTTACCTTTTAAATTCTTTACATACGCTTTTATTTAAGATTTGTTTCAGATTTTTAGTATTTGTAGTTTTGGCTGTAGGGTGAACTTGACCCTAACAAAAGTTAGCGATTTAAAGCTTAATATTTCATAAACGGATCCCTTGATCAAAAAATTGTTTTCACGAACCCACAATATTAATAAAGTATAAAGACCTAATCAACGACACTTCACACTATGGGGAAGACGAGATTAAAATACATCCCCACGTTACGTTAAGGGGAGGTAGGCACACTAAAAAAAATATTTTTTAAATTTAATGTACCACTTTGTTGGCGTGACTAATAAGTATATTCATGCCAAATTACAGCTTTACGGACGGACATGGCGAAACTATAAGGGTTCCTTAACAAACGTCATCCAAGTCTCAGAAACGAATATTCGCGGTCATCATACAAATATCTGCCCTTACCGGGATTTCAACCCATGACCGCTGGCTTTAGAGGTAGGGTCACTCGCAACTAGGCCAAGTTGTCGTCAGTCGTGTGGTAACAGAACATTATGCATTAAAATAAAGCAGCGACAGTCGTGAACATGACCGATTTAACGTCATTTTACGAATAACTGTCGTAAGAAAATGAGCAGTTACAAACCGTAGGAAATTTGTAAAATTTTAGCTCGATCGAAAACTTTGAATTAGCTGCAAAATATGTATAAACAGGAAAGATAGGAGGTACCTCTACATATAGCTTAAAAACGAGCCAAATTGTTATCCAACATTGGCCTAAAAATATCCAACACGTCTCTAATACTAAATTCATAAGAGTGTGTCAGATATATTTGTGCACATCAGGCGTTGGGTAACGAAAACTTAAATGACATGAAAAAGTTAATTACTATTATCGAAATGATTAATGTGATGTGTGAGGTAGTGTTTTTTTTTCATTTTTTTTATTATACATTTTTTTTTCTACTTAAACCGGTTCCCCCAAACAAGATAGAATGTTTTTACAACCAAGTTATTAGGTTTCTGGTTTAGGGATGCTTTTTTTATTAGATAATCTTCAGTCCTACCTATAGCACGCTTTAGACATATTCATTATAACAGTTTCAAACATGACTTTCTCAAATAGACACAGATTAAACAGGTTTTGGACTGACTAAATTGTATATTTCTTCTTTTACCTTTGTGAATGGTATCTTATTTCATTTAATTAAATATTCTGATAAACTCTTTTCAATCAATTAAACTCTATTAGTGGTGGTAACGTTGAAAAACGTAACATAAACAGGTTTGGGAACCAGTGACTTACAGTGTGTGCTCCGCTTGGATATGAATAGATATATTAAAATATATAAATGAATTGTTAATTAAATAATTCTCAAGGTTAGGCGCAAGTATAAGTCGGGATCTAAAGATTTCAGAACGCTACTTGTCCTCCTAGTCTCGAGCAGCCGCCATTAACACACTTCAGGTACAATCTTTTTTATTCGGTATTTTTCCAGGGTTTTTATTACTCGTTAACGTTAAAATGTGTAGGTCAAATCTTGCAAATCAATTTTGAACCAGTGCCTGAGGTTCGAATGGGCTGAATGTAAAGTCGAACAATACAAGAATGAAAGCCGATACGATGATGGAGTGGGTGGGTAAGGTAGCACAGGACCTTCACTGAGTTCAAATCAGACCAACTCAGTGTGAAATCGATAGAAGATTCACGGTGAGAATATACTGCAATGCAAGAAAATGGCTATAAGAGCATACACAAAGCGCTCGATAATCTACAAGGTGTGTTTGACCATGGGGCTTTAAATGTAGCTATCGATTCTACTCCTCAAATGGAACTCCTTTTGTTCTACGACTTTAAAAATGAGGTAATTTTTATTTTTTATTTTTCATAAAACTAAATTAATTCACTGATTTTACTAGTAAAGTTTGAAAGTTTTATCACCTATAACTTACTGTAAATTAAGTTATTTTCTAAGTCGTAGAACAAAAGATGTAGCATTTGAGGAGTGGCGGATTTAGCGAGCGTAATTTGCTAAGCAGAAAAATATATGTTTTTGTTGCTGACTGTATTTTTTACTACACAGTCATCACCTGCTTATCAATTCCAAATTAAAGAATCCAACTTTGGATTAAGTACAGCGGAGATCGTGCTGCCACCTTCCGACTTTACCAAATCAGCTCTAAGACACCATCATATTTCATTGTTACGGGATTTACAAATGTATTTTAAATAATAACCCATTCCAATAACCGTAAATGGTTCAAAGTTGATTAGCGAGATGTGACCCAAACACACATAGATAGGTACTAACATATTATAAATGATGCAAATAAAGCTTGTAAAAATACGTCTGTAGACTCTTTCCTAGCAGCGCCGGAAAATGAGGAATGACATGTTTGTAATTTATTGGATGATTTTTTTAGATGTAAATAAAAATCTTCCGCCAACTACAACTTTTTATCGGGAAGACATACAAAAAAATTGATTGCAAAATTTTGTCTTGTTTATATGTACCTACTACTGATAGAATAGATATTTTTTTCATAGAAGCTATCGTTGAAGAAATAAAAAAGAACGAATTTCGTCACCTTCATTCAAATTGGCGGCTCGCGCTGCGAAACAAGGTCAAAATCTTTCATTTTTATTATGACCCTCATCCCTAACATAAGTTGTTAGGGATGAGGGTCATAATAAAAATGAAAGTCGAAATGAAAGTTCAAAGTCGATTAAAAAATTCTTTGCTTCTGCAGCTTTTGTAAAGTAGAAACCCTACAGTCTGGATAAAATCTGAAGGAACCGAGTTCGATCCCAGTCGTAAATCAGCCAGCGCTGTGGCTCAATGCTGCAGCATTTGTGCTGAGCTGGCCAACCTTGCGGTGTTTTTAGATATAAATAGTTATATAAGTGGTTTGCACTTTGTTTTATAATGATTATAGGCACTTCTTTCTTTCATTGCCAACCGTCACCGTGTACCAGTGACTTTTTAAAGCATACCTATCAGTTACTGTCACTGCAATGATTGCTTTCCGTGGTAACCGATATGGTCTTACGGTGAAGGAAAAACACCGTGAGGCAGCCCAACATCACAACTACGCATCAACTATTTCATTTTATATAAATGGTAATTGCCCAAACAACGATCCGATAGGGGCCAATATTATGTACCTACGTAAAAAAACATCCAATATACTCAATAGAAACAAATGTTTCGTGCTTATCAAACATCCATTAGATACCAGCTGTTACCAAAGTTACCACCTAACCCACTAAGACGCACTGATCGTTCTATGTAAACCTTTATTATATTATTTTGGTTGTATTCATTGTTCTAGAATGGACTTGTTGTCCGCGAGCGAGGTGCAGCTTATACGTCCAGCTGTGACGTTGCTGCAGGCGGCGCTAGCTGCATATTCCCTCTTGCATTTAGGCTCTTCTAAGTTCCCGCAACAAGCTACAGTTATAAGTGAGTGAATAAAACATATTCAAAACCCAAATTTTTCGTGAGGAATTACTTGAATCCCAGTGTCTCCTTGTTTCACCGACACTCATTTCATAGAACTTTCAATTCACAGAAATTTCATTTCATAGATAGATAATTTCTGCTGAAATCTTATTGATTTCAGATTATCTTGCATAGTTACGTAGGTTAGGAAATTTAATTTATAATAACTTCTTTTATAATTGTAGATACCTACCTACCTACCTAAAAGGTTAGTTCAACTGATGTCTGATGGCTTTTAATGTTGAAAATATTGTTGTCGCCGACTTCAGTTGGACTAACCTATTAGGTAGGTACCTATCTACAATTATAAAAAAAGTTATTTTTTGCGTTTTGTGAAGGCGCTTTTTTTGTTTTTTTTAAACATTTATTTTATTTTATATTTTTTAGTGTTCATAATACGCTGTTGCATAGTTCCACTTCTTAGTTGATATGAAATTTTAAGTTATTTAACATAAGCAACGCCGTGGGAAAGTCATAGTCGTATTTCAACAAGTAAATCTTCTTTGTTGTAGTCGCTCAACTATCTTAATCAAGATATTTTATCGCCACCCTTGAAATACGTACCCTTGAGGAGTTCCGGTGGCCATCTGTGGTCTTCATCATCAGTTGCACAACACCAAGTGATACTTTCTGAATGCATATGCTTGATTTGTTATTAAAAATACTAAAATGACTATACTGGGTGATTTTTAGGTCATGATCCGGAATGGCCAAAAGTGAATAAGATGGTCATACTGAACAACCTTTCCGATGGGACCAACCACGAAATCGCCAAAAAAAAACAGCTGTTCCATACATTAACTCTCAATGAATTCACCGTTAATGTATGGAACAGCTGTTTTTTTTGTTGGCGATTTCGTGGTTGGTCGCATCGGAAAAGTTGTTCAGTATGACCATCTTATTCACTTTGGGCCTATTGCCTAAAATATTTGAGGAGTTCTCTCAATTCCTCACTGATCCCTTCATCAGATTCAGATTTGGTGACAATTAAACCACCTCGGAAGTATATTTAATGAAACCAAAAAAGGATTTTCCAAATCAGCCCACACAATTAACGGAATAATCGGTGAACATACATAAAAAAAATACAATGAAAAGTATCCTCCTTTTTTGAAGTCGGTTAAAAAGCTAATATCTGCTGAAATGTTATTGTTTTCCGATTATCTTAGGCATGAGTTAGGTAAGTTAGGTTAGGTTAGACCCGTGATCAGCAAAAAATATCTAAAAAACATAAATAAGGTTCAAGCAGAAATTAGCTTTCTATGAAATGAACATTCTGCGAAGTAATACGTTCTATAAAATGAGTGTCGGTGAAACAGTGTACAACCTTGAATCCCTCACTATGCTCAGAACTGTTGTGGGTTGTACTAAAACATATCGCTGTCGTAAATATTTAGCTGTCAAATGACACAATCTACTGATGTGGTTACAGATGGCGACCAGTTCGACTTCATAGTAGTGGGTGCGGGCTCGGCGGGCAGCGTGCTCGCCAACCGACTCACCGAGGTCGCACACTGGAAAGTGCTGCTCATAGAAGCAGGAGATGACCCAGCTATCGAGTCCTTGGTAAGTCTCCATAAACATAAAATGAAGAAGTAATAAATAATAAATAAATAATAAATAAATAATAAATAAATATATCACAGGACAATGTCACACAAATCGACCTAGTCCCAAACTAAGCTCTAGGCTTGTACTATGGGTACTAGACAACGATAAACATACTTATATAGAGAAATAAATACTTAAATACATAGAAAACATCCAAGACTCAGGAACAAATACTCGTGCTCATCACACAAATATCTGCCCTTACCGGGATTTGAACCCAAGACCCCTAGCTTCGAAGGCAGGGTCACTCCCAACTAGGCTAGCGTGTCGTCAGCTGAAGCGACTGAATGCATTAAGGTTGATAAGTATAGTGGTCTCTGCCAGAGTATATTTTTACTCCATTCGGCGTTAAGACGCTTGGTATAAACTTCAAATAGGCTCGTTTACGTCAGTATAGTTTAGTTTTAAATTTCTAATGTAAGTTTTTATTCATTTTGTCTAGTAGCATTTTAAATGGCTGCAATAAAAGAAAAACTTTACTTAACGCACATAATACGCGTACAGATCAATCACTAACACTCGTCTGTGAACACATTCAGCCACAGCAAAAGCCAACGCAATGAGTACCTACATTAAAAATACCGTTTTACTTTGAGGCTTTCACACAACTTTTATCTCATGGACCGAACAGAAAGTATGATGATTTGCAGTTCAAATTTAATTTGGTATAGTTTTGGTAAAATAAGTCGTATCCACTCACCCTGCACTTTTAGTTCATAAATTACGAGTAATAAACCATATTAAAAAACTACTTTACGATTTTTCAGATACCGGCATTTTTCCCCTTCGTTGACTACTCTAAAGCCGACTGGAACTATTACTCCGTGGACGATGGTTACTCTAGCCAAGCGCACCGGACGAAGAACGTCCACATGACGCGCGGCAAGATGCTCGGCGGCTCCAGCGGCGCCAACTACATGTACTACGTGCGCGGAAACAAGGCGGACTTCGACTCGTGGGCGCAGCTCAACCCAGGCTGGGACTGGGACGCTGTGCTTCCCTACTTCAAGAAGAGCGAGCGCTTGAACGATCCTGATGTTCTGAAGAGTGACACGGCTTCCTTACATGGCACCGACGGGTATTTAGGCGTCACTCAACCGAAATGGGTCGACAGAACTGAAAGATACTTTGAGGCTTTTAAACAGAACGGACATGATATACTACAAGACACAAATGATTTGAAACAACTTGGATATTCCATAGCCCAGTACACAATTGACAATGGAGTACGCCAAAACACTGCAGTGTCATTTTTAGAGCCTATCATCGGCAGACCTAATTTATACGTTCTAAAAAATACATTGGCTAGAAAAATTGTGTTTAATGGGAGGAAAGCTGTTGGTGTGAAAATAAAAACTTCTAATAATAAAATTATCACCGTTAGAGCAAAAAAGGAAGTTATTTTATCAGCTGGGACTATCGGTTCTCCGCAATTACTAATGGTGTCTGGTATCGGACCAAAGAAACATTTAGAAGAAAAACAAATTAAAGTATTATTAGATTCCCCTAATGTAGGTCAAAACTTACAAGACCACGCTACCGTAATGATAAGTGTTACTGCAAAGAAAGGTCTTAGTACGGTATTTCAAAATGCACAAATCCTAACTAACTTAGACAAGTTCCCTACACCCACTATGACGGGCTTCGTTGCTTTAGATAAATCCCAGTCAGTTCCTGATTATCAGACTCACGTGTTCCCGCTGCCCGCCGCCACGATCATCCCAGCACTTATATGCGCCGTAGTATTTGGATTGGACTCCAACATATGTACGGCCCTCACAAAAGCAGGGCAAAATCAGGAGAGTTTACTAGCTATCATAAACTTGCTGCACCCATCGTCGACAGGAAATATTACACTGAAGAGCAGTAATCCTGAAGAATATCCTTTACTTCACTTAGGATACTATTCTAATGATACAGATTTAGATAACCATGCTCGATACCTTGAAGATTTTGTAAGTGTAGTGGACACGCCTTATTTCAAATCAGTTGAATCTGAAGTTGTGAACATGAACATCAAGGAATGTACAGATTTGCCATTCAGAAGTCACGAATATTGGAGATGTCATTGTTTAAATATAGTGACGACGCTGTGGCATCCCGTCGGTACTTGTGTCATGGGACCTGAAGGTGTAGTCGACGAGCGGTTGCGGGTGAGAGGGCTGCAAGCCTTGAGGGTGGTGGACGCTAGTATTATGCCGAGTATCACAAGTGGAAACACAAACGCACCTACTATCATGATTGCAGAGAAAGCTAGTGATATGATTAAGAATGATCATGGAATTAAAAAATAGTTAAATGACCTTAAAAACAACAAGATCTTGTACACGATTATTTAATATTTATTGTATGTTAAAATATTTCATGACTACTTACTGCACTGCCGTGCAGTGTAAAGTAATCTTCAAAATAAACACGCAGTTAAAACCAACAGTTTTATTTTTACTAGCATTTGCCTGCGACTTCGTCGACGTAGAAGGCGTTTATTCCCTCCCTCCCCACTAAAATCCTGAAATATTGAAGTCACGATTGGGAAATGAATTGCCAAATATATTTCGGCCAAAGGGCAGGATCCCTGTGGCCGTCTGCCGAAATCTACCACAAAAGGCAGCTGTGCAGTGTCTAGGGCAACCCAGGCGAGTAGCGACTCGCGGTTCGCACCTTGTGCTTGGAAAAGAGAAGTTTCTCACAGAAGTAAATAGATTGGTTGGCAGAGGTGATTCACACTAAAGAGTCAGGTGGCAAAACGTACAGCGCCTTGCGTTCATCTTCATGAGATTACTGCGTGACTGACTACTGTGTGTGCGTGCGTGTGGGATGGGTAACAAAAGCATGCGCAAGCGCTCTGTACACGTTAGATAAGTGTCTTTGTACTAGCTAGCGGGCAATCGCCAATAATGGTATGGACATAATTGTGCTTTGACAGAATAAAAAAGTCATATAGTTTTATCCTTAAATCTACACGAAATACTTTCAGCTTAAATAAGCACTGTCGTACATGATGTTAAAAATGCTGCCATCCATGTGCAGGCCGAGATTGGGAGCCACCGTGATCCGCTCCAAGAGTTCATCAGTCAGCTTCACTTGGGGGTCAGAAGCAAGCATTTATTTTAAATTTAGTGCTGAGATAAAGAACCTTTGATTTTGAAGGATTGATAGCTAAATCATTCCTTCCCGATCACTCAGATACACGTTCGAAGTTTTGATTAATCGCTCAACCGCTCGAGAGACCTTCATCATTATCATGTTCCTGCCCTTGTCCTACACTAAATGCGGTTGGCACAACATGTTTTCTTCTTTCACGTCCCTCTATCCGCTGTTAACTCTGCACTCACACTTTTCATGCTTCATACAATCCATTCAAAACTTTTCGGTCTTCTTCTACCCTCGTATCCATCCACATTCATACTCATCACTCTTCTATATATATTTCCTTTATCCCTTCTCATTGCATGTCCCGCCGGGTATTATTAGGCTTAAATGATCGATAGACTTGGAGATCATCAGCTTATATATTGTAATTGCAATGCTCCAGATACTTTGTTCCAACAGCAAAACAAACAAAATTAGACCCGAAATAACCCCCATAACTTAATGGGACTACTTCAAAAGAGTCTGTGGATCCAGCAGCATTAGTCGATCCCACACGCTGGTAAGACCAACTAAATAGCTCGAAAACTACCTCACGGTGCCACAGTCAGACCCGTAAAATGACAGTTTAGTTAAGAGCAGAGGGTTAACTATGTCAAACGTAAAACGGGAGGGTAGCTTAGCCCTTATCCCTTGCTGTTATATGTTGTCTATAACATCGATCAAGGCGGAACGCGCTTTTCCGAAATTCAACTGCTATAATGGCAGAATATTAGCTTCGAGATATTAAGTCAGTTGTGTGCACAATATCTTTTCTAAAAAATACAGAAAACAAAGTGCTAAGTAATTGGTTTAAAATCTTATAACCCAAATCTTATATCTTAAAAATATAATTTTATCTTATATAATAAGTCTGTAGAAAAGTTGTGTCATGTCAACGCAGATAACCCGGGTGGGGGTACGCAGCCCAAAAACGGTTCCTCATACCCTCTAGCTGCAAAAGGAGGATCAAGAAGACCACTGCGCTGCGGGAATAATTACGTCTCTGCGTTAGTCACCACTCGAGCCTAATCCACAAGATCGCAATGTTCTCGGCCCCATCGTGTCGTGTTCCAGTCTTCGAAACTAGTGAAGGTCATCTATACCTTTCTACAGGACAGACGCTTCAGAGTGGCGGTGGAAGAAGCCATCTCCGAAAAACACCCAATCAGAGACGGAGTCCCCAGAGAAGTTGCATCTCTCCGGAGTGCTACACAAAGTACACCGACGATATCCCCGTCATATACGGCTCCCACCTGGTTCTGTACGCTAACGACATCGTTCAAGCGCGAGCAGGCCGTCGTCAAGCTGCAACGCCAACTCGATTCCCTACCAGTTTGGCTAGCTAGGTGGAGGCTAAGCATTAATGTCGCAAAGGCACAAGCAATTTTCGTGAGCTGGAGCCGCCCCCACTCACTCTACTCGGAAATAATATTTCCTGGTTGTAAAATATCTGAGGATCAATATTGACAGGAGACAGAAGATCACCAAGGGTTATGGGTCCCCATACCAAAGCCGTCGTCGTCCCCTTAAAAGCCGTTCGAGCGCTTCTTCGTCCAGTGCTCTACTCTAGCCTCCCTCCGCATATGAAGCTCGGGGTCTACAAGGCCTTTGTTAGACCCCGCCTCACGTACGCCTTGCTGGCGCAACGTAAATGAAGAATATCAAAAACGCAGTAAAGCATGCCCTTACGCGCCGTGACTGATCCAGCGGGACTTCAGGATCAAGAGCCTGGACGAATTCATCTCGCGCCTTGCATCATCTATGTTTGAGCAAGCGCACGCGTCGCGTTTCCTCCATCTGAGGGACATCGCGCCACAGCACGCGCGACCTCCCGACGGCAATGCAGGCTCCCGCGACCTCGACAAGCCGACGACGACGACAGTCCTCACGGACCCATGAAGTCGCTGCTCAGCTAGAAGGTCGCTAGCTGGGCCTCCCCCAATGGGTTCCCACATTTGACTTCACCACCTTTCCCTCTGTCTGCGTGTACCTCTTCACGCTTAAACTACTGAACCGATTTAAATGAATCGAATTCGACATGGAGATATTTCGAGCCCCGGGAAGGACAGGATAGTTTCTATCCCTGAAAATTGCACAGTTCCCGAGGGAGCAGCGATAAACGACTTCTACGCGGGCAAAAGCTATCATTAATATTGCATTGAATAATTAATTGGGTTATTCAAGTTTTTAAACTTTACCAAACCGGCAGTACAGAAAAAAGTTTAAAATTACTTAGGTCGGGGCTGGGATTCTACAAGGTAATAACGATATCGTTTTTGACGTGTTTCCGTATTGTCAACGTTTTGATAACTCTTATGTCAATTACAATATGGCGACTGTGACATAAACGATTCTTAAACGTGTCAAACACGATATCGTTTTAACTCACCTGAATAGAGGCCCAGTGGGGCTAGACGAGTTGCATTCGACATTCTTATCGTTAGTCGACATGTTTCCAGCTTTAAACACCTTAACTGTGCTTTATCAAGTCAGAGAAAACACCCTCATCAACACGATTACAAAACTAAAATGATTTGAATACATACTAAAACATCAATAAGTACCGATTTATAATTTTATAGTTTTAGTACGATTTTTAAACACGATGACCAGATAAGGCGCTATACTATATGAGTTATTGACTGACTTCAGCCAAATATCTTTGGTTTTGCGCTTTAAAAATTTAGCCTTTGAATATTATGGAATGAGTCAGTAAATTTAAAACTAAATTATCAATCACAGGCTTACATCTGAAAGCGGTAAAAAAGCACACGGCATTTAATTGTATTAGAGACAAAACCAAAACAGTAATACCTACTTAGTAAACTACTTTGAACTTATATAGTTCAATGTAGTTTACTAAGTCATGGTAACCCAGGAGCCAATAATCAAAAATTAAAAAGTATGTACGTACCTTTACAAGGATAACGTGACATCTCGGACATTCGAACGAGTTAAGATGTCACGAAGTTCAGGTAAACGTGTAATACGAGTATACAGTGTGTAAATGGTATACGGGCGTTCCTTTTAACTGTGGTTAGTACAACCCCTACTGAGCACATTTAGGCAGCTTTAGTTAAAATTAAATAAAAAAAAAAATAACCATACAAAATAATTTAACACGCAATGTATAACGAAAAATGCAATGAATTAAAAACGCAATTAATGACGTTTCAAAGTTAAGTATTATTAAAGCTGAGGCTACTTAAGCCCAAATACACATTTTCACAAGTAAACCATTAAGTACTTACCTGACAGATGGACTTCGATGTACATTGCGGGTCGATAGTATGTTCAAAAATTAATAACGGTGTATACGTTAGCGTAATCAAAATAATTCTTTCTGTCAATGATTAGTAGAGTCTTAATCTATGTCCAGTTTTAATAAACGCCCGTATACCATTTACACACTGTATATAAATATGACGGTGTAACACGACCACATAAAAGAGTTTCGATACGTTTTATACATAAAGCCCTAGACAAGATACAAAGTTTACATGTTTTTACGACCAAGTTCTTAGGTTTCTGTTACAGGCCAAGCATTCTAGTCTTTTAGATAATCCTCAACCATATAGTACGCTTTTAGACATATTCATTATAACTTCCATTAACTGATAGACGCGGACTGAGTAAGTTTGTAATACAGGGTCCCGTTAGCACCTTTGGGATGACAAAGGACACTAGATCACAGTAGAAAAATTTAATGTCTACGTACGATATTTAATTGAATTTAACAACCCGATTATCTCTTTTTACTCAATAAAACTGCTTTTATTCACAGGTACCGAAAAAAAATCTGTGACACAATAATGATGTGCTCCGTTTAGATATTGATGGAAATATTTAAATAAATAAATTAATCGATGATTAACTAGTCTCGACCAGCCGGGATTAACACATTTCAGGTACAATGTTATGATTTTGATTTTTCTTTTTTTTCAGGCTTTTTCAGGCTTTTTAGGGTTCCGTAGTCAAACTAGGAACACTTATAGTTTCGCCATGTCCGTCCGTCCGTCCGTCAGAGACTCTTAGTACAAGAAAACTGTAATTTGGCGTTTATATACATATTAGTCACGCCATCAAAGTGGTAAAATAAAATCTTGAAAAAAAAAAATGTTGTGCCTCCCCTACACGTAACGTGATGATGTTTTTTTTTTTCTAATCCTTAGTGTGGAGTTTCGTTGGATAGGTTTTTTTTAATGTGACGGGTGTGTGAAACCAATTTTTCGATTAAGGGACCCGTTTATGAAATATTAAACGAAAGCGCATATAACGAATTTAAAATCACAACTAAGTAAACAGCATTGGTTCTTGAGACACAAGCAATTAGTGTTTATACCTACTAAAATCATCTAAGACGGCACCAAATGACTTTAAATAGAAAATTAATTATTTAGTTATTGCTTGTTGATTTTTATGTTTGTAGCACTTAACGGCTTCGGAACCCTACACTGAGCATGGTCCAACATGCTCTTGCCCGGTTTTTATTTCTTGATAAAGTCAAATCTTGCATGTCAATTTTGAAACAAATCCTGTTGTTGGAATGGGCTGAGTGCAAAGTCGATCGAATACAAGTCTAAGAGCCGATATGATGATAAATTGGGTGTAAGAGGTAAGGTAGCACAGGGTCTTTACTGAGCTCAAATTGAACCTATGACGATACGTAATTTTTTCTGGAGTTACGAGCGAAAATTAGTCTGTTCCAGTTTAATATTTCTTAAACGGTCGCGATCGCCCAAATCTAAAAATATATTTTGTATGAAACCTTACTCAATTTTATAATAAAAAAATACCTTTGTTTTTATCAAGACTATTTTGGATCTGAAGTTCCCTGCCCGTAATGTTTGCGTTTTGTGGTAATTCTCTGCTCTTACTGAGAAGGAAAAATATCGTGAAGAACCCTTTACTTCACAATTACTTACAATACAATAAGATGGAACAGTACATTTTAATTATAAGTCTTACGGCTAATTAGCGATCTCTTCCAAACCTTGGACCGAAAAATAATTGAGGACACAAATACAAAAAAAAAAGTTAATGTAATAAGAAGGGTAATTGCACAAAAGCTCAGCTACATGGCCGAAATGCATCCAATAGGGCCAGATACATAGACAAAAACAATTATGTGCTCATCAAAAATGTATTCCCTTCCCTTACCATCTAACCCACTAGACGTTCTGAACGTGCATTATTGTTACATCCTTTATTGTTTGGTTTAACGTTCATATTTTTGGTTATATTTACGAGTATTGTTATAGAATGGACTTGTTGTACGCAAGCGAGGTGCAGCTTTTGCGTCCGACTAGGTATAAAGTTGTTCCAGGCGGCGCTAGCTGTATACTCACGCTTGCGTTTAGGCTCTTCTAAGTTCCCGCAACAAGCTACAGTTAAAGGTAAGCAAATAAGTCCATCCGGAAACACAGTCAAAACCCAAATCGTTTGTGAGGCATTACTTGAATCCCTCACTATGCTTAGAACTCCCTTGAATTTTGTCTACTTTACGATCCCGCGCTACGTTCGAGTTTATAAGGTGGAGGTCCGAGTACTCGACATTTCAAGAGCATGCATGCATGTTATTTATACATCTACCCAAAACATTTTCATGGGTTTTGGGAGACGTGACCTTTAACTTTTGTTTAATCGAATTTGATTTAAATGGTGACCATATCAAAATTTCTCAAAATGAAAGAAAATGTTAGTCAATCGGACTGCAGTATGAGTAAATGTCAGGTACTTTAAATCACTACATAGTATAAAACAAAGTCGCTTTTTCTGTCCCTATATCCCTATGTATGCTTAAATCTTTAAAACTGCGCAACGGATTTCGATGCGGTTTTTTTAATAGATAGAGTGATTGAAGAGGAAGGTTTATATGTATAATACTTTAATCCGGAGCGAAGCGAGGGCGGGTCGCTAGTTGATAATAAGTTCTATATTTCCAAATTAGCGTGTGAAATATCAAAAGTCAACACATTTCTCATCGCTAAAATCTGGTGGTGATAAAAGTAAAGTTGATGTTTATTTTATTTGTCACAATACAATTATAAGTAGTGAAAACTACTTGTACAGCGACGAGCACTCGGAAAATTTACCGCCGTCATAAATATTTGAGTAACATATGACACAATCTACTGATGTGGTTACAGACGGAGACCAGTTCGACTTCATAGTAGTGGGTGCGGGCTCGGCGGGCAGCGTGCTCGCCAACCGACTCACCGAGGTCGCACACTGGAAAGTGCTGCTCATAGAAGCAGGTGATGACCCAGCTATCGAGTCCTTGGTAAATGTTCATAATTTAAATTAACTGACAATGCATAAAAGCAAATAATACAAAATCAAACACTACTACGTTGAATATGCTCATAAAAAGTGATCTGTGAGCACATTCGGCCAAAGCAAAAAATTAGTACAATATAGGTTGCTTGCAACAACTGAACACAAAAAGCATAATCATTAAATGTTTCAGTTTTAACATTGAGGCTTTAAAATCAATTTTTATCACATAGTAGACACGATGATTTGTGGTTTAAATGTAATGTACTATAGTTATGTGAAAATAAGCCATACTCACTTGTCTAGCACTAAGTTAATTACGAGTACCTACTATGAGAAAAAAGAAAAAATACCTTAATTACGCACATAATACGCGTAAAGAATCACTACTAGGTACTTAATGTCTGTGAATACATTCAACCACAGCAAAAGCCAACTCAATAAGTACCTAAATTAAAGATACTGTTTTACTTTGAGTCTTTAACACAACTTTTATTACATGGACCGAACAGATAGTATGATGATTTGCGTTTCAAATTTAATTTCGTATAGATTTGGTAAAAAACCCACTCACCCTGCACTTAGCTAATAAATTACGAGTAATAATAATAAGCCATATTAAAAACCTACTTTTACAAATTTTCAGATACCGGCATTTTTCCCCTTCGTTGACTACTTAAAGCCGACTGGATCTATTACTCCGTAGACGATGGTTACTCTAGCCAAGCGCACCGGACGAAGAACGTCCACATGACGCGCGGCAAGATGCTCGGCGGCTCCAGCGGCGCCAACTACATGTACTACGTGCGCGGAAACAAGGCGGACTTCGACTCGTGGGCGCAGCTCAACCCAGGCTGGGACTGGGACGCTGGGCTTCCCTACTTTAAGAAGAGCGAGCGCTTGAACGATCCTGATGTTCTGAAGAGTGACAAGGCTACCTTACATGGCACGGACGGGTATTTAGGCGTTACCCAACCGAAATGGGTCGACTGGACTCAAAGGTACTTCGAGGCTTTTAAACAGAACGGGCATGATATACTACAAGACACGAATGATTTAAAACAGCTCGGATATTCCATGTCCCAGTACTCAATTGACAATGGAGTACGCCAAAGCACTGCGGTCTCATTTTTACAGCCTATCAGGGGCAGACCTAACTTATACATCCTAAAAATACGTTGGCTAGAAAAATTGTGTTCAATGGCACGAAAGCTGTTGGCGTGGAAATAAAAGCCTCTAATAAACAAATCATCACTGTTAAAGCAAAAAAAGAAGTCATTTTATCAGCTGGAGCTATCGGTTCCCCACAATTACTGATGGTGTCTGGGATTGGACCAAAGAAACATTCAAAAGAAAAACAAATTAAAGTATTATTAGATTCCCCTAACGTAGGTCAAAACTTACAAGACCATGCTACCGTTATGGTAAGCCTAACTGCAAAGAAAGGTCTTAGTACGATATTTCGAAATGCACAAATCCTAACTAATTTAGATAAATTCCCTACACCGACTATGACGGGCTTCGTTGCTTTAGATAAATCCCAGTCAGTTCCTGATTATCAGACTCACGTGTTCCCGCTGCCCGCCGCCACGATCATCCCAGCACCTTTATGCACCGTAGCATTTGGATTGCTCTTAAACATCTGTACGGCCCTCACAAAGGCAGCGAAAACATAGGAGACTGTACTGGCTATGGTAAACTTGTTGCACCCATCGTCGACAGGCAATATTACACTGAAGAGCAGTAATTCCGAAGAATATCTTTTACTTCACTTAGGATACTATTCTAATGATATAGATTTAGGTAACCATGCTCGATTCCTTGAAGATTTTGTGAGTTTAGTGGACACGCCTTATTTCAAATCTTTTAGATCAGAAGTTGTAAACTTGAACATCAAAGAATGTGCAGATTTGCCATTCGGAAGTCATAAATATTGGAGATGTTATTGTTTAAATACAGTTACGACGCTGTGGCATCCTGTCGGTACTTGTGCCATGGGACCTGAAGGAGTAGTCGACAAGCGGTTGCGGGTGAGAGGGCTGCAAGCCTTGAGGGTGGTGGACGCTAGTATTATGCCGAGAATCACAAGCGGAAACACAAACGCACCTACTATCATGATTGCAGAGAAAGCCAGTGATATGATAAAGAATGATCACGGAATTAGTTAGGTAAATGACAACCTGGAAATCTTTCAGACGACTATTTAATATTATTTGTTCAAAAAAATCCAGAAAATATGTCTTGACTACCTATACTTACTTATGTACTGTATTGTTGTGCGTTTGTACAGCATCAGAGAAATAGACACTTAGTTAAAACCGACGGTTTAATTTCTTACCGGCTCCGTTTGCGAGTCCGTCCGCGTGGAATTCGTTTATCACTATTCCCTCGGAAACTGTCTAATTTTCCAAAATCATGTAGTCATCATGTTCGTCGATAAACTATCTCTGTGCCAAATGTCACGTTAACCGGTTGGCATGGAAATTAAACGGGATAGGTATTATGTAAAAACTAAATTTTTATACCAAACTGTTCTTTTAAACATAAAAACGTGATTCTCCTAAGGTCGTCCACGCGTGAGGGCAAGGGTTTCAGTAGCTGCGCTTCCTAACCCATCCAACTGTCCCCCTTTAGGCATAATTAATCTAATATTGTAAAGTGAAATATTTAATTTGTTCTGCGTCATTTTGGGTATTGTGTTATTACACCCGAATAATAAGATACATCTGTTTTAGTAACGAGTATCTATTTAGTTACTTATTTTATTACTTTATTGAATCGGAAACCTATTCAAACAACAGCGTTTACATAAAAGTAATATATTTCCCTAATTAGCGAATACCGGCTTAAGAACATTATTGGGAATCAATAGACCTCGAGGAAATGATAGTATAGGTTGAGGCCTAAATCAGTAAATCAGTAATCAGTAAATCACTAAATCAGTAAACAGAATAAATTAAAAGTAAAAGCCGGGCATTTTTCAATCGGCCATCTTCCCTCCCCCAAATAAGTGATCACATTCAAGCAATGGTTAAAGTGTCAATTTCTCGTTTTTTTTACTTCATTTTTGACAGTCTTTATTTGAAAGATTTTGCCTGGCAGTGTTAAATGTCTTTAACAAAAAAAAAGGTTTTTCAAATAGTTTTTAAAAGGACTTATCAAACAGCCCTCGTATTAATATACCTCAATTTAAATATAAAATTAAGATTTGTAAACCGATAAAACGATTTTAAAATACCATGTAAAAGATAGTTACACGGATAGCTCCATACAATTAACTGCGATGTATAAAAAAAACCCGCTGCGCATGGGACTCGTTGCTTTAAAGATAGATGTTCAGTATTTCCCATCAAAATGGGCATAAAGGTGTCTATGTCTATATTAATGAGGGGTCATCGAAATAGTTATACATTTCTGCCCTGATTATGATGTGAATCAGTCCCTGGGCTTCCCTACCGGTAGTAGGGCGCTCTTCGTGGTTTGATAAAAGTATACGTGTATAGATTTACAAGTATTTTTATTATTTGTTTATTTATAAGCAATTCATAATAACAGAAGTTATCAATTAAAACTGGGCAAGAGCATGACGGACCATGCTCAGTGTAGGGTTCCGAAGCCGTTTAGTACCTACTACACACTTGAGTGTAATAAAAATTTGTGTTTTTAAGCTTAATATTTCATAAACGGAATAAGTACTGAATTAAAAAACTGTTTTCACACCCCATAATATTTTTGAAAGACCTATCTAACGACACCCCACACTATAGGGTACACGAGAAAAACAAATACATCCCCACGTTACGTGTAGGGGAGGTAAACTTAAAAAAAAAATTACTTTTTATTGTACCACTTTTTTGTCAAATTGACGCTTTCTAGTACTAATAGTCTTTGCACTAGGCTCCGGATGGACGACGGATGGACGGACGGACATGGCGAAACTATAAGGGTTCCTAGTTTGACTACGGAACCCTAAAAACCAGTATGTATAAAGTCAAAATTCAAAATACAATTAAAATTCAACCATTTTTAACAGCTGTTCTTGAAAATCTGGCTAAAATACATATTCAATCCTCACTTCCTCACGCTCTAAAATTACTTAATAGCCATATATAATAAGAGGACTAAAGTGATGCATTCAAGCCCTGTATAGACACTTAAGTGACATTTTACTCCCTAGGGACTAAAGTACTTTTTCCTTTTAATTCTTGTATAAATAAAAGCCTTGGAAAACCACCAACAACCAGATACATTTTGCCATTTGATGATGTTGCCCTTGTCGTCGGAACCAAGCCGGTGGAGGGCAGAGCAGGCTGGGCCGGGGCCTCCACCTTCTCCGCCGAGGTCTTCATTTCGGAAATGTGGTCCATGGACTATTTGTTATCTTCTAACCCAAAAAACAACCTTGTTGTTGTCTCTTTATAAATTACAGTGACGGGTTCAGAGTAAAAAATATAGCGATATTAAGTTGTAATTTTTACGTGTCTATTTTTTTTTTTTTTTATGTTAAGGAGAAGGCACACGAACACTCAGGCCACCTGATGGTAAGTGAAATCTGAGACCCATAGACATTTGAATTCTCAAGATTATAATCCTAAGACCTCAAATGCGCTGCCAACCCTGAGGACTAAGATGGAATGCCTCTATGCTAGTAATTTATTCACCGGTTGTATTATCCCCATACCGGAACACAACAATGCGAACACTGTTGCTTGGCTATGTTAAACCAATTATAATTTAAACATTATTTTCTCTCAATCGAATTTAACTCTGAACTAAAATGCCGTAATGACACTCGAACGAACTATTTTCTCGGGTGGCTAAATGTCTCGGGTATCTTGATAAAAAAACTACCTACAATCTCGTGTCATAATGGCTTAATTTACACGGAAAAATAAATCTGGTTACTCTGACGAGAATTTGGTACACACTACAATTTTTATTGTTGTATATAGTTAACTCCACTATTCACTCCTCGTAAAAAATATAGACATGTATATAGCACAACAATTATATAAACATTACGGTTCAAATTGTAAACGGTAAATAAAGTAAACAAAACAAACAATATGAAGAACTTTCTTAGTAAGAAGCCTGCTCTGACATATGGAGAAGACAGCGCTCCCCGACCGGGCAGTAGCACAGCATAGCAATCAAATTCACCCCCTCTCAGTTCCCCAAGCCGGCTGGTCACCGAGGGGACATTAGACCACCACCCCCCGAACTATACCGTTAACCCAAGCCAAGATATAGGCGAAAAACAGAACTACCTATATGTTGGAAGCCTCAACGTGAGAACTCTACTGGACGAAGGAAGGATAACCGAAATGAGACAAGCGGTGAAGGACCTCAACTGGGACATTATAGGGCTCTGCGAGATAAGAAGACCTACAGAAAAAATTGAAGAGTATGAGGGTTTCATCCTCTACCACTCACATAGCACAAAAGGTCGAAATGGTGTGGGCTTTTTGGTAAAAAAAATCCTTAAAAACAAAATTATATCTCTTAAAACATTTTCGGACAGAGTAGCAACCCTGGAGTTACAAATTGATGATAAAAAAACCTCTATCTATCATTCAAGTCTATTCTCCGACTGAAAATTACAAGAAAGAAGACATAGAGACCTTTTACAACACAATAGAGAAAGCGATGGAGTTTGTCGACAGTAATAATATGATTATAATGGGTGACCTCAACGCCCAAATTGGAAAAAGAAGAAATGGAGAACAGAAAACTATAGGCATTTATTCCTCAGGTGAAAGAAGCAAAAATGGCCAGATACTAGTAGAGTTTGCAATTGAAAATAATCTTAGTATTGTTAATAGCTTATATAAAAGGAAACCGAAAAGGAAATGGACCTGGATAGCACCGAGTGGCAGACATCGCAATGAAATAGACTACATCATGACAAACAAACCGTAAGTAACTTCGACATCATAAACAATTTAAACTTTTATACTGATCATCGCATGATAAGATGTAAAATAGCAGTGTCAAACAATAAGAAACAGCGGAATTTCATAAAAAATAACGTCAAACGCTCAATAAACACTATGACACTCTCAGAAGAACAAGTACAATTCTGGGAAAACAAGTTTATGAAATGTTTGAGCGAAGATAAAGATATTCAAAGTCAATATAATGAACTAGAATTAGAAATACAGGACTTCCTTAAACATGTTCCTAACTCTACAAAAGTAAAGTACCATATATCAGAAGACATAAAAAACTCTCTAGAATAACGCAGGGAACTTTACAAGGAAAAAAGCACTAAAGAAACAAGGAAAGCCATTACACAACTTAGTAAAAAAATCAACAGAAATATAAAAGAAGAAAAGTAAATGTATAGATTAAACACACTAAAAAACTTTATTGAAAAATCAGGAGCAGTAAAAAAAGCTTACAAAGAATTGGGAGACAAGAAAGAATGGACAGAACATCTGAAAAACAGTTCGGGAAAAACTTTGAGTAGGAGACCGGAAATAATCAACGAAGCCACAGAATATTACAAAAAATTATACAACGAAACCGATGAAAAAAGAAATGAAGCTCATTTTATAATACATGAAAAACACGACTTTACTCTACCAACTATATTAAGTAGTGAATTAAAACTGGCAATTCAAACTCAAAAGGATGAAAAGACGCCCGGTGAAGACAACATACCAAATGAAGCACTAAAATCACTTCTAGAACCATTACAATTACCCCTTGGAATACTGTTTGACCGAATACTACAGGAAAAAATAATACCATACCAGTGGACGCTCTCTACAATAACCTTGTTGCATAAGAAAGGAGATAAGAGCAATCTTAATAATTACCGCCCGATCAGCCTGATGTCAAACATGTACAAAATCTTCTCAAAATTGATACTTAATAGACTTACAAAAATACTCGACGAACACCAACCCAGAGAACAGGCCGGTTTTCGTAAAAACTATTCGACGATAGATCACATACATGTCGTAGCACAAATGATAGAGAAAGCCTGCGAATATAACAAAACTCTGTATTTATGTTTCATAGATTATACTAACCCCCCCCCCGTGTGGTTCCCGGGTTAGAATAGTGCCACTCCATGTCTTCCCGTGGATGTCGTGAGAGGCGACTAAGGGAATAAAGGCTTGAAGTACTGTTAGGCGATGGGCTTGCAACCTGTCACTAATACACTGGTAAACATCTTAGCCTGACTATGCAAAATGTGGTTACAGAATTATCAACAAGTTTAGAGTTGTTGGTATTCTGTTGCTCTGCCTACCCCACTCTGGGAATAAAGGCGTGACGTTATGTATGTATGTATGTAGATTATACTAAAGCTTTCGACTCCTTGAACCACCATACAATATGGAATGCGTTAATAGAGCAAAATGTAGAGGAAGACTATGTGGAGCTACTGAAAAAATTGTACTCAAACATTCAGGCTAAAATAAGACTAGAGAGAGATGGTGAGAAATTTCCTATCAAGAAAGGAATCCGTCAGGGAGATCCACTTTCACCAAAACTTTTTTCTGCGGTGCTAGAGTCGATTTTTCGAAATATTAATTGGAATACGAAGGGGATAAAAATAGATGGAGAATATCTGAATCACTTAAGATTTGCGGACGACATTGTGATTTTTGCGGACAACACAGCGGATCTGGAATGCATGCTACTCGATCTGGCCAAAGAAAGTAAAAAAGTAGGATTAGAATTGAATCCAGCAAAAACGAAAATACTAACAAATAGCGAAAAGAAAGAGATAACAGTAGAAGAAAATAAAATAGAATATGTTGAGCAATATATATATCTAGGGCAGTGTGTTTCTTTCGAGAAATATACCAAAACCGAAATCGAAAGAAGGGTCGCTTTAGCTTGGAAGAAATACTGGAGTTTAAAAGAAATTTTGAAGAACAAGGAAGTAAACATTAAAGTGAAAAAACGACTCTATGAAGTAGCTATATTACCGTGTTTAACATATGGTTGTCAAAGTTGGGCATTAAAAATAGAGGACGAAAATAAGATCGCTATATGTCAAAGAAAAATGGAGCGGAGTATGCTAGGGTTAAGAAAATGGGATAAAGTCAAAAATACAACAATAAGGAAAAAGACAGGTTTAAGGGATGTAACTGAAACTATTAGAGTACTAAAATGGAAATGGGCCGGACACGTGTGCAGGATGGTTAATAATAGATGGACAAAGAGAATAACGGAATGGAATCCAAGAGAAGAAACAAGAAAGCGAGGACGACCGAGGAAGAGATGGGCAGACATATTCGTGGATAGAGCAGGACCGGACTGGATGACGAAAGCTAGAAACAGGGAATTATGGAAGAAAATGGGGGAGGCCTACGCCCTAGAGGCGACTGCTACAAGTAAGGAAAAAGAGTAAAATGGAAACCAATAAAGAATTATTCAATATAACTTAATACCAATACCATGAAATAGCAAAATAATGTAAGCACACCAGTCAAATAAATAATAAATAATTAAATACCAATACAATGATTACAGGGAAGAAAAACAATACGGTTAAAAATACGATAATATTAAGGTAATTAATATGTTTAATTTAAAATATATATGTAAACTATTAATCAATAACTCTGTACTCTTTTCATTGAAAAGATTAAATCGAAAATGTTTAAATTTTACGTCAAAAAAAAGGGAATAATTATATGCATGTTTAACAAAATAAAATACAATCGCATGAAACAACTAGAAGTAAGCAAATTGTAAATGTTTATGTAGTAGAGAAATAAAGGCTTTATTATTATTATTATTATTATTAAAGGGTGTTATTGTGCACATAACTACAGCCTTTTGTATTCGTTGCGATACGTATATTGTCTCTAGCATACTGCCTTGTAATATCTACTATAACTTTGTTTCAACTAGGTTACGTTCTGATATTTACTACATTACTTTTTAGTACCTACTACATATTATTTGAGCGGACCACAAATGGTACGACCAACTATTTTATATTGCTACGACAACAACCTTTCATTTACTATACATTCTGTTATTATCGTATAAAAAAAACCGTGTAGTCCCTTGTTGTACTATTAAGGCAAGATTATGTTGCCCACTGCACTTTTTTATACGGAATCCCAATTCGGTAGGTCTACGTTAAGTACAACGGAAATCCTGTTACCTACCTTCCGACTCCATCGTCCGATCAGCTCCTATAGTTACCATAACATTTTATTGCCCAGGGGATTACACACTCGTATGTATTACTAATCTTAGCCATTTAGTTACAACAAAAAACATCCTTCAATTTCATGACAATACTTTAGTTTATTAGAAAACACAATAATAGTAATGAGGAAGCCACTGGAGGCTTGGTGCAGTTTTAACAGGAAGTGATTAAAAATTGACTTGCAAAATTAGAATGGGGATGACAGACAGACATTTGACCGAAGAAAGTTAAATGTAAGCTAAAAAGTAAAAGCTTCTAAATATAGGATCATATCACCAATTTTACTCCAAACAGCACCCCAATTTCAAGTTTTAATACCAAATACTAAAAACGGAACCCTTTATGTTGCCTGTTCGTCTGTTATTCAAAAAAGAACCTTCATTAGGGGTATTTTTTTCAAACAGCTGAAGCTTGAAGCTCATTGTATCGGAGCAGGGGCTGGGTTCCTGGGTACAAAGCGAACGAAGAGTGGGTGGCTGGCCCGCAGCACCAGGTCGCCAGTGAACTGTACGTCGGTGGGTCGGGTCACCGGCTCGACGCGCAGCCGGCGCAGGAGTCCCGCCACCACCGCCTTAAGCTCCATCATCGCGAACTTCATACCTAAAATTATGTAAGTGAGTGAGTAAATAAGTGAGTCCACACTTTGTGAAACATTGTTGTTGACGTTCTTTGTTATTTTCCAAGAACAAGATAGAAGCTGATGATTTTATTATTAGAGATTCAAGTAGGTAGTTAGTACCGTTAACAGGAAATCATAAACTATTAAAAATAATAACTGTTCAAAGCGATCAATTTTGTATTTGA
This sequence comes from Acleris holmiana, assembly GCA_949316455.1. Classification (NCBI taxonomy): domain Eukaryota; kingdom Metazoa; phylum Arthropoda; class Insecta; order Lepidoptera; family Tortricidae; genus Acleris; species Acleris holmiana. The sequence continues at coordinate 10,686,135 of OX438765.1, read as the reverse complement.
AATACAAAACAAAAGTCACAATTATAGCTTAATGAGAACGAAATAAAATAAAGTATGTTCGTCCACTTCTTTTTAAGTACACAGATTATGATTATAGCATTTCTTACTACCGTCATTTTAAGAAAAAAAAAAGGAAGTTTTGTTGCAACTTACACAATTCAGCTACATTGAAACCATGAACCATAAGCATAACTTATTAAGTACGAGCGACCCGCCAGCGGCTTCGCCCGCTGCAAATTTGTTTCCTTGACAATTTTTATTTTTATTTTTGTAAAAATATATTTTTTTTAATATAAAGTATCCTATGTTACTTTTAGTACCTCCCAGAATATGTGTACAAAGTTTCATGATGATTCGTCAAGTAGTTTTTGCGTGAAAGCGCAACAAACATCCACGCTTTCACATTTATAATATTAGTAAGGACCTTATAGGGAACACGTCATTTTTACGAAATACATTTTGTCAGGTTTCTGCTTAACAAAAGGTGGGGATTTTTTATCTACATATATTGGTAATTGCGGTCCTAGTAAAAATTTGGCTGATGGGGTGCGGGGATTGCCAAACCAACACATCGAAACTCGGTAGGTCTACGTTAAGTACAGCGGAGATCCTGCTGCCACATTCGGACTCCACAACCAAATCAGTTAAAAACAAAAATTACTAAGTATTCGAAAATAGAGTTAATTAGAAGGTGTAGAAAAGATAAGTCGATCTTAAAAGTGTGTGTGATATATTCCATGTGAAAAGGCTAGTACAAGAATTGTTAATCATTGTAATAGGCATGACTATTGCACTGCGCGGCAATTTGGATTTACTTAAGCAGAATCACAACACAATTTTGGCTAATATTACTGAGTTGGTATTAGAAGTTATGAATAATTTAAATCACAATCATAAGTGTGCAGGATTTTTTTGCGATCTTAGCAAGGCGTACGACTGTGTTAATAATAAGATTTTATTAGACAAGTTGCAATATTACGAGATAAGAGGTTCAATACTAAAATTATTATCTTTTTATTTAATTAACAGAACACAATATGTTATAATTAAATTATGTTAAACCCAGACTGTTGTATTGAAGTCAATTCCGGAGGTATGAAACTGGATTTTGGAGTTCCTCAGGGCTCAGTAGTTGACACTTAACTTTCTATGCAAAACAATTATTTAGATTATGAAAATAGTCTAGAGTATAATAAATAGCATTGGAATATTTACATCATGATTTATTTTGATTGTCACGGTCCGAGCGAAATGATACTTAAATTGATATTATATTCCTCACTGAACCATACTTTGTATTCCCCTGAAATATCACTTTGAAAGTGACAAAAATTATTTAGCTTTTTCCATGAGAATAAAAATTAAACTTAATTAATAAATAATCTCCATTATCGGGACGGTATCGAAGAATATGGTGTAAACGACCGCACTTTCAAACCAAGAATTTTCTTAACCAGCGTTGGCACTTTTTGACATGATTGCTTATTGATCAAGTCTGGAAAATTCCTTTCCATTCTAAGAGTGATCCCTCAGATAAATAAAAAAAAATCTATAGGATCGAGCTGCGTCGTGCGCTCGCTAATGTAAATGCCATATATTTGTCATTTTTGTAAATCGCAACTTAACGATAAGTACTTTACGAAGACTATTGTTTCTGAGTTCACGAGTTCACTTCGAGTTCTATATTTAATTATAAGGGCACAGTGACACTGCAGAGCTCCTAGTATCTAACGCTACCCACGACCCTTTATCAACAAGTCTGCAGCATCCGGTGTCCTTTGGACTCGTGCATTGTTATGATATTAGCCGTGAAATGCATAAGTAGGTGTACGACTTGACATCATTTATTCTTCCCATTGTATAGGCATTTTAAATACAAATGTTGTATCTTCTAACCATTTTTAATAAATTCAAATTTAAAGATTGATATGCATTTAAGAGTTAATTGAACCAAGAAAAGAAGTATCAGAAATCTCTTTTACAATAAGACCTAATAGTATTTTTTAATTACATTTAGATATAAAGCGATAATGCGACCTTTTACTTATTTAGTTTTCTCTGTTAGCTAGTTCATCTAAAGAAGGCCTAAAATACGTTTCCAATTATTATGATTTATAAAACTTAAGGCATCTTCTTACCTATACAATTTCTAGGCCCAGCGCTAAATGGTATGTAGGAATATGGATGTCGCTTCTCGTTGATAAATCTTTCAGGAATGAAGCGTTCGGGATCCGGATACACATTTTCAAGTCTATGGATGTCAAATACATTGATGTGACAAACGGTGCCCCCCGGAACTCGATACCCACCTGGAAAAATGACACTCATGAAACGCGCATTTAATACAGAGCTCTTTTCTAAATATGCGTATTTGAACTAGGGTATGTCATAAAAAATGTGGTTTTATATTACCCAAAGTGACTTCTTCAGTAATATACCTAGCGATGAATGGAACGCTTGGATAGATTCGTAAAGATTCTTTGATGCAGCTTTCTAGATATTTCATTTCGCTCAGGTCTTCATAAGTTACTGACCGTTGCGATTGACCAAAAAGATGTTGCAGCTCTTCGTAGATGGCATCCTTCAAAAGTAAAAAGAGTTGTAAAAATAGATAACCGGAAGTATATATTATGTAAGAAAATTTGTGTAATAAATAGACGATGTAAAACGTCCCGTAAACGTTTAACTAGTAGGTGCGCGAGGGGAGTACTTTACACATTAGTTTATTTTAATACATTAATTTCCCTCATGTCGTTTTTTCCTAAATAACAGGAATGCGAAAAATTATATTCATCGATTTTTGTACTTTTGGTTTTGACACATTCTGGTTTTAATAGATTTGGTTTTGCGCAGAAAATTAATCAGGAATCAATCAAACTTAGACATGTGATCTGAATGAGCGCGAATCACTAGCCTTCACGTGACTGGGTTAAAATTTATAAAAACCACTCGTACCTACCTGTACAATTGGTTCGTTTGCAATTCTCATAATCATAATACATAGCGCCATTGCCGTCGTATCGTGACCCTGCAATCACATATTTTAATTATTAGTCCCATTAATTTTACTTATTAGGAAAAGTCATAACTTTTACAAAACGTTTTACCTCGAACATAAAAGTATCTACTTCCTCTCGAATTCCATTGTCGTCAATTTTATTATCCTTTTCATTTTCAAGAAGTAAGTCCAATAAGGCTTGTGGTTTTTTGCGACCCTTCACATCACATTTGCCGTTTATTTTACCGTTCTCGGACATATATAATTTCCTCTCTTGAATAACACGGTTTGTGAACCCGTGTACACAGTTCAGTGCACTGTTTTGTATTTTTGCCAAGGAACTTAATCGAAAAATGCAATCAGGATAAAGCCAAGGTCTAATCATCCGGTTAATGACGCAATGACCAAGAGTATGAATTGCTTTTAAGTATGTGTTTGAAGTCGCCTCTATACCTCCACACATCGACGTGCCCATGGATGTTTCTGAAGCAAGGTTCCGTAATTATTAACCAGCCATAACCTCCTAGCGCCCAGAGGCCTTTTAAAAGGCCTTTTGATAATCTAATTTTAAACATTAATTAGTAAGTACCTATGTACTGATTTCGATTAACAACATTTTTGCCATGGGCGGCAGGAGGTTAACACATTCCCATTTTTAGACATAACACTTGCAGGTTTAACAAAAGCTCTTGATATACTTGACATTTTTCATGACAATTTCGGTGACAATCCGACAGTCAGCAAGACCTACAGATTTATTTTAAACCCCCATCACAGGTCCATCACGCTCTAAAATAATGGCCTTCTCTTATATCATCAAAACACAAAATTCCTCGATGTATTCGGATGAAAATAGTATACGGTCTACTCTACCCATACAATTAAAGATAGGATTTGGAATTTTGAGGTGTGTAGATTTTGTGATGAAGGCATCGTTTAAGAACCAATTTCTTGAAAAGTAGAGTGTTTAACGCGAGACTAAACAACCATAATGACACTCGAACTACAGCCACCCTCGCTCGCAAGCTCGCTAGCGTGGCTAATCATCTCGTGTCATTGTGGCTTGTTTTAGTCCCTTGTTGAACAATCTACTATATTTGGATCTTTGTTGCTTAAGGTACCTATATTTAAAGTTAATTTAGAATGTTAAACATAAGCAATACGGCCACTTTTTCGCTTTGATTTTGTATGGAACCTTAAATCTAGTAGCAATTGTTGATCAAAGTGTAGACCGCTAACTTAAACAAAAAAACTGGACTTTTTTCGGAAAAATATACCCTTTAAAGGTGATGTACGAGTAAACTATATCTCTACTTTTAACAGAAGTTCTGACTCTCAGCAAACAAAGTCGCGGGCGGAAAGCTAGTTATTTATTCATCGTAAAATAATACTTACCACACATAATCTGAAGAGATGCCTTAGTGATCATTGGTACCAGGTCTGTTTTGGGATTTCCCACTTCTGCCTGGAATCTGTTCAGAAGTTCCTCGGTCTGCTCAATAATTGTAAAAGAGAACTGCTTAAGGATGTTAAAATGGAACGCCGAAGTCAATAATTTTCTTCTTTGGTGCCATTTTTGACCTGGTGGGTTTTTATTATCAACAGTCTAATAGTAGGGGTACGATATAATTCATTTTGTTATTTGGAAATTTTAATAAATAGCCCAGTAACAAAAATATTATTACATTAAATACCCCGCAGATATTTTGATACTAATTACCATGGCGCGGCATGCCAGTTGCACTGGTGGGGGGGGGGGGGGGTGGACGCGATTGTAACAGCTGTGTAAATAAATATTTATTGTGAAATAATCATATGTTTGTAAACTATGAAGTTTCAAATTAGTGTATGTGCATAGCAACATGAGAACACACATTTTGTACATATATTCAATGTGAGCGTCCGGCGAAAAATTAAAAAAATCGTCACTGTGAGAAGAAAATAAATATATAAATCACTGTAGGTATTATATTTGGTTGACTGTAGAAGGTATACACCTTCCTAAACGACATAACACGTTACATATAAATATATGAAGGCTAGGTACAATCTCGATTTTTGAGACAAAACGGTTCATTTTCTCATTGTAAGCATAGGGACATACAGAATTGTCTTCTGCGAAACGCTGGCTGGACATCTGGCGGGGTATTAGGGTTAAGTTTAATTAAGGTGCATTATTAATCATTAATACGGGGGACCTCGATGTTATCGTACTTGCCATTGCTCACGAGCAGGCCCTGTCCGAGCCACGGCTCGAGGAATGTGTACGGCTGCCGCTTCTCGATAAAACGCGGCGAGGAGAGAACTTTCTGCAAAATATTAGATTTGTAACTATACCTTGGACAACAGTACTTAGCTAATTATTTGAGTTTTTTCGGGACAACTCAAAATTGGTACAATACATCTGTGCCAATTACTAAGACTAGCTAAGCTAGGGCTTTTTGATTAGGCATAAGTTGGACTTAAGTTAAAAATGTACTGTTGTTTTTATTATTATTTTATTGACAATAAATTAAATATTACTAAGATCTAATGACAAAAAAAATATGTCCTGTTACTTGGTCAGCATTTTTTTTGGAATGTCACTTTGTGGTATTCGCCTTTTCATCAAAAAGTTATGAAGTTAAAACAACCCGGTTATTAAAAACCAGGTCAATCTTTTTTAAAATACACACCTATATTCACTTTTGTTTATATTATAACAGTAGCGAAAAACAAATAAATCTAAGAATCAAACAGTGTTTAAGTTGGTGAGTTACCGAGTGTCCCTTCAGCTTACTAAGTAAACTGTAAATGTTGTGGAATGTCATCCAGTATAAATAAACTTGAATGGTCTGGATTTTAACACAATACGTATTATATAACACAATACAAAAAGTATATTAAATATATTGAAAAAAAATACACGTCGTCCAAAAGCGAATACAAGTATCAGGGACTGAAACTCTATAGAAAATTTCAATCTAATTATTTTTTTTCAATTGCGACTCTTTTTTCTAATAAGCAATATTGTCGTGCATCGTACCTCAATATCATCTGGATCATAAATGTTCACAACTCTAATATTGAAGGAAGTCAATTTCAGTATTGGTACCTTATAATCTCTTCGCAATTTTCTAGCATATTTGAATAGCTCATCTAAAAGTTTTTAAATTAATATAAACATCTTGGCTATCGAGTACTTAAATATAAAATAACGATTTATTTAAAAAATATCTATGTATCACATTCAAGTTCTGACAATGTATTTTGCTGGAAGTACCGGATGGTAATAAAATTTGAAGAACATTTCCAATTAATGGCCACCCGTCTGGCCCGGGAATTTTAGCAATAAGTCTCCCCGCACTACAAAAGCGAAAATATAAATGAAAAGCAACGGTCACTACAAACGTTATCAATATCAACTGAAACATCGTGATCCCGTTGGCAAATCCGAGGCACAACTGACGCATTCTCCCTACAATGTATACCGAGTTATAAATAACTATTAACTATCATCCATACAGTTAAATAAGCTCGATGTCAGGGCAGGTTTGATAGTCACAGACAGGAATGTCTTTGTTAATTCATCTAATTAAGCAATGTCACACTCTAGGATTATGTTTTGTAATTTATTTATTTTTCAATTTGCTGGTAATTTTGTCAATCTGTAGAAGAGGAAATTCTATGAAAATTGCCAAGTTGATTTTAACCTAGGTACTCCTAATTGTCGGATTAAAATTTGGTCAATTTTGGCAAATTGTTAATACCACAGAGCTGGGCCTCTATTCTGCTGCGTTATAACGATATCGCGTTTGACGTGTTTGAGAATAGTTTATGTCACTGTCGCCATTATTGTAAACGACATAAAAGTTATCAAAGCGTTGACAGTACGGAAAAACGTCAAAGACGATATTGTATTACCGTATAGAATCCCAGCCCTGGGCCTTCATTGTTCTACTGGGTACAACCATATTACTTGCTATCGCATTGTCAACGTGACGATAGCTCTTATTTACTTGAGGCGCAGGGCCTCTATCGTTGCTTACACTACGATACGACAATATGATAACAAGGCAAAAGCAATATTGTTTTACCGAATTTAATGTAAAGGTAGCAGCCATTTATTTTCCTGTGTCGCTTTTAGTTAGTCAATTGAGCAATAGTTAGTTATCAGTAATCAAGTACCATTGACAAAAAAGTTAAAAAAACTTTTACTTATTTGCTCGTTAGTTTTTTGTTGATAGATACTGTTAATAACCGTAAACAAGATTTATGCGAACGAAAACAAGAGCGAACACAAGAAGTAGGTAAACATAATTCAAGTTGATGGTCTTCATCATTTACTCGCCGTGAGCTAGTTTATTATAATACAAATCAATCAATCAAAGTTTTCCGGACTCGATCATTTCTCGTATCTTGAATTTTTGTATCTTGCCAGAATTAGTCTTGGGGAATTCCTTTACGATCCTCAAGAGCTTGGGGATCTTAAACTTGGCCAGGCGGCCGGTGCAGTGGCGCCGGACGTCCTGCGCAGTCAAGGTGGTGCCTTCGCGGAGACGCACCACGCAGCATAGCTCCTCGCCCAGTCGCTCGTCCGATACTCCCACCACCTGAGTTTTAACGAAAAATTTATTTTTACAGTGTTTGTTTATATTGCCGCTATAACAACAAAATAAAACAATTAAATTAAATTAAAAATTAAAGGGGGCCTTCCATACGAAGGACGCAATATTTCCTGCGTTTTTCTCAGCATCTCGTGAACCGTGTAGACACTTGGAATAATTATGTAAATAATAAACATAAAAATAAATTTAAAATTAAAGAGGGTCCCCATACAAAAAACGTTAGGCGTGTTTTTTTGCTTGGTTTTAATGTGTGAGTCCGACTCGCACTTGGCCAGGTTTTCATTATTGATGAAAAACTAATTAGTGACGATTTTTCGCCACAAGTAATTCGCTGCATACAAATTTCTACTATTCAGTGAAAGATGACTCGTTTTCGTTTACGTCGATAGCATTTTGCCAATTGCAACAACTGACTATTCTTATATTTCATACCTGGCTCTCGACAATATCTGGATGAGTGTTCAGCAAGTCTTCGATCTCCTTGGGCGCGATGTTTTCTCCTCCTCTGACAATAATGTCCTTGAGTCTACCCACTATGCGCCCGTAGCCATCCTCGCTTAGACTAAATTTGTCACTGTAATACACATCTTGTTAATTTTCTCATCTACATTTCGGACTTCTAAATAAAATGCATTTTCATTGAATTTACCCAGTGTACAACCAGCCATCTTCTCTCAACGTTTCCCTGGTCTTCTTCGGTTCGTCCCAGTAGCCAATCATATTACAGTAGCCTCTCACCATAAGCTCACCAGTCCCCCCAAAAGGCACCGTGTTGCCTTCATCGTCGACAACCTTCAAATAACAAAAACTACAATATTTATCTCACATTCATATTGAGTTGTTCAGAACTCGTCTTCTGTTTATTCTGTTCGTTCTTTTATCACTTAACAGGTATATTCGTAACCTATATTCCAACCGGGAAATATTCTTACCTTTGCCTCTACGTGGTCGTGAATATAGCCGACCGTTTCCGCCACCCGTTCCGTACTGTCGTCAGGGAGTGACTGGAATACGGCTGCCGTAGTCTCCGACAGACCGTATAAGCTCTGGAACAAGACTGGTCTTGAGCCAAATATAGAGTTTATTTTGTTTTCTTTTTATAAGCGCTTATTTTTTATATATTTATTATTTGATACAGTATATAATCGAAGCGCGGCAAAACTGTTATACAAAACCGTTCGTCAGCAGGAAAGTCAATAAGCATTAGTTAATCAGCTAAGCGTGACTACTATTTATGACTAGATAATCATGATGCTGATCGGGAAAGGCTTACGTCCAGCAGTTGACGAGTTGCCACTAATAATTATTGTGGTGATAAACTCTTTTTTGGCTGTCATTTTGTTTTTGGGTTAATTTACTTTTAATAGAATAATGTGATGATCAATATTTTGACTACATTTAAGTATAAACTAAATGGGGTTAACATTTAGGTGGTCGATTAAGTACTAAGTTTGGGTTTATTTTTTTCATTGAGGTAAAAAGATGGCTGATTTGTGGATATCATTACTAAAATTGGTTATGATAGTAAAAAGTATGTTGTGTCCACATCTAGCAGAATGTACACTTTTTGTGTTGTTATCTCTAGTGCAATGCTCTTTATATTTGTTTTGTGTAGCATTCAGTTTTGTGGCCCTAATAAAAAAATAAAAGTATATCGTGTGCTTTATACCTTATACCGTGATGTAATACGAATTGTTTGCTAGACCAATTATTCACTGTAAATTTTGAGTGATTATATCCAAGGTCAATTACTGATGTCAATTACTTAAATAGATGGAGGAGGCCTTTATCCAGAAACAGAAGACCCTTAATTAGAATACATATTATAAATTATATCAAATCTAAATTACCATTGAAGGAAAATAAGGCTGTTATCATTTTTTATTTAAACCTGCCTTATGAGACTAATATTCAAGTTTTATGAAACCAACTGACTCTGTCGCCCTACACCATCTACTCGTATTCATGACGCAGTCTAGTCTACCAACATTACACCGAGTGTTACATCTTGTAAGTGGATTAACCTAGCTTTCTGTCTTTGTCTACTTACTTTTTCAATATGATAAAGAAATAGGAATAAATCAGTGTATTCCTTAGGCAGTTACACAGTGTTAGTAATCGGTCAGTAACAGGCGTCAGTGCTGGCGTCGAGAACTGACCACACTTTACATACAGTCGGTAGTCATGGTAATTACTTCACGGACACACGTCAATGAAGTCAGTGGGGAAAAATTAAATTTACGCAAAATTACAAATTTTACAACGATTGCATTATTTAAACGCGACGTCACCGTTCAACGGTGCACTAGTGACTTTGTCGTTTAGACAAGGGTGCAGGTGGCGGGGGGAGTGGACTGAGTTCAAAATATTTATTTGAATTGAAGGGACAGCACTGTGCCGATTCCTAAGCAATTTTCAGTCTCTGGTCAGCACTGACTTGCCTTAAAATTGGAGTCAGTAACTGAGCCTGTGTAAATCTGCCTTAAAATTAGGAATAGAGGAAATGCATGAGTAAATTTGCCTTAATATTAGTATAATAGAGAACATGCATGAAAATCAGAATTCAGTTTCATTGATACGATTTAGGAGAAAATGTAAAAAAAGCATATAAAACGCAAAACACTAAGTTTTGACCCGTTTATTAAGATTATTATAGCATCAAAACATGTTAAAATTTAAAAACTTCTTTTAATGTTTAGATGGTTTTTTCGGTATCCTCATTTTATTTACGACATATTTTTACTCAACGGTATTGGCTTAAACATAGTTACCTATTTACGAAATAAATGCAAATTTCTTTATAAGGTCCTTATATTTTAAACATGGAATAACAGCAGTGACGTCATTCCTATCGTCGATTTTGTATAGTGTTTTTGCAGGGGGTCTGAACTATGACTTTTTAAAACTTCATCTTATATATAAAATTCTCGTGTCACAGTTTTCGTTCCCATACTCCTCCGAAACGGCTTGACCGATTCTCATGAAATTTTGTGAGCGTATTGAGTAGGTCTGAGAATCGGCCAACATCTATTTTTCATACCCAAAAGTGACAAAAAAAAAATTGCAGCGGGCGAAGCCGCTGGCGGATCGCTAGTATCTTATAAAAACTTTATACGACAATTATTTCGCGTATACAGTTGTACCTCTTTTTCATAGCACTTTCCAGAGAGCGTAATAAAAAAAATGCATGTTCCCTATTGAACGATATAGAATTAGGACGAACAAAGTACCTAACAAACAAATCTATATAGAGCGTACCGATACAATATCGGCATTGAGGTACTGCTTGGTATCCCTTATAAGCTGTGGGCTACAGGGCGCGCCGCCGGTGAGGGCGACGCGCAAATGAGGGCTGCCGGTACCACTCTTACTCCTCAGCAGGGAAATAAGGTCCACAAACATCGTCGGGGTGCCATTTAGGACGGTGCATCTGAAATAATAGGGAACACCCATTAACAAGAAAAAGAACATTACCAATACCATTTTACGTACGAATATTTGCAATGCGACTACAGTTGTTTTATATCACAAAAGCGGGTGGGCCACACTCGTACTTGTGTGTGTAGATCCACTTGCACGTTACCTCTTGAGTGCGTAGCTGTCCCAAGCTCGCTGTAGTGTACGTGCCTAATTGCCTTAACGCATTACGACTACAAATATGGCCCACCCGCTTTCGTTTGATTAAACAACTATAATATCATCAGTAATTTTATGGTTTGACTACCATGCCATAAGCTGAGCCCTCGCATAGTCTGTTACGTACTTTTCAGCTATCAAAGCGTTTAAATGCATGTTAGGGTTGTAGGTAGGTGCTGCGAGCACCAAAGTGGCGCCGTGCCGCAACGCGCTTCCCGTCGTGATCACGGAACCCATGGCGTGAAACAGTGGCGCCTGGAGACATTATAAAAATGTTTAACGTAATAGAAACTTTATTTAATTGTTAAGTGGCCACGCAACTACATACACTGACAGTAGGTATCAACCCGGTCACTCGGTAACAGAGCCAGGCCGGTGACACTCCGCGCTATTGCCTACTCAATGTGCGGCCTTTTACACAAGGCTAATCAGTTGAATGTCACGCGAGCGCTCGTTTTGAAGCGCGCCGCCCGTACGCCGCTGCGAAAATAATTCGAGTTTTTGTTTAAATAAATGTACCTATGGCTCCTCGAAAAGCCAAAAGGTACTGTAGAGCATACGGGTGCTTAAATAATGACAGGAATGGCGATCTATCATTATTTACACTGCCAAAAGATATCGAAAGGTAAGATTATTATTATTTTATAAATTATAACTTCGATCGACGTAGGTAGTTACGAGTAGCTGTACTTAATTACTGACACAATGATTACAGTTTTGAATCCTCGACACAAAAAGAGCGGAATAATATTATTTATTTTATTAACTACCTACCTCAGTTTCGCAGTTTTCGACTTATTCGCATCAAAAATCTATTACCTACCTTACTTAAAGAGCGATCCGCGTAAGTAGATCTGCCAGTAATAGTGACTACCTACTAAAGCAAGGTCAGCATATACTGGTTACCTACCTTCTTACTTGAGTAACGGAATAGGTAATAATAGTGCTCGAGTTTATAATTTTGTCGTGTTATACGAGTTGCATAGTCCAAGAGCCTGATGTAAGATTAGTTTTTAATTTGATATATAAGTACTAACGTTTAAATTAGGTTTGTCTTTCTTTCTTTCTTTTCTTTTAGTTTCTGATTTTGAACATTTTTTTGATTTGTTAGCCCTGTTAGGGTATACCTACTCCCGAGGTTTACGGAAATTGAAGTCGGGTTTATTTTTTGTTTAAGACTTGTAATTATTATAACAATATTTAGATGGATATTTTCGCTAAAACATAAGCCTAGTAATGATTTACCTATATAATATATAAGAAAAAATAATAAGGTCCGCTTTGTGACTATTTTCAATAAAATTAAAATTGTAATCAACTTTTGTTAAAAAACTGTAATTTTTATTTTACCTTTTACTTAACTATAAATAAATAAATAATAAATATCAAATATATGAAAAAGGAGTTAAAAAATATGTAAAAATTAAACATTTGTAATTGTAATCAATCAGTCACAGTTACAAATAATTATAATGTAAATTTTATTATTAAGTATTGCAAGGACAAATTTATCTGCCATTAAAAATTGGCTCTCTCCTTGTATATTTTTAAGTGTAAGAAAGAGTAAATTTATGTCTCACATATGCTTTACTTGTCGATAATGAAACAGGCAATAAGACTAATAGGCTTTCCATCGCGGGTTGCAAATGTTGATTAAATGTTATTGATGAAACATAAATATTGTTATAAGATATTAATAATTATTGTTTTTAAATCAAAAATATATTAAATGTTTTTTTGAAATTTCACCAATCCGACTTTTTTTTAACGTTTTTTCATGTACTAACGATGTAATGTTAACATCTGTGGTGCATCAACACAATACAGGGGGCCTAATATGGCTGCGTTTGTCGCGTGACAACATGTGGATAAAACATCCTTCACTTTTTGACACGTGTATAAGTACGAGAGTGACGGAAGCTTAATCCATATTTTGTCTTGCAATAAACGCCACCATACTAAGCATGCAGGTATTTTGCGATTTTTGTGCTATCCCCTTTCTTATCTATCTGTATTCTATATACCTATTTCATCTTGTTATAGATAAACAAAATGTTTTAAGGTCTATATCGAAGCTATGCTATGCTAGTATGTTAACAACAAATATTTAGTAATACAACTATGTATTACAAAATGAACCTTCAAAGTCCTTAAAATAAATGATTGTTTATCGAAAACGTACGTCAGCTCCTAGACTAACATTAACCTACCTATTCCAGTACGGGTAGCACAAGTTGTATTTTCTCGCTTGTCTCGCATAAGCGTCTCTAGTTACAAACTAGATTTATTTATTTCATTTATTTATTCAATTAGACACACTAACAGTTGCACAAACAAATACAAATATAAAAGATAGGTACAAAGAAAATAGTCCTGTTTGTGTACCAAATGCAACAGTATTAGCACAGTTAGGGATGAATAAAACTAAAACTACATAAGAAAACTACAATTAATAATAAGTTTAATGCAATTTGTTTTCTTACAACTGCCACGGAATAAGTATTAACGTATTAATTAGTACAAGTAACTGCCAGCCCTGCGGAGTGAGCGGAGTCAGTAAAGCTCATGGCGGGCGAAATAATACATACTCTCGCGGCGCAGATTTAAGCTGCATTTTGCCTCGTTAGGGGCGCCCCCACTATCGATCGCAGAAATGTAACCAAGGTCACTTCCGGCCGTGCACTTGTTTTATTATCGTTAACGCGTTCTGTTTAGGTTTAAATTCGCATGTTTGCTGTCACGGAGTGTCGCTTCTGTACTTGTACTATTACTTATTCTGTGACAGAGCTCGTGTTTTATATTTGTTAATCAATGGATTCCACGTAGAAGCAAGATAACTTAAATTCCTATTCGCGATTAATATAAAAGTTTTGCGTTATATGCCTTCTGATCTCAACTTACACGAACCATTCTTCTGAAATAGTAGCCATAGCAACCTACGTTAAGGTCTATTGGTTTACCTGCACACAGATAGTTTGATGACCTTCATTGAGCTTTTGCCTCTTGCCTACAAAATAGCTATTGTTCACGTATCCAAAATGCGAATCTAAGGCGGCTTTGGGTTCTCCTGAAACAAAATGCTCGCTAGACATATTTAACGTTAAATACTTGACGTTAGACATAGGTTAACGTTAAATGCTTAAACGTTTAAACTAGCGTTGGTCATTATAAGACCAAAATGACCATTGATTTGGCTTACAATACATCAAAAATGTATAAGGATACAAAATATCCCTATATGTGTCTGTGTGTATAAGTGTCAGGAAACAGTCCGTCATGTTTCAGGCTCGTTAGGAGTCCTTCAGCGGGAAGTGTTTAAGCGGGCTTGATTCCTGATTAATTATGGTTCAAGAACAAGATTTGATGTGAAGGTGCAAAAAACTAAAAAATCAGTTTAAACATGTGACGTAAAGATTATACCCCACCGGTAGTTCCTGAAGTAAAATGTATGACTGCCCCCTCATCGGGCCCCACCTGACAGCTGTACCGCGCCGCGTCTCCTACTTTTGCCACCAAAGAGTTGAATGTAAAGGTGCCTCTGTAAAATACATAACACGATTGGGTACTAAGAGGAAAATCAGCATGGGCAATCTTTTTGCCAAATTTTTAAAACAACTTCAACTTCAAAATATGTAACTTACGGCAATCTTTCCCTGTCACATGAAATTATAGACTTCAAACTAGGAAACTTTTTTGACTGTATAGATCCAGCTTTATCCTTATGAACTTCTGGAACCATTTCCTCCAACAGTTTATAGTAATTTCTTTTATCAAGAGTATTTCCTATAATAATCGCTTTTAGTGCAGTTTTCTTAATACAAAAACTTAATTCCGGTTTTTCATATATAGGGTTCAGCAGTACCTGGTAGAGATAATAAATTGGAGTTAAGGTCACAAACTTAATAGGTTATGATGGTGGTATTTTAAAGACTATACAAAATCCATACTGATGTGAGTCCGGCCCTAGCAGCTGCGACCAGAGTCACGATCCACTCAGCGTTGTTGTGAGACCAGATTCCGACCATGTCACCTTTCTCTAATCCCTGTTCTCTGAGAGAACAGGCTAATGCGTCAGCCTGCAATAAAAATATTAAAATAATAGTATGTTTCATAATAAGCTAAACCATTTTAAGACATTTGATAAGACCGTTTTATTACTATCGATATTTTCGTCAGGCAATAAGTAGATAGGTACCTAATTTTTCGTAATAAAAAAGTAACCTAACCTAAACGTTCAAAAGTTTTATAGTTATCACGTTTTAACTGCTGATTGCAACAAATTGTATCCTTAAAAATAAGTAATACATTTGTTTTGAATCTTGATCTAAGCCACTTAGCATTTCTTTCGTTCAAACACTTTGACTCTTTGTCCTGTTTTTTTTGCTGTTCTCAACCAAGGCATCTTGTCTCAAAAATTGGTGCAATGAAACAAAATTTCGAAATCGTGCAACGAATACTTTTTAATATAGACAAAAAAGAAAGGAACAGCTGCTGTTCTTCAAGGCGAACTAAATTCGATTAAATTTTGCACTCATCCTACATTGCAAATTTAGGATGTGGGGCTAAGTTATTTTATCATTTTATTGAAGGTGTCAAAAAATAGACCCTTTACTTGACAAATATACGCTCTCATTACTGAACCTGATTTACTTTAAGTTGTCTGTGGCTTATATAGTCAAGAGCAACGAAAACTGGTCATTTAGTACAGAATTTCCATAGACAATTACCCGTTTTAATTGCTTCTGAGTTTAGTTAGTTCAACGAAAGCGATTGGAGCTCGATATATTTTTGAAATGTTACTTCTATCACATAAGTTTTACTTTTTGTAGTTTGGTAGCCTTACTTTTACTAAAAGCTGGTCATAGGTCAACGTGACATCATCATAAACGGAGCGAACTGCGACTCTCTCCGGGAAGCGGTGAGCAGTGGTCTCCACAGCTTGCCCGAATGTAGTATAGGTCAACGGTTCGCAGCCTGGATGGTGAAGGTATGCACTTGACACCGCACGACTGAAAATACATGAGGTCTTATCATTAACCCAGATACTACACATGAGTACCTACTTAAATAATATTCCATGCATTGTTGAGAGATTGCGAGACCGACCAAGGTAAACACATAATATAATATAGAACTTATAGTCATTTACATCATAATCTTCTCAATACATGAAGGCAATCAAATATATTTTGTTTTTAAATGTTTTAAAAACAATGAACTGACTCCAAATTATTAAGAACTGCCGCTGACTTTCCAAGGATCCCATAATCAGACCTTGACTAAGTTCAATAGAGACTAACCCTGAGATATCCAACTCATGGAAAAAAGAATCATCAAAATCGGTTTACAATTGGCGGAGAATTCGAGTAGCAGACAAACAAAAAAAACAGTACACAGTAACTACTTACCTTAAAGTTTTGTAAATATTTGGCGAAACGGTCACAAGAGTCCTAAACATGTTGATAAACAAGTTGTCTTATGTGACTACACTCTCGTACACGTACATTAATTAGGTAGGGATCGATCCACTAACGAGCCCGAGCACTGATCACTATACGTGTTGATAGAATCTTGTTTACTTAAAGAATAGATGTAAAATATGTGCGGTTTACTTTGTGATAATCAACGTAACACTAAACATAACTACACTAGCTCTGTCAGTATCCGCGGCTGTGGCCTGTTACGAGATACGGTATCTCGTGCTCAGTTGCGATCTTGCGGTCCGTAAGCATTCGCATACTAATGTAGGTAAAGTATGTACTTACCTAGTCAATACGTTTATTTTCTGATCTCGTTAGTTATCCCGCTATATGCTAATTGGTCTCAAAAGGCCATTAAATATGTTATGATAGGGTGAAGTAAAATAACGCAGAAGTCAGCGTTTATTATTCTGGTAAATGACTTGTATTTCTCAATATTATCAAATACTTTATAAGTTTGAATCATCCTTGCTATTGAGATTTATTATAACTGGGGCGTTATTATGACATAAAATAAGTAATAAGTCTGATTACGCTCTGAGAAAAGGACTAAGCTATGGAACTGCGGTTGCAGACCCACCGTACCCCTCGGCCGTACTACTGGTGGTATTTTGACCAATTATTATTATTAAAATTGAATTTGACGGAGTCGACGGAGCTCTGCTATCGCAGAGCTCCTACTTCTAGGTAGTTTGGCCCTCCGGGCCTGCTGAAGAACTAACATAACCTAAACCTACCTTATATTTATGATACTAATTTTGGTCAGTGGTAAGGTTTAGTGGTAGGTGGGTCTGCACCCTGGAACTGCCATAGCTCTGTCCTTTACGCTCACAGTAAAATGAACTGCTTAGCTAGGTCTAATAACCCCCCTGTTTGGCTTACAACTTGCCATGTATTTGTGGCCTTGGTTATTTCTCTGTACAAGTTTGTCTGGAAAAGATCGCTATTTAGCGGTAAGACCACCTGATGTTTACCTAAAATTATAATGTCCGTGTTCTGTTTTTATGGTGTTGAATAAAGCGTATTTGCATTGTATTTAACTTCCCATTTTACCAAATATATCATTATTTTATTCATAGTCTTCATGATACACAAAAAAAGTAAGAAACGAATTCCAAAATATAATACTATACCATAACAATTACCACGACCATTATCTTTCGATTGTTCTGATTTCTAAGTCAAACAAGTGGCATTCCGTTTTATTTATTTAATCCGTTTTTCTTAATTAAAATAGTTGGTATCTCTATTGCTTAGTACATCTTGCTCTTATTATAGTTGGGTCAATCATCCTAGATGTCTGTCCAGCTCTTAATAATATAACCAAGTAAGTACTTAATTGCTACTTTAATTGTTTATACATTCCAACTTTGCGACGACTTAAAATTTTCTATCACCACATTTTATCATGTCTTGCTTGATTATATAGCTTAAGTAAAGTAAAACTTAAAAATATAACCGTTTAGAGACACAACACTGTTTCAGTGTGCTAGTGCACAGGGACCAGAGACCAAGTATTAGGCCGTTACGAAAAAGCAACCTATTCAAATTAAGTACTTAAACTAATAATAAAACTCAAATGTAAAGCTAAAGTTTTCCGGATTCAATCATGTCTCGCAGCTTATATTTCTGTATCTTTCCGGATGTTGTCTTGGGGAATTCCTCCGCGATCTTCAAGAGTCTGGGAATCTTGAACTTGGCCAGGCGGCCGGCACAGTGGCGCTGGACGTCCTGCGCAGTCAAGGCGGCGCCTGCGCGGAGACGCACCACGGCGCACAGCTCCTCGCCCAGCCGCTCGTCTGACACTCCCACCACCTGCAGCGAGAATAGGAATACCTTTATAAAACTCGCGTGTATTCATACTATTATGCTATGCTTTTAACCTAGGTGGTAGCGACCCTGGATCTAGCTGGTAGTGAGTCTTGGATGTTTTATAATAATGTATTTAAAATAGCTAAATAAGCTATGGGTACCTACTAGGCAACAATAAATAAAGAATACTTATATACATATAGTAAATTCTTGCTTTCATCATTCAAATATTTTGCCCATACCAGGAATCGAACCCGGGACCGCGCTTCGGGGCAGGCACGTCTATATAAGTATGTTTATCGTTCCCTAGTACCCATTGTACAAGCCTAGAGCTTAGTTTTGGTCTAGGTTTATTTGTGTAAGATATATATTTTCTAATCCCACGTAGGACAGCCATCGCCTTAAATACCCACTTGAAAGGCCAGCTCGCAGAGGAGTGCAGGAGTATAATTGTAAGACACTGTTGTTATAAACAAAGACTTATTACTTTAGATACTACGGTACCCCTACAAATGGCAAATGGCTACAATTGGTCCTTTACTGCTGAGAGTCGTGAGTGAGACTAGACATTATAAGAATTGCAGCCTGCTCACGATTAACTTGATGTTTTCTGTTACAAATGCTGTTTTGTTTTAATTTATGAACGACACAATCAAAGT
This sequence comes from Acleris holmiana, assembly GCA_949316455.1. Taxonomy (NCBI): domain Eukaryota; kingdom Metazoa; phylum Arthropoda; class Insecta; order Lepidoptera; family Tortricidae; genus Acleris; species Acleris holmiana. The sequence goes on along the minus strand of OX438765.1, from coordinate 10,666,943 downwards.
GAAATAAATACTGGCAGTTTTAATGATAATACTAAAAATAAAATAAACAACTATAGCCAGCGCTGCTAAGAAACTCAGTAGGTTGCTTTTACCTGACTTTCGACAATATCGGGATGGGTATTGAGTAAGTCTTCGATTTCTTTAGGGGCGATGTTTTCTCCTCCTCTCACTATGATGTCCTTCAGTCTACCCACGATACGCCCATAGCCGTCCTCGCTTAATACGAATTTATCACTGAAAGTAAAATAATCATGACACATAATCCTTATTATGAAGACTTTGTAGTCTTACGCGCCTCTGAACCGGAATTTTGGAATTAGGAATTTATGAGCCGAGTCGTTATTTGACGCATGCTTTTTGGGAGAGGACGTACTTAATTCGTAAACAAATTTAAATTTTAGGCTGACATTTCTCAAGAAGTGTGTGTGTGAAGTGTGTTTGAATAAAGTTCTGGGGCAAGAGGGCCATATCTTCAAAGATATGGCCCACTTGGCCCAGAACTTTATTCATGAGGGAAAGGCCATATCCAATAGTAGCACGTATTATGTATATCTACCTACTCTTTAAGTATATGCTTTACATAATACGTGCTACCCGTGACTGCTATTAGGTTACGAGTACTCTGTACATACCTAAAAACAGACAAGAACCTCTATCTAAAGCAGCCCATCACAGTTTCTTCCTAGCTTCATGTTTCCCTTTTTCATATCATAACCTCACATGGAATTTAACTTATTTTCACTCTCACTCAGTATCACAGTTTAAAACAACTATTTTGCATCAACTTGATGATTTGCTTGTAATGTACCTTGCTTACCCAGTATGAAGCCAGCCGTCTGCTCCTAAAGTCTGCCTGGTCTTCTCAGGTTCTCCCCAATATCCCATCATGGTACTGTAACCCCTCACAAGTAGCTCTCCAGGGCTGCCAAACGGAACCGCCTTCCCTTCGTTGTCGACTACCTTCGATTATACAAGTCACGTGATTACAGGCAAATCATTACTCATTTTTTGTAGAAGATTGAAGTAAATCAGTAAAAACTAGTACTGTTAACTGTTAGCCATTGAGAAGTTCCAATGGCCACCCCGCCTCTGTCATTATATCAGCTTGATGATACCATATCATAGTATTGTCTTCGGAATCACATACGAGTTAGTATGCATAATTTCCAGTCAATCAGACCATAAGAAGTAGGTAAATATAAATTCGACTTCCGAATTGGTATGGCATTTTTATTCATTTAGTTATTATCGAAGTTACAAATGAAGATAAGAAGTCGTATTAAGAGTCCACTACCTCGCCCACACAAGAAAAAAGGGATGGCTTTATGTGCTTCCGCCCCAAGAACATGAAATAGAGATAGTTTGCATGCGCCTTGATTACAGCGTCATGCGTTACTTTAAAACAATAATTATGAAAAAATGGAATTACCTACCAGGATAAATAAGTTATAAGTACTCAACTATTGTATCAAAAATCATCGATATAGATAGATCGTAGGATTTCAAAGATCAACAAAAAAAAGGTGTCATGTTTGAAAAATAAAACCATCGACGATATTGTTTCTAGTCGTGTTTCACGTTTAACAGTCTCAAAAAATATGACCAAGCTTAAAAAACTTTTCCAAATAACAGACACATTCGTTATGATTATTGAGATCCAGGGGGTTATTATGACAGGTGTCCGAGTCAGTTAATGCCGAAAGTTGTTCCTTCCTAAATAAGGATTTTTCATACATAAGGTTTAAAAAAAGGAACGAGTTAATAGCCAATTAATTGATCAGCATGTTTGGTTATTTACTGTAAGTGTTGATTGTGTACCTATGAATAAATAAATAAATAAATAAATAAATAAATTAAATGTCTCTGAGCGCGACCTTAACCTGTAACGAGCGCCCGCGTCTATAAAGACAAAACGGTTCCATTGCATAGCGTGTGGAAATAAAATAATACGCTACAAGATACTTACAATTCCATGCGTGAGGTTATGTTAGTGCGAATAATAAATTCCGAGCGGTTGAGGTTTGCAAAAATAACGTTACCTTAGTTTCAATGTGATCTTGTATGTAGCCGACCGTCTCGGCGACCAGCTCGGTGCTGTCATCGGGCAGTGATTGAAACACCGCTGCAGTGGTCTCTGTCATGCCGAACAAGCTCTGTAAAATGCATATGTGCATTTACTCATTCATAACATAACGTCTTCATTCCCAGAGTAGGGTAGGCAGAGCTACAGAAAAACCAACAACTCTAAAAAGACTTGTGTGTGATTCTGTAACTACATTTTGCACAATCAGGTGAAGAAGTTTACTAGTGTACTAGTGACAGGTTGAAAGCCAATCGCCTAACAGTACTACAAGCCTTGATTCCCTTAGTTGCTTCTTGCGACACCCACGGGAGGACATGGAGTGGTACTATTCTAACCCGGCAACCACACGGGGTAAGAGTATGTGCATTAACTTTTTTTTAGCCTTTTCAACGCTATGTCAAATGCAAAAGACGTCACTTAAGCTAAAAACCATAGCGGATGTCAACCTTGCCTCACACTCAGGTCTATTTTGCGCTGGCAATCATGACGGAAAAGTCGTTACGTTAAAGGCGCTGAACCAGTGGTGCGGATATATACGTCAATGGAGTTGAAAAGGCTAAATCCTTTTAAATCAATAACTATTTAGATACCTTTGTATACCTTTATACTACAAGCCATAATATATGTAAAAAAGAAGTTGCCTCTAAAAGTTCCCAAAGTACTACCAACCACCAATTTCTATGCAACAAAGTTTATGTATAGTGTTTGTAACTTCGTGCTAATACTATTCTTACCTTTGACTGTACAGTACATCTTGTTACAGTGAACGGAATATGAACCAAGTCCATCTGGCAGACTAAACAGGCCAAAAAATAACAGACCCGCTTGTAAAAATTAGGTCTTTGCTCCACATGGGTTTGTATAGAATTAAGTTTATTATAGTCCTAAGAAATATTTTGATACTGAACTGTCACTGTGTTCATTCCAGCTGACTTGTCTTATTTAGTAAACACTTTTATAACCCCAAAATGCTCCCTTTTTGCCCAAAACTACAATTTTCTCATAAAAAAAACCATCCATGATGAAATATCAGGAAAATAGAGTGCGAAATTTGGTCTCTAGTTGCTTTATTCACTAGAAAACGGCCATTTAAGCCAAAAACTATGCATTTGAGGTTATAAAAGTGTTTACTAAATAAGACAAGTCAGTTGGTAAGGATTTTACCTTTTATCTAATTGTATCATTTAATGATCATTACCGAAACAATTTCAGCCTTCAGATACTGCTTAATATCCCTGACAAGCTGAGGACTGCAGGGCGCCCCGGCGTTAAGAGCGCAGTGCAGACGCGGGCTGGCGCCTTGGGCCCGAACCAGAGTCACCAGATCCACAAACATCGTTGGGGTACCGTTAATAATCGTACATCTGTCAGGGATGACATTACTGTGAGCCTGAGTTGAAATGAGTATCAACTGGGTCTCGTTTTAAGAGTGCACTGCGTCTGTTTTTAATACGAGACACATATGTTGTAAAAAGATAGCAACAATACTAAACCTATTCATTCTTATGATATTCGCATTGCATCAATCATCGCCCTGTCAATGCCCTACAAATATACCTACACTCTACCCGTCTGTATGTCCGTTATTTTTGTTGTATCACAACAGAAGATTTAAATTGGGTTTGATTATATCACAAGCCCTGAAAAAATCCAACAAATACTAAAAAAATATCAAGTGTGAAAGGGAAATCCAATAGAATAATACCTACTGCGCGGCTGTACGGAACCCATGGTGCACGAGTCCGACTCGCACATGACCTGTTTTTTAAGGTTTCCCTAGTAATTCATGCGTCTTATCAAATCAAATCAAATCAAAATGTTTATTCAGTAAATAGGCCCCCTTGAGTGGAACGATCAAAATAACAAGGTTTTGCGGAGAACGCTAAGGTACCTACTTCTCAGAGAGCAAAGCCTTAAGAGTGGCGGTAGTGCTGTAGGTGGGTGCCGCCAGAATGAGCGTGGCACCGTGGCGCAGGGCGGAGGCAACCGTGATGATGGAGCCAAGCGCGTGGAACAGCGGGGACTGGAACAGATTTAGGATACAAGTTGACTTGAAATGAAATCACAGATTTTTGGCAAAGTCGAAGAAAAGACCGAACGTCGAAAGATCGCGAAACAGTCGAGGCTTTTTTTATAATTTAGAACTTGATACTCGTAGTTTGCCTGTTTGTCTAATGAAACTGTTCTAGTACTGCATATATAAAGAAAGAAAAGACTACCCGAGGACTATGCTAAGATCAACCTTCTAGAGAATCTCTTAAATAACTCTTCAGTATTACGCTCATTGCGAAGTAGTGAAACCGCTATGAGTACAACAAACATTTTGTAACTTACCTGAACACAAACTATTTGATGTCCTTGGTGAAAATTTTGCCTCCTACCCATGAAGTAACTATTATTTACTACGCCAAAATGCGAGTCCAAGGCTGCTTTTGGATCACCTGTAAAACAAGTTTTATAACTTTTTTCCTCATAAATAGCTTTTATTTTTATAGATACATTCATAATATCACGCCTTCATTCCCAGAGTGGGGTAGGCACAGCTACAGAATTACCAACAACTCTAAAAAACTTATTGTTAATTTTGAAAGAAAATAGAGTTAACCGTTCTGTATTTAGTGAAATTCACGTTCTAACATCATCTCTTCTGTATTAACGATCGCCCATACCGACGCGTAAAATATGGTGACGTTGCGTAAACAAAACAATGGGTCATACTAATTACATGGCGTCAATTTCGACGAACCGTAACTTATGCACCGTTAAGCTCCGGTGTGGTCGCTCCTTTATCTAGCATGCATATCACACCGGCAATTTACCAGCAAAGCGTTCGCTTGGCCCTTAATTTACCCGTAGTCCCCGAAGTGAAATGTATGATGGATCCATCGTCTGGTTCAACTTGGGCGCTGTACTGCGACGCGTCTTGCTTATTCTGCACCAGGGAGCCATAAGTGAATGTCCCTCTGTAAAACACGACATAAAAATTAACAAATGAAAACCTAAATGCTACTAAAACCATCCATTGACATAGAGCCAAATTGCTCATTTTAATATTTTTCTGCTTCTGAAGATCACCTTACGCACGTCGATGACGAACATATACGTATTATACGTGTAAGCTTACATATTACCAGAGAAGTATACAAATAGTACGTAAGCGAACTCAAATTATTTTTGTTACTTTTGTGAATGCTTACTTGCGCTAAATGTGGTTACAGAATTATCAACAAGCCTTTTTAGAGTTGTTGGTATTTCTGTAGCTCTGCCTACCCCACTCTGGGAATGAAAGCGTGATATTATGTATGTTAATGACTTTCCCGGGATTTCGGAGTTTATTATTAATTAATTATTATTTTATAAAAATACCATTCTTATTATGAACTGTTAAAACTTGTCATGTTCCAGACAATAAAAGAAACAATTACATATGGCTTCTATAGCTTCATCTCTTTACTGGCTGGAATTGTAATGGTATATAATTTTGCTAATAATTACATAGGTACTTACATAGTTTCTAAGCAACCAACAAGCGAGTGGTTATGAGATTCAGTCTCGTGTTTTTTTTTTCTCGAACTCTAATGAGATAATGATTGTGAACTTTGACTTTTTAACTTACGGTAGGGCTTCTTTGTCACACGTGATAATAGTCTTCAGGAAAGGAAATTCTTTAGATTTTATAGAACCAGCTTTATCCCTCCGCACTTCGGGTATTAATTCTTCGATTAACTTGTAGTAGTTTGCTTGTTTCAAAGTATCGCCTATAATGATAGCTTTCAGTTCAGTTTTGTTGATGCAATACTCTAATTCGGGTTTCTCGTAAACGGGGTTCAAAGCTACCTGAAAAATGATATTTTGTACACAGCTGCATTCACTTACGTGTCTTACTATTGTGGAGAACTCTTATAGTGTCACAAATTTATTTGAGACGGCGGTGGAACAGTCGCTGTCTTTGATACATAATATGTTTTATGTACGATGGCAGCATAGTTCCGGTTACTTAGTGGTACTGCCCCTACCTTGGACATACATCTTACAGTAAAATCGTATTGAAATGTGTGAATAACATCCGAGATTCCGTACCGAAATGAGGCCGACTCTCGCAGCTGCGACCAACGCGACGAGCCACTCGGCGTTATTGTGGGACCAAATTCCCACCCTGTCACCTTTCTCCAAGCCCTGGGTTCTTAAACAACAGCCTAAAGTGTCAGCCTGCAATTGAAAAAACATGTTTGTTTTAACTGTGGTACCATTCCCTTTCATCCTTTACACTTATTACCGCTTGCGCCCTAAGTTCGCTAAAGTTGTTTTTTTTTAATATGGACAGTAATAATGATTCTAACTATTTATTTTTTATGAGCTTTCCGCCCGCGACTTGTCTGCGGAGAGCCAGAGCTTAAGTTAAAGGATGTAGCCTTAACATCAATTTCCACGTTTCTAACTCCAAAAACCGGGCAAGAGCATGTCGAATCATGCTCAGTGTAGGGTTCCAAAGCCGTTAGTACTACAAACATAAAAATCAACAAGTACTATTTAAAGTCATTTGGTGCCACCTTAGATGATTTTAATAGGTATAACACTTTAATCGCCTGAATCTCAAGAACCAATGATGTCTACTTAGTCGTGATATTTTCCTTTTAAATTCGTTAAATGCGCTTTAATTTAAGATTTTTTTCCTGATTTTTAGTATTTGTAGTTTTGGCTGTAGGGGTACACACTTAACTCTAACAAAAATTAGCGCTTTAAAGCTTAATATTTCATAAACACATCCCTTACTCGAACAATTGTTTACATAATCCCGTAATATTATTAAAAGACCTATTCAATGACACCCCACACTATGGGGTGGACTAGAAAAAATAATACATCCGCACGTTACGTATAGGGGAGGTACAGTAAAAAAAATGTTATTCACCATTTATTTTACCACTTTGTTGGCGTGACTAATATGTGTATTCGTACCAAATTTCAGCTTTCTATTACTAAGAGTCTCTGAGCTAGGCTGCGGTCGGACAGACGGACGGACGGACATGGCGAAACTATAAGGGGTCCTAGTTTGACTACGGTACCCTAAAAAGGAAAAACTTCCATACAAACTTTCACCCCCATTTTACCCTTAGGGGTTGAATTTTGAAAAGTCCCAAAACGACGCCTTTATAAAAAAATCAAAACCATCTCAAAATTCCAAATTCCTAATTCCTATCTTAAGCGGTTTGGGCTGGACGATGATGAGTTAGTCAGTCAGTCAGTCAACCGGGACGTGGCCTTTTATATATGTATATAGAAGATCATATGCCAGCTTATTAACTATCGAGTCCCAGAAGTATTAAGATTTCAAATAAGAGACTATTTTTCTAGGATATATACACAGAAACTCCTGTCTTAATAGCGGAGGAACGGGATACTAATGGTTGGATAAACCTAGCTACCGAGAAGTGCTTGAAGAGAATGAAGTCCAATAGGTAATTAATACTTTTAATTAGATTAACAATATAAAATGAAACGAGTTACTTGTGTCAACAGCTGTTCGTACGTTAGCGTTATGTCCTCATAGATGGAGCGGACGGCGACCCTCCCAGGAAAACGGTGAACGGTAGACTCCACGGCCTGACCGATGGTGGCATAGGTGAATGGCTCGCACCCAGGGTTGTTCAAATAACTGACATTCGACACCGAACGGTTAATGAGTCTGAAACAGGAAAAGTAATCATAGCCAGTAAATTCATTTTTTATGACATGACGACGACCAGCGAGGCAGGCCACGGTAAGTGGATCTCTAAAGCCAGATTGCAATCTTACGATAACGATCTCAAGACTGCAAATGTGTTGCCAACCCTGAGGACTTAGATGAAATCCATAGTAATAATTTAATTTTACATAAGTAATTATTTGGTACCTAATTATTTGGTTAGAAGTTATAAGTAATTATCAAAAAGTATGTTGGATGTAATTTATAAGTACTAGTTTTTCGTACACCGCTTCAATTACGATGGCTTACACATTTGTTAAAAATCATATAAAAAATAGGACTAGGTTTAAGGGGAATGAAACGTTACCTAGGTACTACAGCATTTTGCATAGAAATCTTCAGCCTCACTATCCTCTTAAACGCAATCAATCCACATGACTCTGCTAAAGATAATTTTCTCAAGTAAACCATCACTGGTCTGATGAGCTACCTTTTCCAGCCGCTGGTTGTTTCATTCATGTACTTATAAAATGAAACAAATAACGTTACTGAAGTCAAAGACGTTCAATTTATATAATTATGGAAAAAGAGCGTACTAGTACGTCACTTGTATCCGTAATCCTAATCGTAACCCGGTGCGCGTTGATTGAGGACCGCTGCGCCGAGGTCAATGTATAGTCGACCAAGATAGTCTAGTCTTTTATTATTTAAGTAGCTTAGTAGGTTCATTGTTGATTTTTATTTATTTGTACCCATTTGTTCGATTTAGCTGTATTTTCTAGGTATTTAATTAATAAGTGAATTTCTTGGTCGCCTATTAGGTACGTAGTTATAATATCTTACCGAATTTGTCTGCCGAATATGTTTTTTGAAACAAAAGCTCCTTTATTAATCCACATTTTTAACTGCCAGTCTTTTGGTGATTTTGTATAAAAACACATACACTCCGACGGCTAAACAAAACTCTGTAGCCACAAACACACAATCAACAATTGATACAATGAATACTGCAACAATTTATTTATTTTGACTTGCAAAAATATTTAAATTATTCACTTTGCAGTAACAACGTTTTCGAGCTATGAATCACTATGAATTTTTGATAATACTACACCACTGAAAACGATTTAAACTCGACGATTATTTAAAGAATTGTGAAAGAACGCCTTTACTAAATTTAATAAATTATTGACACTACACAGTACTTACCTACTAAGTTATTTTGAAATTAAACTACGAGTTTGTTTATTTTTATTTAAATTAGAGAAACGAGTAACAAAGTTAACCATGTTCTACAACAAAGCGATAACGTTTTGGGCGATATAGCTTTTATCTTTGTTATCTGTACCAAATGAGTTTATATAATTTATGATAAATACCCATAAGTGAGACAGAAGCCGATCATATCACTCCGTCATCTTCAATTAAATAGCTCTGCTATATCTCGGCGTTTCACTGACAGACAATCATACTAATATTATAAAAGTGAAAGTGTATCTGTTCGCCTGGCTATTACCTCTTCACACTTAAACTGCTAAACCGATTTAGATGAAAATATGTATGGAGATAGTATGACTCCCGGGAAAGGACATAGGATAGTTTATATCTCAGAAAATTGTACAGTTCCCCAGGGAGCAGTGATAAAAGACTTAGACGCGGACGGAGTAGCGGGCAAATAACGAAAAAGGCTTAGATCCTCTGTGGTGTAGGTAAAGGCAAATGATCGTGAGGAAACGTCCACATTCGAACAGCTGAGGGTATAAAGATCCTAAAGGGCTTGAAGTGTATCCGAAAGGGCCCATCTGTAAGATAAGATTAGACAAAGACATCCCCTCCCCTAACAAGTAAATAAATAAAGACTTACCGATTTCTCCCGAATAAAATAGTTGTTGATATAACCGCCGCATTTTTAAACAACATGTCTAATCGTGATGATAAAAAAATACCTAATGTATTTTCCTGTCCTATACAAAACACTGTTATCACTCGCACACGATGACGGGTAATGGAACACAGACTGATAGTTAAAATGCTTAATGTTTGTGAATATAATTATTATTACTTAGGTAGGCGGTTACACGCCAAACATAGGAGCCATCAACAAGTAAATATTGGTAATGCTGCTAGCCAATTTATGAATGTACTGCGTTTCTGTTACATCTCGCAGAAGTCGTCCACATAGTCGCGTGGCGTTTGGTCACTCAACGGTGTCTCTACGTAGGTAGCTCGTTCGATCAGTCAGTCAGATCAGTGGACTGTATATTTTATGGTTAATGGCTCTAGTTACACGATTCTAGTTAAAGAATCAAAGTTAAACTGATTCTAAACAAGGTTCGAGGTTCGAGAATGAGCGAGGTTCGACAATGAGCGGGGTTCGAGGATGAGTTCTTCCTTGCGGTTCGTGGTTCAGTTGCTAAGAAGTTCTCTCCAATTTTGCTCCAATGTTCGTCCGAATGTTCGTTCGGAATGTTCGTCCGAATGATCGTTCGGAATGTTCGTCCGAATGTTCGCTCGGAATGTTCGCTCGGGAAGTTCGCTTGCTCGGGTTCACTTTTGCTCCTTTGGGTTCCTCTAGTGTTCACTCTTCAACTGCTCCTACTGCTACTACTGCTCTACTGCTACTACTGCTACTACTGCTCTACTGCAACTACAATGACTGTTTTTTTTTTTTGAGGGACCTACGTAGTTCGCCTTTGATGGCTTTGACTACTTCGCCGGAGAGAGGGCGGACTCCCGATGGGAGTCCACGCTGTAAATGGGTTTTTACACTAGCATGCCTAAGGGCGCCCCTATTGGGCCGACCTCGGACTTAGGACGCTAGGGGAGAATTTCAATCGAATTGGTTTTATGCTACCAACCAACGCTTCGGAAATTTTACGTTAGACCAGACTGAGAAGAAGCGTCGAAAGAAACTCCATCTGGGTGTCGATTTTGTGAGTTAACCGGTACCGGTAACGGTAAACGGTATAATGAACATGCGGAACTCTTGGTATATCGTTTGTGAACAACGAAAAGAGAATTGGGGAGAGAACAGAGCCCTGCGGGACTCCGGCTCGGATGGGCTACAATGACTGAGGGTGTGTTCCGGTATACGAGTATATACCCCCAGGCTTTACCGTTAAGTGAGCCGTTTGCACACGGCACCAATTCGCTCTTTTTTTGTGTTCGAGATCCTCTATGAATTATACAACTTTAATTTTTCTTTCTAGAACCTGCCTATCGATTTCTTTATCAAAGAGTGCATATTAAAGCTTAGGTTGCCGCCCGTCTATATGTATATGTCCTACCACTGTAACATCCTTACTTTCCCGGTAGTAGGACATTCAGTAGCTTCGGGAGGGCCCAATCCTAGTTTATTCCTGATTGGAACCCTCCCATGCTTTTGGAGAGTACCCGACCTTCAGGACCAAGGTTAGATATGAAGCCGGATACCTCGGGGATCACAATAAAACAAACATGGTCTTTATAGGTTATGGGAACGAGCGGCAATAAAATAAAAGGTTCACATTCCATAAAACGTTACAAAACTTGACTAAAAATCTTATGAAATAGTTACGCAATACGCTAATTCGAATCTAACAAGATTCTATTAGCTTAAAAAACGAAAGCGAGCGATCCGTCTGTAACAATGGTGTTTCTTTCCACGCGAGCAACTATCGTTGCTTTTTCTCCCAGAAACCGTTTATAAATCAGTCCCACGAGAAACCGAATGAAATCTTACCGCGAGCTCTACGATTGAACTATCATAATAAGAGCCAAGTACGTAAGTAAGACTAGTGTCATCGAACGAGAAAGCCAACACTTTGTTTTCACTATTCGAAGACGGAGGAACGCTTTCCGTATCAACTATACACCGTTGACACTGTTGTAAGGTTTTACGTTTCTATAGTTCAATGTTTGTAGGTATACTTTTAACATTATTTTGTAACCAAGTAAGGACGTAGCACGACGCGTTGCTCTAGTTCGTACTGTTTAATTTTTAACACCACACTAAGTATCAAAATAATATGAGTGCCGTATTGCCTCGGGGTGGTCTATCGTCCTACACTACCAAAACGTAATATCCAGAATATCAGTAACATTAAATTTGAACCTTAATACTATGACGATACAGTTTGTTTTTCAATATAAATGTTCTAGTGGCACGTGCTAACTCGGTAGCTAGTGGCTTTGCGATAACAGAGACAATGGCCTTTGTTTGAAAGATTAGGGCTCGAAGCGAAAAATTCACCTGGGAAGATTCATACTATACTAAGAGTCTGCGCTAGCCTGCGGACGGACGGACATGGCGAACCTATAAGGGTTCCTAGTTTAACTACGGAACCCTAAAAAGCCGGTCAAGTGCGAGTCGGTCTAGCGCACCGAGGGTTCACATTTTTTTATGTAATTAAAAATTTACGGTTTTCGCAATTTTTCCTTTTTCTGTTCTATAAGGCGTTGCTTCGTACCAAATTTCTGAGTTCACGGGAAGTATAAGAGGTTTACTAGTGTATTAGTGACAGGTTGCAAGCCCATCGCCTAACAGTAGGTACTACAAGCCCTTATTCCCTTAGTCGCCTCTTACGACATCCACGGGAAGACATGGAGTGGCACTATTCTAACCCGGCAACCACACGGGGGGAGGGGGGGGGGGGGAGTTTTATTTGAAGTGATATTTTAAACAACGCGAGTACAACCCTGGCGACAGAAGATTGTAATATTGTGTAGGGAATAAGACCGGTTCAAATAATAAAGACATATCTGTATCCTGACACTTTACATTTTAAACCTACTGACTAAGAGGTTAGGGTTGATAATTCTATGGACATACAATGTAGTTCTAACTTTTTTGTATGTAATCGGCTTGCGGTTACGGACACAATGAAAGATAATAGTCTTGTACACAAACAATGGCCTTTGTGTAGGAAGATCGGCTCGCTAGAAATAATAAAGACTATACCCGGTTTTGATTCCCTTGCGACTGTCGAAAATTTGCGGCATAAACGGCTGTATCTTTTGATTGCGTTGGTTTAGAAGTTTGATTTTTTCATAGCTCCAAGGGACAGTAGACTTGAGTATTTGATATAAATTCCAGCTTGACACCTCCACGCGTTCCTGAGAAAAAGTGTCCTGACAGACAGACAGACGGACGGACGGACAACCAAGTGATCCTATAAGGGTTCAGTTTTTTCCTTTCGAGGTACGGAACTCTAAAAACGTGCCGAAACTTCTAATAATTACAACAGCAAATAGATAAAATAATAATAATTAAAAATAATATTTTAATTTATTTATTTATTCCATCTCCTTTAACTAAGTTAAAATGTTTAAACTATAACTGTGTAAATAGATATGCTTAAATAATAGTAGAACCAGTAATATTACTACAATAGACACAACGATCATCATGATAGCTGGTTGTTGCCTCGATAATATGTGTACTTTACGACTTCCAACCACCATTTCAGCAGCGCAAAATGTGGATTATACTCATGAATTCCTACTTGAGTTTAAAATATATAAGTACTGTTTTGGCCAGCACAGATACTTATCGCTATAAAAGTACTCTTCCCATCACATCCACAACAGCAGAGGAATTGTAAGAGCGCTGCCGGCCTGTGAGAAAAGAGTTGGATGACGAAATAGAAGAATGTGACGATTCCCGTATTTACGACTTAACGATATGATTCTGAAGAAATGTAACATTGAATAGTTTTGTTTTTAAATTTAATGTCTACTCGTAAGAAGTTTCAGGAACTTTGTGGAGTGTGCATTGAACATTACAGTAAAGAATAATCTGATCCACACAAGGGCGACTTTTCTTATAGGCACTGATTTTCATAAGGTGCATCCGATCCTTGTCCGATCACAGTCCGATGTAGTCCCATTTGTATGAGTGGTTGCGAAGTAGATCCAACAATTCGGACTCATCGCCAAATATAATTTCCGAATCGGACGCAGTGCGTAAGCGCCCATAAAGTCGAGAATTCAATGCATATTTTCTTGTTGATTTCTTATAATAATATGATGTCAAAGTTATTATAAGAGTGCTGGTCAAGCCTTTGTACTCCTTCGTATCTGATCATCGCCGTGGCAGAATCGAGGCCGTGGCGGCGCCCCGCGCCCCGCCCCAGCCCCGCCGGCCCGGCGCGCTCCGGAAGTGGCGCGTGGTGGAGCGCACGCGACGCCCCCCCTCGCACACGTCCACCCCTCGTGACGAAACATGCAAATTTCCCTCGACCTCTTAAGGCCACGATACAAATCGAAGGAGGTGGAAATGCGTTCGTATTTCCCCCCAATTTTTTCCCAAACAAGGTCGAGAATGGACGGAGCCAAATAAACTTTGGTGCTGATAAGTCTCCTAAAATGTTTATCCCTAAACAGTTTGCTGTTTGTTCTATATTTTATTTACATAAATCGTGCAAATTATACAAACGAATCCATCGAACATCCGTCGAACATACCTACTTATATAATAAACTAGCAACCCGCCCTCGCTTCGCTTCGGGTTAAAGTATTATATATAAACCTTCCTCTTGAATCACTGGACAAAAAATAGCCTATGTTCATCAGGGATAATGTCGGCTTCTAATGGTTAAATATTTTTTCAAATCGGTTCTGTAGTTTTAGAGCCTATTCGAAACAAACAAACAAACAAATCTTTCCTCTTTTTATAATATTAGTACCTATAGATAAATGTTTAAACATAATGAGCATTCATATCGTTACGGCAGTATTGAACCTTAATCTAATCTTCCATCAATACTTCATAATTTGAAAGTAACTTTGTGTGTCTGTTACACTTTCACGGCTAAACCGCCGAACAGATCTTGGTGAAATTAGGTATTGAAATAGTATGAACCCCGAGGAGGGACATACGGTACTTCATAACCGACATAACCGACTTCTACGCGGACGGAGTCGAGGGCAATAGCTAGTTATATAACTGTACTACTTGTACATATACATTCATTCCATTGACTTTCAGTATTAACAAAGGAAAAGCTTCTTTATAAGTGTGTTTTTTTTTAAACGTACGAATTTGTAAGGAATCCAATGACAAGTTGCACTCGTCCATACTCGGCAGACATTGGCGACGACTGCACTAGTCGTACAATACCTATGTACTCGTATAATATTAACGAATGTGTAACGTTTTGCAGAACGCATTTTATCTAGCTCTAATATTATCACTATTATATTACTCCTATTATAAAAGTGAAAGTTTGTTTGGACGGATGTTCGTTCCTCAATCACGCCAGAACCGCTCAACGAATTTGAATGAAATTTGACTAACAGATAGATAATAGCACAAAGGCTACTTTTTATCCCGGAAATTTGAATAGCGATAACGACTTCCACGCAGACGGAATCGCGGGCAACAGCTAGTAGTTAGATTTAAGTAGACACTTTGATTGTCTGTTCCGTCTTCACGGTCCAACGACTCCACCGGTCGGTGTAAAATTTCGTACAGAGATAGTTTCTACCCCGGAGACAGACATAGGGTACTTTCTTCCGGAAAATCAGACGGATCCCAAGGGAATGCCGATAAACGACTTACGCTAACGAAGAAGTGGGCAAAGATCGAGATCAGTGCGCAAGACATAATGCAAAGTGGAGTACAAATGCTTGTTTTATTAACCCTTGATAAGGCCTCGTTAAATTAAAAATACTTGACCAAAATAAACACAGTCATGGAATCACAAGTCCCTAAAGAAAGAGTAATAATAATATATGTTATATTTCTGGAAATTACAATTGAAAATGTATCATAAAATGTAGGTAGTAAAGTTCAATTTCAGCTTATTGTAATGTGGTAAATATTTATAGAGCCTCTGCCTTATTAAGGGTTAACAATATATTGTTGTGGATAAAGCACTGGATGTTACCTGTGCACATTACTTATTACCTTACTTATAAAATATTAAACATCATATTTAAAGATTGAAAAAAATAATAGTTTATATAAAATAAAAGAAATGGTCTTATCGGTGTTGATAAAAAGGATAAAATGAACATAATATGTATAGCCGAACACAATAGAAAATAACTAAAAGCTTAATTTGAACTACACAAACGTTTATAGTACCTAAGTCATATTTACATTATAAAAACATCAATTTGTAATATTCTAAAGTAGGCAATCACAAAAATATGCGCAATCCTAATTATCTGGTTAAAAGTTATCATGTAGAAACATCCACTCAAAATATAAATACGAATCACTTATAAAATTACATAATAAATCTACAAATGCCCTTCTATTGGGCATATGCCTTGTCGAATAAAAACCGGTCAAGTGCGAGTCAGACTCGCGCACCGAGGGTTCCGTACCGAAGAACAGTATTCCGATTTGAATAGTTACCATTTCATTACATTTACATTTGTAATTTTTTTAGTATTTGTTGTTTTTCTTCAGAGTTTGTACTATACTCTGAGTTTTTTCCGTTTTTACGATACAAATGAAATAAAAATACGTTACACAAAAACTTTTCTTGTATAGGGAAATTTTCTGTTAGTAAATCCGCCATTATAACATGTATTATTATAGCATTAATACTTATTATTATTACGTTATAGGTACCTACGGTTCAAAGATACAGCGCTTTAAAGTTAGGACGGACGGACAGCGTAAGCATAATTATAATATAACCGTTGGGCACGGTACCTTCAAAATGAGGATTGGGTCAGAGGTAGTCTCCGTGCAGATCCGCTGCTGTCGGGCTCTGCGCACATTGGCTTGCCTCGCAGATGTCTCGACATTGTCTCGCTAGGATTTATTAGCCCTTCAATTCATGTTTCATTAATAAAGACAATATTAACCCAAACAATGTGTTGAACCATTCTTTTGTAAAAAAAAATCACTTTTTTGGAACATAAATGTGGTTCTTGTCGCAAATGTTCTAACATGAAACCCAATTTTTAATCAACGAAATGCAAGAGCAACAACCGCAGTACGTATGTGAATTTATAAATTAGAAGAACCAATTAAGTTAAATGCATCTATACCATCATATCAAATCTTTGTACACACAATTATTTTAAGGATAAGTAGTTGGTATCTATATATTATCTATTGGTAGTTGAACTCCGTGTAATAATAAACTAACAAACAAAATACAGTAAATTTTACAACCCGTGTGACAACCGAGTATTGCAGCATATTTGCAAAAATAAAGTTGATTGAACTTTGCATTCAATATAGTATCGTTTTCCGCCGTGCACCGACTCGCTCCAACTAGACAGCACCGAGTCTGGGGGTGATCTCCCGATAACAGAAAAGTAAAATTCGGGTCATTGCATGTGACATTTTGAGACATCGCCGATTCTAGTTTGTTTGTAAATCCGGCTCGCGCACCTGCCTTCGCCTTTATTTACTCGAATCATGCAAGAAATCGGCTGAGCTACGCAGCCGTGCCGCAGTCATGGCCCGCCCGCCCTGCGCTCAACATAGCCCTGGCCGCCCGCGGTGATAGCGCGCCTGCTCCTGACACGGTGAAGTGATGACCAGTGATCGTGAACCTGACTCGGTTATGAAGTGAGCATGTCACAAGCGCCGCCCGGCAAGAAGGGCGGGAAGGGACCGCCGAAGAAGAACCCGGAGGAGGACAAAGCGGCGGTCGCGAAGGTCACGGAAGACAAGGATGAGACGTCGTCTATCAATGGAGATAAGAAAGAGATCAAGGAGGGCAATGGGGACGTGCCCAAGCCTCCCAGCGCGGGGGTCAACATGCGGGAGGTGGCGGCGAAGGTGCTGGTGCTGGCGCAGAAGACGGAATGGTCGGCAGTGGAGCAGACCCTCAAGGTCCTGGAAAAGCTGGTGGCGGCCGGCGGCGAGGAGGCCGTCACCGTGCCCATGGCGGGTATACACGACCCGGTGAGCGATTGACCCTCATAATATAATTAGCCTACATCAGCAACTTCAATAAAACTGCCAAATAAATTAGAAAACAGATTTGCTAGCGGAGCTTTACACATTAGGCATGCGGACCTGAATAAATTGAAAGCGTTTGTTCACGTCTACTGTATACGACCTGGGTTACATGACTCACGAACGTTAAGGTTGAATAAAATTTACCAAAAAACAGTATTAATTGGCTAATTGTTAAGATATAACCTATTATTATTTTTTCGATATTTAGTGCTTTTTAGTTTAACTTTTGTAATAATGCCCTATTTACATACACTATAATGATACAACACTTGCCATAAGATCACATGTTTCCTTTCTACGCTGCTGTGGAAAACTACTTAAAATGTGAAAAAAAACCTTCTATCGTGCTTACCAGTCATCGGGATTCTTCCGCTAAGCGCTGTTTTATTTTGTTTTTATTATTTTTATTGCAGAAAGCGTAATAAAATGAACCGAATAACGATGTCTGCATTCTGGCGTGTACCGAAACTTTCCCCCGGTGTAATTTAGAACTGATTAAAATCTATGAAGAACTAATCCGAAAACTAAGCTTAAAAGTCTAACTAACAGTATTTTGGTTTTACCTACTACTGAGTTGAGATAATTTATCATAATTTAAGACTAGGTACACCTTATTAATTACTCTTTAATCGTTGTAGGCTATGTATCATCTAAACGAACATTATTTAAAAAAAAAAAAACAAAAAACAATATTACATTATTTAAATTAACAAAAAAAAAATTATTCGATAAGCGTTTAGATTTCAATCTAACCTCTTTGAGGAGGTATAACATGAAAAAATAGTGCCGTTGATATGCCGTTTGGCCCATAACTAACTATTTTCAATGTTGATAACCGGCCATCAGGCTCTTCACAAAATCTGCATGAAGATACTTCAAGGTACATTTTGGTATTACGTACTTACACTGGCATCGAAAAGACAGGCGTACGGTTTGTGTTATTGTTCGCTAGCCCAATAAAATGTAAAATTTATTTAATATCAATCTTCATCGTCGGCCCATTGCAATTGTGGTGCAATCCACTACATACCACAGCCTTCCTTGCAATCTCTATTCTTCTCGCTCTGAACTACACTTTTTTTACACCCCTGACAAATCCAGACGAAAATCTGGATATGACATGAGACTTAGTTATTAAAAAGTTGGATCTTAGGTCTTAAAAATAACTTTGTGGCAAATGTGCAATTTCGACGTCAATAATGAACTTAGTAGTAGAAACTTTCTAATGTTTATTTTGAGGTACCTATTTTTTATTCAAATTCTTTCTTTCTTTGCGTAATTGTTAAAGATTGCTCATTAAATTATTAAAAAATATATATATTGCTACCAGACCCAAATTCTACATCATCTCCCGGCTTCTTGACTTTCATTTAATGAGCTTAACAAGCGTTTATATACATAATAGAATTGAGTATTTACTGGTCAAAGTCACAGATTTTGTTGTCGCTATAGTTTTGATTGCGAAATCTGTGTTTTTAATATCAAATTGGCGCTAAGTGGCGCTAGTAGTTGAAGAGTTAACATTTTAACCTCCTAAGACCCACCATACAACGAAATTTGCCAAT
The DNA here is from genome assembly GCA_949316455.1 of Acleris holmiana. Classification (NCBI taxonomy): domain Eukaryota; kingdom Metazoa; phylum Arthropoda; class Insecta; order Lepidoptera; family Tortricidae; genus Acleris; species Acleris holmiana. The sequence goes on along the minus strand of OX438765.1, from coordinate 10,647,696 downwards.
GGAATATGAACCTTACAAATGCAATAGAGTCAATTTTCTAGTTTGATAGTCCCTCATAAAAACAAAGGAAAACCTATTTTATTCCCTTTGCAATAGGTCTATTTTCTAATGAACGTATTATGTACAATTTTTTGTACGAGAGGCCTTAGGAGGATATACTGTACTTTTAAAAGTAGTTTTGGGCAGTCGTGTAAGTCGTGTCCGACTGCCCAAAAAAGGAGTGTAATGTTTTCAGGGTTCATGTATGTATTTTTGTGAATTTCTTTATTCCAGGATAACTTCCTAATGTCAGAACCAAACAACAGGTTTTGTCTTTAAAAAAACATGCGGGGGCAATTAACAAAGGACTTTTTTTTAAATATGAATTTCCATGTTTTTTCTGTCATCGATAATTATTATAATTAAAAGGAATTAAATAAAAACAAATAATGCCATGCTTTATAGTGAATTTAAAAAAGCTAAAAACAAGCATTGCAATAATTGTGACAAATAAGGGTTTACTAATGTTTGGTCAAAGAACCTTTCCCAAACTGAATCATTTCACGCTAACTTTTTCAAAACTGTAAACGTTTCAGATTTTTTATAAAACTAACCTACTAACCTAACCTAACATATAGGGTTCTACACGATGGTCCTGAAATACATCCTAAAATATTTAGTTTCGGAAAAAATTGCGTTTGCCCAAATAATGCTTTGGGAAATGAATCACTTTGGGAAACTTTTTTGTGCGAAACGTATTGCACCGACAATAAGCCAAACAAAAAAGGGAATCAAGAGATTGCAGTGTGGGGACACTTTTGTGTAACATTCATTATCTTGAAAGTCCCCCGACTGCGATATGGCATTGCAGGCGTGTTTTATTTTATTTTATTATTTAAGTTTCAGTTTGAATTCTTGGAAATGATGTAAATAATTTCGATAAGCGAATGGTAAACCAAGCGGTGATATTTTTAACAAATATGTGGATTTTTGAACAAATTAATACCGTTTAACTAAACCGATAGTTACTGACATTATTTTAAAATAACTGGTTCCCATATACATTCGTTTGTTATTAAAAGTTTAAAAAGTGTTTTTGATCGCTTGTAACTACCTAGCTCAATAAACATAGTAAAGAGTCTACTTGTATCTCCCTAATTAGTACGTAGATATTGACAACAATAAGTGGTTTGAGTTATTATATTAAAAGGGTTATAATCTATTAAATTATTAAATAAGAATTATTATTATTATTTAATTTTATGTAAATTTACTAAACAGATTTTGAGAGAAAATAATAATAATAATATCACGGGACAATGTCACACAAATTGACCTAGTCCCAAATTAAGCCCTAAATAGGCTTGTGCTATGGGTACTAGACAACGATAAACTTACTTATATAGAGAAATATATACTTAAATACATAGAAAACATCCAAGACTCAGGAACAAATACTCGTGCTCATCACACAAATATTTGCCCTTACCGGGATTTGAACCCAGGACCCCTAGCTTCGAAGGCAGGGTCACTCCCAACTAGGCTAGCGTGTCGTCAAATGGAAATAAAGTAAGAAAAAAAGAAAGAAAGAAAATACATTTATTGACACAAAAACGGACGCCGACGACGACGAAAGTGCACAAAATGACAGACCGACAAACATCATAAGTGTGTGTAAGTAAGTTTTTACTTGATTATTTGGTCGACTGGTAGACAATTATCACTACCATTAGACAATAAGTTTGCCAATTTTACGTTTGTCTGTGCACTAAATATTAAATAAATCATAAATAAACAGTCTTGAAATAGTTGATTCGGCTTCAATTACAAGCACGCATGTTAAAAGGTTTTAGCCATTTTGTTTTACTAGGTACTTACATCCTCTTTAGGTTACCGTACCCGAAGGGAGGCGACAGGACCCCATTACTAAGGCCCCGCTGTCCGTCCGCCTGCCACGTGGGTGTATCTTCTGAACCGTAACTTTCACAGAGAGTGTATTACTATAGCCGCTATAACAACACATAATAAAAATAAAATAATGCTATTTAATTTTAATACAAGAAACATGTTTTATTAATGTTTTTACTTGATGTTATTATTGGACGATGGTACGGAACCCTTCACTCGCGTGTCATAGAATTTTCACAAATACTACCACATCTACATCGATGGTCCAAGGACCAAGTACAATAATGTTTATACTGGTAGGCATTTTATCATGAAATTTATACTTTTAATTTCTTCAAATTTATTTTACTTTATTTGTCTTATTAAGTATATTTTTCTCATGATCATTGTAGGCACACTGTAGGGTGCTACATGCTGTTAACCGGTTTTATTTGAAAAATCCTAATTCCGAGCTTTAGGGTTCCGTACCTAAAAAGTAAAAAACGGAGCCCTTATAGCATCAATTATTATTCCATGCGTAAAATTTATAGGGTACCGGTACTTCCCGTAGACCTAGAATCCTGAAACTTGGCAAGAAGGAAGGTCTTACAGCACAAGTAAAGGAAAAAAATCCGGAAATTGACAATTTATTGCATTATCACAAAAATAAATGTTTTTTTACGATTGTCATCTAATTTGCAGTTGGTAAACTAACCGCGACCTATGTCGATGTATGGAGACAATATTTTTTCAATGGCAAAGTCAAGTTTGTCCCGCAATACAATTTTAGATTTTATAAGGTTGTACGGAACCCTCGGTGACCGAGTCTAACTCGCACTTGACCGGCTTTATCCATATTTGGGTAGGTACTTAGCAACTACACAATGTCCGAGCTATCATTATGTCATCTAGATAACGGTAAAAGCTGATAACCTGTCGGTGTTGATTCAACAACACTTTCGACATTGTTATAAGTATCACACTTTTTTTTGATCGGTCAATTATCTCGAATTTGGTAATAGTTTGCCGATTATTTTGCTGTGCGTCATCGGAATGAGAGAAAAACAAATCTTAAAAGATACTGACGATCAGACTGACGTTCAATTGTTCCATATTTATTTTAAAGTCATCGCTAATTAGGTACCATAACTTAAGCTGCTAATGGCAGTGGCTACTGACCTGCTATAAAATTTAATATAGGGAAGATTTTTTTTTTACTAATAATAAAATAGTAATATAAAAAAAAACTTTGACTTTTTAATGGACTGACAACCTGTTCAATGGTGCCATATTTTTTAAAGTCGTCTATATTTATGTACCATTATTTAAGGTGTAGATATAATAAAATAAGGACCTGCTAAACACAAAAATTGCTTTAGTAGCTTGATAAGAGTTTTTTGTGAATGATGAAAAAAATCTTACAAAAGTAACTGTAATAGAAAAAACAAACTTTGATTTTAGACTATATTACACATAACATTTATTTTTAGGGTTCCATACGTCGGAATGAACTAAACGGAACCCTTACAGGATTACTCGTGTATCTGTCTGTCCCTCTGCCACAGCCAGTCTTCTCCGGATCTACTGACTGATTAAGTAGAAATTTTGTATACATGTGAATATCTGTGATCCAAACACGGTGTAAAGTTACTAATGGCTGTAAATCAGCGCTGCAGGTGTCTGACTCCTCAGCATAATGCTGTCATTGCTTTTTTTTATTTATATAATTTTTTTCTTCTCTGTGTAGTGAATAAATGTCTATCTTTCTTTCTTTCTGATGAATTTTAAATATGACTTGGGAAAATAATAAATAAACTTGTACAAACTATATACCAAGTGACATCTATACTAATATTATAAAGAGGAAAGATTTGTTTGTTTGTTTGCATTAAATAGGCTCCGAAACTACTGGACCGATTTAAAAAAAATCTTTTACCAGTAGAATGCTATATTATCACTGAGTAACATAGGCTATGTTTTATTATTTACGCAGACGGAAAACAAATAAAAGGGCTCCTTTAAAGTTATCTCCACTTATTTCCGAAAATACAAAGCCATTTTTTTTTCTCAAAATATACGGAACGTTCTCCACGCGAGTATTACTCGCATTTGTCCGGTTTTTTTTTATAAACGTCAAATTTCCGTTCCTAACTGTTTCATTTGTCCGAAAATTATCATTAGTTAGAAATGCATACCAATAGAACTGTAACTTCATCGATTGTATGTATGTATGTAGTCTTTATAGCACAAACAGAAGATAACAAAGTAAAAAAGAAACAGAAACAGAAAAGTAATGTACAATGGCGGACTTATAGGAGGTAACTTATTATTAGTAATAGTTCATGCCATTTCACACTGTTTTGAGAATATCTGGTAAGATAGAACCTCAAACTCCTTCTTTATTTTCTCCTTTCGAACGTTAGGTTTGACGTCTGTCCCTGACTTCGTTATAGTCTGTACTTTTAGATATTTAAAAAAGTGTAAACAAACCGAACCACGTGGCTCTGCTCATCAACCAATCCAAGCTGTTTGGTCGAGCTTTGACGTATCAGTGTTGTGCTCCTATTGGCTGACAAACTGTCATCTGTCAATGTCACGTGATTTTTTTGTTTACATTTTTTAAAATGCCTAAAAGTACAGACTATAGTTTAGAGCACAGTTTCAAGATCATCCTCATATTCTACAATATAGGAAAGTTGGAGTTAACAACGGGTGGGAGGGTTGTTAATCTCTTCGAACGAAGCCCACGTATAATTAGGATAGAACTTCACTTACGTTTAAGTTCATTTAATCTCTAATTATACTCCTGCTTCATCCTCAAGAATAGCATAATCCATACATTTAGACCTTATTTATCCCTTTAAGGGATCTCTTCCAGTTAATCTTTGAGCGGTTAAGAGAGAAATAAAACAGCAAATGGCAGAGACAGAAGATATAAATAAAAATAAAAATCAAAAACGTATAAACATATACATATAATAAATAGGATTAATAAACCAATATATACTAGTATAATTATATCAATCATCAATCAATCACCATGACTGTATCATTTCATCGAACGCTATTTTCTGCTGGTACCATGATGTTTGGATATCTTAAGCATTAAGTAATTACAATTAAGTAGGTTATATGTAGTGGGAATGGCGTCGGAACCTCACACTGAGCATGGCGCGACATGTTCTTGCCTGGTTTTTTTTTATAATTTGTGAAAAAAACTATACGGGTGTGCCATCTTTATTCATACGTCGGTTAAAGGTGAGGTTTCATATCCCCATGTTAAATCAAGTTTTAAGGTGACTAGGGGGAAACCTCACAGATTTTTAAATTCCTTATAAGCATTCAACTACATTTAAGGGAGTCAACTTAAAAGTTTTGGTAGGTAACTAAAGATTGTTTTTTTAATGTAAAAATCACACTGATACGGGTCCGGGTCTCCGTAATGCGACTCGAACTTGATAAATATTTTATTTAAAATATTATCTAGACCAACCAAATACAATAGGAAACATGCATAAATTTTTCTTCTTACGCTCTCTGGAAAGTACTATGAAAGAGAGGAATAACTGTATACGCGAAATAATTGTCGTGTAAATTCAGTGTAGTTCAGAACCCCTGCAAAAACACTCTATACAAAATCGACAACAGGAATGACTTCACAGCTGTTGTTCCATGTTTAAAATAAAAAGGACCTTATAAAGAAATTTGCATTTATTTCGTAAATTACTATGTTTAAGTGAATATCGTTAAAATAAAATATTACGTAAATAAAATAAGGATGCCGAAAAAAACAATCTAAACATCAAAGAAGTTTTAAAGTTTTAACAAGTTTTGATCCTATAAAAAATCCTAATAGACGGGTCAAAACTTAGTTTATTGCATTTTATGTTTTTATTACTTTTTCACCTAAATCGTATGAATGAAACTCAATTCTGATTTTATGCATGTTCTCTATTGCTGTTTTTTTTCTAAATAGTATATTCCATAGTTTTCTGACAAAGAAATCAAAAGAAGTCATAGGGGGATCATCGATTTCGCAGTAAACCGACTCCGCGCAGTTAAAACGAGTAGAAATGTCTGTGTGTCTTGCACGCGATCCGTTGCCAAGATATCAGAGCAAACATGAGACTAAGCAACAAGGACTACCTATTGCTAGCGAATTTTGGTAAAATACAAGGGGCATTGTTTCGGTAGCGTTGACTTTAATTTATAAAGAGTTTAACACATTAATAGCGCCACAGTGAAGAAGCTTAGAGAAAAACCGCGACAAAGATATCATTTAATGTGTCTAATTTTTGTCAAGTAGCTATCGTCTTTCTTTTTACAGGACTAAATAAAAATGTTTTTACGAGTGTGTTATAATTTCATGGCTGTTATACTTACTTCGTTTTTTTAAGATGAGAATTTGTGACCGTTATTTTGCGTTTAACGAAGTCTAAATTAGAAATTTGAAAACAATAATTGTCTCTACTACAAGTAATTAATAACAAGAATTACAATATTTGTACAGATATATTTCTCGTATTGGTAACGTTATTAAAGGAAACATGCGCGAATTTGACCGTTATAAATCGCATCAAAAATAAAGGAAGTATAGGTAGTACTAACGTGTGTAATTAATTAAAAAAAAAATTCACTAAATGGTTTTAAGACTGTTCCAAACCCAAACACATCTCATTGAGAAGGAATGTGTGACAAGGATATTTATATTCTACATTGCTTTAAGTAATGAGTGTAATGACAACAGTATATTTCAATTTAGTTAGCCTTAACAGAAATACCTATAATAATATCTCGCCATAATGCGGTTAGTAATCTGCTCGAAATTGTTGATAATTTAACTTATATTTATTGTGAAGTAATATTAAGAACCTACATATGTTATTCTTAGTTCATTACCATATTCTCAGCCGCTTAGCTGACACGCAACTCTTCCGCTGCCTCCCATAGCTTCCTCCCGTCACCCGCCGCGCCGCCGTCGTCCAACCACCTCACCGCACCGGAGCTGTCTACCTTCAATCCGCTGAGAAACGCACAGTTAAATAAAATTAAAATGCTAGGGTGAATTGAAAAGTTTCGAGCCTGAGGTTGATAATGAAATTAAAAAGAAAAAATAATACTGGCACGTAAGACTATTTTTATCATGATGCACCATCTTTTGTATTTCTTCTGTCACAATTGCAAAATTTGTAATCAACTCAAAGAAGTTTTGAGAATTTATTCAATGTAGCTTTTACCTGCGACTTCGCCCACGTACATTTCGAATATCGTTATTCCCTCAGGAACTTTTAAATTATCCGGGATAAAAAGTAACCTATGTGTTAATCCAGGGTAGCCTATCTCCATTCTATGTTATTTTAATCCGTCCAGCTGTTGCATCGTGAAAGAGTAGCAAACTAACACACACGCAAACTTTCGCATATTATGCCCGCTACTTAGTCTGCGTAGATTTCGATAATCATTATTTCTCAGGAATTTGTAAATTTTCCGAGATGAAAAGTAGCCTGTGTTAATCCAGGGTATAATTATGCTATCTACACTCTAAATTTAAAGAGAAAACTCTTAAAAAGTGAAAGAGTAACAACAAACTACCACACACATTCGCATTTATAATATTAATATTCAAGATCTCCGGTAGCGTGTGCGGAAGAAGGTAGGTAGTTTTCGTTGGGTGTCTGGTTCCGTAAAGTGTAGATCACTTCCATCGCAGTTACAAGGGTTAAGGTCTCATTTCCACCTATTTTGCAAGAAAATAAAAATGAGAAATATCAGATGGTGCCCGACAGTAACTTGCAAGAAACATAAACTCAATGTAGTTTGATCCTAGCCCCAGCAGTAGGTATTTAGAAATTAAAGCACAATTACTACATTGTTACGAATGGCTATAAAAAGAAGTTATTAATCATTAATCAAGTTTTTATCAATTTAGTATTTAACGAAGGTCTAAGGAACGGGATAAATAAATAAATATATGTGACTATCTTGCTTTTTGGCTGATTTATCGTTTCCCAGACTTTTCATTTGCCAAAACGCTTTTTTTTCTTTAACAGTATTTATTTCAGGTCCATCGTGTAGAACCTTATAGGTCAGGTTAGGTCAGCTTTATAAAAATCCAAATGAAACGATACATTCGGCCAAATTTCGACACACACACTAAAAGCACACATTCACATTTCCACTAAAAGGCAAGGAACCCAATGAAGCAAATGTAAATTACATGTTTAATGTGAACTGTCACAGGGATCATCCTAGAAAATGTACCTTAATAGCTATTTGCGACCTTCATTACGAGAGCCTGGGGGCTCTGTATTCTACTTGCCAAAACCGTATTGGTTATTGTCATTTTATTGTATTGCTTTTAACTCGGCCACCACTACTGTTAAATCAAAGCAATAAGAGCTATCGTAACGTTTACAATACGATGACATGTCAAAAGCAATATGGTTTTACCGAGTAGAATAGAGCCTTAGGTCTTCTATACGCCATCCTTTATGACTATAATATTTGGTGTGAAGAAAAAAAAATCTAATCATTCCAATGCAAAATAGACGAAATAGTCTATTGAAATCACGCCTTCATTCCTATAGTGGTGTAAGCAGAGCTACAGAATTACCAACACTCTAAAATTTTGTTGATAATTCTGTCACCACATTTTGCACATACAGGCTAAGATGTTTACCAGAGTATTAGTGACAGGTTGCAAGCCCGTCGCCTAAGAGTACTAAAAGCCTTTATGCCCTTTAGTCGCCTCTTACGACATCCACGCAAAGACATGGAGTGGCACTATTCTAACCCGGTAACTACACGGGTATTATAAAATATATTTCTCAATAAAAACGGTGTCCCGATCTTCAAAGAGATAAAGCATTTTTGTTAATGTATAGAGAGTCAAAATCAATTTCCAAAAATATTCCAAATGCATTGTGTTGGAAGATTGGGATTGAGGGGATTTAGGGTCGACTTTTGATCATTACCTAACTGAAGTAATGGTTAAAATTTGAAAACAAAATCGAAAGGTGACTCATTTGGTTCAGATTTAACAATTGAGTACGATTTCTAACCTTTAGTTCAGTTAACTACTGATTTAGGAGAAAATAGCAAATTACCGTTATTTAAATGCCTGGCACAACTTTCATCTATAAATCCCTTAAAAAACGTCCTTGCGCAACAAAGACCACATCGCCCTTAACCGCTTGGTCTTTGCCTCCTTCCGTTACGCGGCTTGGCTATCCAATTCTGTCTCCGTTCCCTAAAAGGCGGGTCCATATTTGCGACATTTCATCGTAATCGTGGTTCCCTGACTGTTTCAGTAACGCTGTTGTGAGGACGGTATTTGTCATATTACGACGTAAGTACCTACTGTCGCGATGTGACCCATCCCGAGCGTATGAGTTACACTGTCCACATTTAGCGTAACAAGTCATGGGCCTCTAACCACTTCGAAAAACAATATTGCCATTGACGTGTTATCGTATCGTTTCTAAGTATCAAAACGTTGACAATACGGAAACACGTCAAGAACTATAAGCTCGGCCATGTAGAGGCTGTAGATTTGCCAAGCAGTTTTATCCAATGGAGCCCCACCACTAAACAGCATCATCAAGTCTTACTGGACAGACAGTGACATTGCTCCAAACATACTTACATTGCTCCGTTTCATAACACTCATTGAAAAAATAATAAATATGTTTCTTTTTACTTGACGTCTATTTCTGGCCACACAATAGCCGTTTACGATACCAGCAAGCGTGCCAGGGGCTCAATTAGAAGGCAAATCTTTAGCGGAGCCGGAGCATGGCGTGAGGGAAGTGTGTCAGACGGCGGGCAGTAATGAGGCGACTGTTTTCCATAACGTACCCGTAAGTAAGAAGTCAACCGAATCAACGGTGTTATCACGGAATAAAACGGTGTTTATTTCATTGACGAAACTTGATTCGATTCTGCACGATAGATCACTATCGAACTATCAATGTTGTGTGAAAGCCGGTGTTATAAGTAAAACAAAACACGTCGTGAAATAACACAATGGCGTCCGCAGATTTTTATATATTTTTTAATTAAAGGTTTATGAAGTACATTTTAAATAATCATTAAGAATTTGTCTCAATATTATCCCATCGTCAGTCAGAGGTAAAAAAACAACAAGTTCTAGTCTCATCGGATTATGATAAAGTCCGAAAAAATAAGTAACAAAAAAAAACAAAAAGCTATCCTAATTTTGGGCACAGATCAGTGACAAGACAGACGAGGGGTTAAGGGAGCTGCATTATTTGCAGGTAAAACTAGCATGTTAATCATTCCATTTTAGTCCTTATGGTTGGTAAGGCATTCGTAACCTCGAGATAGCATAAGTAATGGACCCAAGAGCCCCCGTGGCATGACATGTATTCCTTGGTCTCCATGATGCCATTTAACACTCAAGTTATTATGCTTATCAAACAATAAAGTTTCCGTTTCACTCCCCAAGTCTTCACCTTCTCCTCGATCGCCCCCCATTTCCGCCAGTAAACAATTTGGCCTACATAATTTCGGATGTAAATTGGTGGAAAGACTTAGGTACTGACCGTTTGTGTGTCAAGGCAAGCCAAGGAGTTTTGCGTGCGGCCCACTCAATCGATGGGATTATTGACCTTGGTGCTGAACTGCTGACCTATCTTATCTTATTTGATCCCTTTGGGAACACTATCATGATGCTACAATCGCTTCTCATTATTCAAGAAATGGGATTGGTTTCAAGGGGTTTGTTTACTGCTAGGCGTTCCTACGCCTTTCTTCTCTTGCACGACTAGACATAGAGATAAGAGTTAATTACCGGTGTATAATGTATTGCGACTAGACATGGGAAATATTTCAATGTAAAAGTTAATCTAAAGATATTTGGTGATCCATCAAAGTTTGCTAAATACACTCATTAGTTACACCTTTCCTTATCTATTTATTGTACCATCCTTCATTTGTAAATCTAAATTGTGAAATCCATTTTTCGCCCACTTACTCAAATGTAAGCCGAATGCGAATGCATTATTACAAATATGTATTTAAAATTGTCCCAATGATGAAGTCAGATAGCAAGGGTTTGACGACTCAGCCTCGTTCACAGTGACGCTGCCTACGGTACTAGTAGCAGTCAGGGTTTGATTTCCAGTCAGGACAAATATTTGTGTGATGAGCGCAAGTATTGTTTCTGAATCTTGGATTTCTTTCTATTCATTTAAGTATTTATCACTACGTAGTTTAGAAAAAAGTCGCTTCCCGCTGTCTGTCTGACCCTATGTATGCTTAGATCTTCAAATATACGCAACGGATTTGGATGCAGTTTTATTAATAGATAGCGATTCAAGAGGAAGTTTTATATGTGTAATACCCGGAACGAAGCAAGGGCGGGTGGCGAGTCTATCTGTATAAAAGTATGTTTATCGTTGCCTAGTATATACAAGCCTAGCTAGATCTTAGTTTGAGACTAGATCAATTTGTGTGAGATACTCCCACAATATTTATAATATATTTTTTTATTTAAAGGATTGGTTACTGTAAATCCGCTGTCAGAACGTACACCGAATCGGATTTGAACTCGTTATATAAACAGTCACCAAAACAGGGCCTCTATTCTACAGCCTATTGTATTATTTTAACTCGGCCGCCATTACTGTAATGTAAATAAGAACTATCAAAACGTTGACAATATACGGTAACCTATTCAAGGCCAGTAGAATACAGGCCAAGCTTGTCACAAAAATAAATATTTTAGATCGTAAAATCCTTTTGGCGACTAAGGTCTATAAGAAAAAATGGCTAGGTATAAAAATGACTAGAAAGAAAATTGGAGAGAAGTATTTATTGACTAAGCATAAAAATGCCGACATTTAAATACGTAGGTAGGTTTAGGTTATGTCACTTTTGCAGCAGGCTCAGAGGGCCAAACCACCCACAAATAGGAGCTCCGCCGCAGCAGAGCTCCGTCGACACTACCTAATTTCAAATAATTACGTATTTGAATGTCGGCATTTTTATACTGAGGGAATAAATCCTTCTCCCCAATTTTTTTTCTAGTAATTTTTATACCTATTCACTTTTACTTATAGACCTTAGTTGCCAAAAGGAAAAAAAAACACCTGTCAAGTGATGGTAATTTAAATCCGGAAACATCAAAATGCGAGGCATTTCATAGTAAACAGCTATTTACTGCAATTTCCGTTTCTTTACACTGCTGGCGAGAATTTTGGTATTATAAGGACAAGTATTAACTGCCGTAACCTATTCGCCTTGACTCATGAATAATTCAAAAGCCGAATGTTCATTACAAAGCGAGTATTATTTATAAACTTAAGTATTTAAGCTATAACTATGTAAAAATTAAGCCAAAGTCATGAGGAATTCGCATAGGTAACTAAAATGTAGGCCGCATTTCGGAAATGTTAAACTACTTAAGCATATAATTCTTGGCGCGCCTTCATATTCTAAATTCTTCATTAGTATGCGCGGCGATCGTGACTAATAATATAAAAAGTTTACCATTATGAATTGCCATATAGAGAGAGAAATACTTAAAGGAGAAAAGCGAGAACCACGTGTGCCGTTAAGGCGCTGAATTTTGTCTTGAACTTTGAATTGTTACCTTCATCAACTCGTTCCTTACGTACTTACCAACTTGCTCGCTAAGTCAGGGGCTGTTTGTTTGTTGTACTCATAAAACCATAATCGCTTTTGACATGTTACCGTATTGTTTTAAAATCGGCCGCCACTACGTCAAGTTGACGACACGTTGGCCAAGTTGGTGTGGCCCTGTCTACGAAGCTATCGGTCTTGGTTAAGTAACACATTAAGGTATTATTCGCTCTAAATTAATTAAGCATTGGTGAAGAGCAATAAACACGAATTCCCATCAATAAGGAAAAACGACTCATTAAACAATTGAAAATAAACATTGTCATTATGATTAATACAATTCAACTTAAAAGAGTCTGTATACCTACATCTGAGAGAGTTTGCATATCTATTTTGTGGCGATATTTCTACTGAGATATTTCTATACAAAGTGGCTCTCTTTACATGTTCATTTTAAAATAATTATAAGGAAAGTATGTATGTACAATAACTTATTTCGTTTTCTTTACTTACGTTACTAACGGATAGTTCGGTGCTTTGTCCCAACCGGACTACTTCTACTAAAAAGTAGCACTAGTTCGGTCAACCGGAATAACAACCGAACTACTGCGAATAGCTAGTCTTTTATGTCCTCGGCACCGCACGATTGCATTTCGAGGTAGCTTCCGCTTCGCTGCCACGAAATGCTGGAATGACCTGCCACCACCGATACGGAACTCAAATAGTATACTAACTTTCAAATTAAAATTGAAAAAAATGCTCCTTATTTTCCAAAAAAAATGTGCCTAGGACTCGTGCGGTGCCCTTGCTCTCCCTTGCTCTCCCTCTTCCCAACTGCGTAGCGTAAAGTATAGCGTAAAAAACCACTGTTCCTTTGTATAAGTATCTAAATCTTAGCTCAATCAGAAAATATACTTGCACACACACACAAACACACGCACACACACCCACACGCGCACACACACACACACACACACTCTCATCTCGTCTCGTCTGGCCCTACTGAAAATCAGCGTCATATTATCACTGAGTAGAGACCATTTTGGACACCATTGTAAATAGTTAGTTGTAAGTTATTGTTATTACTGTTTTTATATTTGAAATTTTCACTGTTTAATACAAACTGCCATATGTCATTTTATGTAAATGAGTGTCCAAATAAATCATTCTTATTCTTATTCTTATTCTTAATAGAGGAAAAAAAAATCTATTATTGCCGTCTTCGAGCTTTGTTAGTTGTGATCTGTCACAGCGCTAACGCTCCGCTGACTCTACTCGGTACATTCACTAAATTCATGCCTTGCTTGTAAAAGGTTTGGGTTTCATGTAGCTAATTATTATGGCAGCAGTATACAAACAACAAACTTTTTACTACCCAGACTCACAGCTTTCCGAAATTGCTCGTTATTTATTGCAGTTTCGACTTGTTTTTTTAGTTTATAGCAAAACAGTTTGCCACAAATGTGAATTTATTCATTTCTAGTAAAAGAAAGAACAGAAGAAGGTCGGCTTCTTGACCCATACGCACTTAAACTTACAATTTTATTCATCTTTCTTTCATATTATTGTGGCTTTTATATACTAAACAAGTACCTAAATATTGTTTTTGTTTGCTGCTAGATACCAGTATGTACTCCTTATAAGTAAAGCTACAAAGGTACTGATAGTAAAGTTTCCGACAACAATGTAGTAAAAATTGGTTAATCACTAACTTGAGAAACAAGATGAGACTCGTGTTGAGAAAAGGCTTCGAAATCATTATTTTGACGTCATTTCTGTACGACAGTATTCTATGGTTGTATAGCAATTCGTTTTTGACTCTACTGTAGCTAAGGCTGGAAAGTAAGCAATTTATGGACGAGTCATATAGATTGCCTTTTCTTGTTGTTTTCCATGATTATGTTACCGTACCTACACTACAGCATATTTTTCCCAAGTTTTTACGGGCAGCTAATTATTTACCACTGATCTTGCCGCTTTGTAAATACTTTTTGGTGTGAGAATGTACATGTACTTCACAAGACGTAAACACGATTGTACCTAATCTATATTTCGCTTTTAAATTTATCAAACAAAGCAGAATTTTTAAAGTTAGTCGTTATATCCCCCCCGCCGTAAATTACATTTCATTTATTCATACCATCTTATTTAATTAAGTCCATATTTTCGTGGCGATCGAGATTAAAATAACTGCTAAGTCATCTTTTGTGAGTGGTTTGGTATTGGGAAAGTGTTTTTTTTTTTTATTGATCTGTGTATCTTTTAGCAAAGCACCCTAATAATTTACAAAACAAAATGGCGTTCTGTTTGGTTGATTTCATTATTTCATCATTAAGGCGCTATAATAGTAGTTTATGTGGCTGGTGCATAATAAGAGGCATTAAATAAAGCACGAGTGTGGTTTTATGAAACGAGCCGAAGGCGAGTTTCATAATAAGATCACACGAGTGTTTTAATGCCTAATTGTGTATAGCCAAATACATAACTTTATCTACATGCATATCATAAGTTTTCTATAATTATGTTCAGATAAGGCCTGTATTTTTATTAAGTTAGTGTTACTGTTAACTTGTTTGTTTGTAGTACCAAAGCTTAAATAAAACACAAATAATAAAAAAACAAACTTTATTTATAATAATTATTATTATTTACTACACTTTGTATGGTGCAATGAGAAAAATGCACTTTCTCCGCAGATACAGTAGCAGAGCTTTCATTTAAATTTGCAGAACTGCTATAATAATAAACAGTCGTTGCGGCATCTCGTATTTCAGGTGGTGACTCACACATTTCCACACTCACCACATCACTGTCGTCATTACTCATTTTCACCAAACATTAAATAGCAAAATGCTTTAGCAAATTTGTTAAGCGTTAATTTCTTGTTATTTCGAAAATTGAAACTTTTATTAGAGTTGAGAATGTCAGGTTAAGTACATAGTTTTGATAGAGTATCATAATATGATACATGACGTGATTTTGACTTAAACTCTATTGCCTTGGTAATTGGGCCTTGGGTCCTTTACAGTTTGCTTTACGACTCTAAGCATCAAAGGCGCTTAGGTTTATTTAATTATCCAATTAGCTTAACTAACACAGAGAGCACTAATGTATTGCTCAGCAAATTGAGTACCTAGTGTAATGTTATATTACTTTTGGGGTGTTACGTCGTGGAGCGAGTTGACGACCCCCTTGTAAACAACGCTATTTTTTTTGTTGCAAACATATTTGATTAGCGGATGTTCAATTATTATTATTGACACCCCTATACATACGTGTAACACCCGTGGAATGACCGTGCAAATCTTGAGTCCAAATTGTGTATCTTTAGTAGCTATTTAATTATAATCAAGTCGATGGTCTTTGCTATCGGGTATTTCCTATGGAACAAAAATGTTTTATGTACAACGAAGTTTTACGTACAAAAAGAATCACGTTTCCATACAGTGTATTACGTAAGTATATTTTCACTTTTAAAACTCAATGCAGATACGAAAGTCAACGGCCATGCGTTAGGATGTTTTAATACTAAATACGGACACAGGGGCGCTGATTCCTATCGTCATAAAAATAACTCTATGACATTACAATAACGCTACTTTTTTATGATAAGGGCACACGAGCACTCAGGCCACCTGATGGTAAGTAGAATCTGAGACCCATTGACATATGAATTCTCAAGACTATAATCTTAAGACTGCAATCCTAAGACCTCAAATGCGGTGCCAACCTTGAGTACTAAGATGGAATGCCTCTATGCTAGTAATTTCCTCGGTTGTCTCATCCCCACACCGGAACACAACAATGCGAACACTGTTGCTTGGTGGTAGATTATTGGACAAGATGGTGGTAGCGATCCGGACGGACTCTGCACAGGGTCCTACCACCACTAAAATACCACCACCACATTGTAGTCATTTAGTTTGATGATTAATTAACAGGCCTGTAACAGTAGGTACCTAGGTGTTACTAATTCCAAGTTCAACACAAAGACGCATTTTTATTACCATAGCGAAGTCGTTGCAAATTTATGTTTGTAATCCTGAACGAGTTAGCCATAGCATTTAGGCTTTCCTAACAAAGCCAATGGTTAACACTTCAATCAGTTGTTATAATTTAGCTAAAAGGCTTTGCATAGCGGATATTGCAATGTGCGGAAGCGACCCACCAGGAGGACGCTATTCGCAGAACCAGGACATACGGAAATTAGGCGATTATAGCAGGGGGTGGATTTTAGACGATTAATCGACTGCTCCCTATTTAATATCGGTACCCACATTTATGCGTAAATAGAGAATGCCTTGGAGTTCGTAAGCGTTTACGCCATTAATATCGTTTCACGTTATGTTCGCTATACTTATTGACGTTAGAGCTTGGTTTCGAGTACATACCTATACAGTTTCTACACTTATTACTGACTTAAGTATTTTGATTCCAGATAAAACTATCTGTCAAATAAATTTTAGTTCTGCCCCTTTCTTTCATATGACAAGAAACAGGAAAGTGATCTCTTTAACTGTCAGATAATTATCCCTTAACAAGTCCCCGTTAAAGTAAAAATACTTGACCAAAATGAAATACATTCGCAAGTTTCTAAATAGTATCATAAAATGTAGGTAGTAATGTTCAATTTCAGCTTATTGTAATGTGGTCAATGTGGTGTAATGTTTATTAGATAAATTTTATCCTGAACAATAATCCTACCGATTTGTATAATACAATAACGAGGCTTTTTTTTAGTTGGTTCGATTCCCGGGTGAGATAAGCGACTTTTAGAAGATCTTTGAATGCAGCTTTTTTTAAATAATGGAATGTTTCCTTTCAGTAAAATGACCTAACTAAAGGATTTACGGTAGTTCCCTTCCAGGGCCCATAGATTTTTTCCAACCTGTATTTTAATGTGCCGCTATATTGTTTTTGTTTTAATGTAAGTACCCAGTGAAACTCGCGAATTTAAGACAAATCTAACGACACCTCGCTTGTTGAAATCGGCCCATCCATCCAGACTCTACGAGGGAACATAAAGTCGGACATACATACAGGTCAAACACATAACCCTCCTTTCAGCCTCTGCCGCAGTCGGGTAAAAATAACAAATCGATGAAGAAATCAAGAGTCACTATTCCACTGAATTCAGTTTCTACTTAGTGCTCACAACCTAGGGCTAGGGATATAGGCTAATCAATTAAACACGTGTTTTTCAGATAGAGCTATAGAATGTTTCCTAGAATGTAACCGTTTGACACATTTTAGCCTTTGATAGTTTTGGAGTTGTTTGTTATCCATGGGGCCTTATTCTACTTTGTATTTACACCTATTGTTATCGTATTTCCAACGTTATGACAGCTCTTATTAACTTGAAAGAAATTTCGGACAACTAAAAACCATACCATGACAATAGCTGCAATGATAAAGTAGAGTTAGGCCCCTGTCTTAAATAATTTGTCGAAATATGTGTCAAATAAACTACTTTTTCACTTCTCATGCTCTTAACAATGCTACTTAAATCTCTGCGAATCGGGACTAAAGCTCCTTATTAATCTCTAGGGATTAAAGATTTTTTTTTTAAATTTACTTCGGAAACCCCTAAACAATCAATCACGGTGTTTGTGAATGAAGGATTATCGCCATTTTCATTTTGGATGTTGAAATAACCTCAAAATGACAACTGTGCAAATATATAAAAAAAAGGATTTAATTTCGTGAAACACGATTAATTATTACGATTATGTTATGAATCTATTTAATCATATTAAGGCCGAACTCTTTTATTATTCGTGGTCCAATTACTTTTTAAATGGTTTCGAAGTATGAATCTGTTGGCTAAATATGCAAGCATTTAAAACATCACTTTACAAAAAAAACGCGGAACATTTTTTTCCTATCTGTATTTTGAATAGATGTTCATAACTTGTATTGAGCGTACGTTGTTAAAAAACAATATTGTTTAGAACGTCGTTTTTTTCCTCGCATTCAAAGTGAAAAGTAGAGTGTTTAACGCGAGACTAAACAATCATAATGACACTCGAACTACAGCCACCCTCGCTCGCAAGCTCGCTCGCGTGGCTAAACATCTGGTGTCATTATGGCTTGTTTTAGTTTCTTGATGAACAATCGACTATTTTTACTTTCAATATTTACCTTGAGAAGTAATTCATTTAGTATTTGCATCAAGCTCGAAGGCCGCACCGTCCGGCTACCATTAGAGACCTACCTGAATTGCACCCATGTCATTAGTCTTGGCGATTACACTCCTAACTGCAAGTGTGGTGCAACTTTGGGGTGCGCCAGCCTTCTAGACTAGCTATAAATAAAGTTTATTTGATAGCCCTTTAATAAATTTATTTTCAGAATATTGTTACGTAACTTTGAGCTTCTTTACAAGAGCTCTAAAGACTTTGCCTGGTGTTAACCAAACAGAAACCATGAACCTGGTGTATGAACAAACCGATTGATTTTTCAATACCAGGCCTAGGGCATAATTGAATATAATTTTCGACTGCCGCGTGAGCTTAGCTTAGGCTGTTAAATAAATAAATATCAGGGGACAATCTCACACAAATTGACCTAGTCCCAAACTAAGCTCTAGGCTTGTACTATGGGTACTGGACAACGATAAACATACTTGTATAGATAAATACATACTTAAACACATAGAAAACATCCAAGACTCAGAAATAAATCTGCCCTTACCAGGATTTGAACCCAGTTAAGTTTAATTACTTGTAGACAAACCACGTTACACATCACAATCGCTAATGCGCGGTAACCCAAGATATTTAAAAACACACGTCTACGTATATGTATGTATATTTTTATGGCAAGGAGAACTGAATTGTAACTGGAATCTGAAACCCATAGACATTTGAATTGTCAAGACTATAATCTCAAGACTGCAATCCTAAGACCTCAAATACGTCGCCAACCCTTAGGACTAAGATTGAATGCATCTTTGCTAGTAATTTCACCGGTTGTCTTATCACCACATCGGAACTCAACAATGCGAACACTGCTGCTTGGAGGTAGGTTAATGTATATGATGGTGGTAGTGATCCGGATGGACCCTACACAGAGTCTTACCATCACTAAATAACCTTAAAACTCAAGAAAAGTTACAGTATCTAGTAATTTTAAATAGAGATGCTTGAAAGGGTAGGTATTAATTAATTGTGTGGAGAGATCATTAGAGTAATTGTTAAAACGAGGCCGCTCGCACTCCGCGCCAATCACTGCTCGAGGGCTAATTCCGCAGGCCGCATGTCACAAGCGAGGGCGTTAATACGATGAACCGCCTAAGACCGGTGCATGGCACATGGCTTATCAACCCCAAAAAACCTTACCCTTATATATACCATTCTTACATATTAAAAATAATACACGTGAAAAACAGGCGGTCTTATCGCTGATTAGTGATCTCTTCCAGACTACCTAAATTAGTACAAACTTCTCGCGAATTATAACAAGAAACTATGTTAGGTATTAAACGTGAATACGACATCTTACCTAACCTTATATGTCTTAAACAAAAATAATGGCAAATAGTATTGAAGAAAAAAAAATAGTAAACGGAAATGTACCTAAATGTACAAAAGACAATTTTTACTGCACCGCTGTTGCGAAAACAATATTAGGTGCAACAAGAACCATTTAACAAGCTTCACATCACATCAGTTTATGGCTAACCAAAAACTGATGTGATGTGAATCTTGTTAAATGGTTGTCTCTCTCAATCGCCCAAAGGTTAACTAGAAGAGATCCCCTTAAAGGGATAAGTTCCCCTTTGTACATACCTTTTGTGTTTGTGTTTCGTTTTTACTTGGTTATCTTTTGTGTGTGCAATAAAGAGATTACATACATACATAATTCCAGTGGTGGTAGAAGCGGAGGTTTTAATTGCGATATAGAGTCCGGCAAACGAAAGCTGTCCCAGAGAAAGAGCGGCAATTTCAAGAAACCTGCAGCTTTTAACACTGACTGTACACTGAATAAACGGAGTTGATACTCCAACACTGATGTGAAAAGATCAGGAAATCTAATAATAGTAATTTTTAAGACGGATTAACTATGTTATATGGTTAATCCGTCTTGAAAAAGATGTTTATATGTCTTAATTAAATAAGTATGTAAACTCTTCATTGTACAAAAAAAATGTTTATTCACACCTATGATGAGTATGAAGATGATGTGTGTGTGTACAATGAATATGCCTTTCCGGAATCTGTACAGATCTCTAGGGGTGTTGTTTAGAAGCAGAGTAAGTACATGGAGACAAACCCTTTTTGTCAGCAATATATGGGTGTCACAGTTCACTTACCATTAGGTAGTAGGTGTGAACACGCAGGCTACGGGTTTGACTTCTCAATGCCGCAACGGAACTCCTTCAGAGGCCCTAGCCAAGATACGTACGCTAACTAGCGTTTCTATTCGTTTTTAAACAATTCACTGATAGATCACGTCATACGAAAAGACACGTGATCTACCAGCGCCGCGCTTTATTTTAAAAACAAAACGATGGAAACGCTAGTTCGCGTACGCATTTTAGCTAGGGCCTCAGTTCCCCGGAGCCGCATTCATCGCCCGTCGCTTGCGCCGCGCGGGAAAGCTCCGGCGCGCTAGTTATCAGCACGGAAGTCGAAGGCAGCGACTCTAAACTGAAAATATTAGCTGCGATTACCCCGCTCGGCCGCGACAGCCTCAAGGACTTTAATAAGGAACATTAATAAAACTAAGCAATTTGCTGAACAATTTTCCCGTCATAGAACAAACTAGTGTTATTAATTTTAATAGCTTTCAAAGTGTTTAAAGTCTTTAAATCAGCTAGGTAAACAGACTTATGTTATGAGGTTCAACATTCAGATATTATTAACACGTAGGTACATACTTGTATTGTTTATAGTTTGGCACGGATCCCTAAAATGAAAATCGTTACATTTTCATAGGACGCTTTCAAGGAAACTCTTAATATACCTACATCGTAGGTAAAGTCACAATCAATATACGAATATTTTTCTTTCACGTACAGCGTCTAACAATAATTATCAATATATATTTGACACCTTATAGTGCCTCTAGTAAGAACATCTACATAGATATTGAAATAATATCGTAGAAACCAAACACGTTATAACGGGTTTTATTTTCAATAGTGTCTTCCAGTCTGGGCCTCTATTCAACTGCGTTATAACGATATCGTGTTTGACGTGTTTTAGAATCGTTTATGTCATAGTCGCCATTATTGTAAATGACATAAGAGTTATAAAAACGTTGACAATACGGAAACAGGTCAAATACGATATCGTTATTACCGTGTAGAATCCCAGCCCTGTACGTTTGTGCGCTATCTCCTCTAAAGTTAAATGTAGATTTCTATGTTGTAGCAAAGACATATTTAGGGTTTATTTCATCAAAATCAAGCTGTAATTAAATGACACATAATAGTTTTAAAGTTGACGCATGAACAAATATAAATAAATGCGCCGTTCGAACATGAAAGTGGTGTTGTAACATAAAACTTACCGCTACTGACCTATGAACTGGCAGAAAAACCGAGACCACCCTAAGCCACTTAACCTAAGGCTGACTCCACACTAGCGTCTTTTGAGCCTCGGCGTCCTGCCAAAACGTCGGTGCAACAGCGTCGCGACCACAGTGGCGTCTTATCGAGCGTCAGTCTCTCACCAGCGACAATGCAGCGTCGACGCAAAGATTCAATGATTCAAAGATTCGCAATGTCAATAACGTCTTTCGAACGTCGGCATCTTGCCAGGGTCCGTGGTGGGCACTATCTACGCTGCGCGGGCTACTGACAAGACGCTGGCAAGACGCTAACGTTTGAAAGACGTTATTGACGTTGCGTCGGAGCGGCGTCAGCGCTGATGAGTCGCTGACGCTCGATAGACGACGCTGACGTTGCATCGATGTTGCGCGGGCGCTGGCAGGACGCCGACGCTCAAAAGACGCTAGTGTGGGGTCGGCCAAAACCTTTGAAATTTGAAATCAAATAATTCCTAAGTCCTAAGTATGAAAAGATTTTTTTGAAAAACATTAAACACACTATTAAGGATGTAGTGATAATCCAACGATATCGTATTTTGACGAACAGGATTTTTTTCATTTTCAGTTCCAAAAGGTACCAAAGCTTACTGAGAAAGCAATGTAAAAACGACAATGTACGATGTTGCTTGTTTACTGTTGTTATTACCTGCACATTAATCTTAGACATTTCTCTCTAGGCGAACAAGGTGCTCACAAATATTTGAACGCGAATCTATTGGCAAGGCGTTAGAGAGCAGGTTCAGATATTTTTGAGCATCCTGAAGAGAATAGATGTAAATGATGGCGACACTGAATCCAAGTTACGGTTCACGCGTTCTTTTCATCTTGGGAAGTGAAATGTTGAACCTCATTAGCAATACTCACGTACGAGTATCACTAATGACTTTTGACTCCAAACCTAAAAAGAGACGTTACAAGTTTGATGATCTGAAACCTATGTGTCCCTCTATCCTGAACTGCCTAGGCAAAACGATTTCAATGAAAACATTTGTTTTTAAACCTTGGATTCCAGGGTGGCTAACACAACTTGCCCAATCACTTAAACATTTCCAATTTAAAAACAGCACTTCTCTTCTACTCGGCGCTTCGCGGCGGGAGAAAAGCTCTTGTAACTAAGTTTACTAAAAACCGAGTAGGACAATTAAGATTTATCAGCTTTGAGGCGATTTGGTGTAACGATGAAATAATAGCTTATGCTCGCAATTCCGTCCGTGTAAAAGTGTTTTCACACCACCTGCTCGACAATGCCAAATTACATATCATGCAAACCTTACGCAAACCAACTCATTAAAGCCCTTGGCTTTAGCCGGGGTGTAATGTTGTACTGAATCTCATTATAACTCGCTGGGTTGTAATATTTTCACTTTTCATAGTTCTTATTACAATGGCCTTAAAGTCTAATTTCGTAATAAAAGATCAACTAATACTCGAAGGCTGGGCGCGGCGCCGCCGCCACCGCCGCGTCGAACCTAATTTGAAAATCGAACATTTTCTAAAATCGAGCTGGCCACGGCAAGCTGAATGGAACACATTTGAAATTAAACAAAAGCCGCGAGTATTGTAAGACGCTGCAATAAAATACATTGGTGATAACTGCAAAGTTTTAAATAAATATTGTCTTTCCACAACTGGACTAATGTCTCAAATATCAATTTTCACTTTTAATTTTAATTTACTATAATAAAACGCTGTTTTTAGTAGACTCGCTTTTTTATTGTCTCGCAAAAGGTGAGAAAAGTAGAGTACACTCCTCGGGGATAAAGCTGTTTTCGTCTTGGGCGCGCTTGAACCCCTCACTGCGCTCAGAACTCTTCTTAATTATTCAATATCGCGCCCGTGACATAAAACTGTGCTTTATCCCCTCGGTGCATAATCTACTATTATCGCATTTCCTTGTAGGATTATCAAAGACAAAAAGGCCTCTTTGCCCTTTTCCGAGCTAAAACTGTATCTGGAGATACCACAGTTTAAAACAATGAACTGTGATGACGGAACCAATATTTTCACATTTATGATATATATGATAACCACCCAGGCCATTTACATGTTTTTTGAAATCATTCGATATCAGGCTAAATTAATTTTTGAATCCACCAATTTATCATAAGTACCGGGTTCCTAGTAAAAATATGCACCCTAAACAAAGTTGGAATTTTCAGCAAATATGCTAAAACTATTGTAATGGTGAAAATGTATTGATTAACATGAAAGACCGAAACTAAATTCCAGAAAAAAGTATAACGAAACATGAAAAAATTGAGCTGAAAGTTTTCGATTAATTTCATTGGGGTTTGATTTAGTTCAATTTATGACAAGGAGCGTGTATGAAACGATAGCATACCAAAAAGTGAGTTGATATGATTTAATTCATTCGAGTTATCCAATTACTTGCAATTTAATAATATATTTAAGTTGCAGTTACAAAAATAGGTGGGTTATGTAATTGAATGAAAATTAACAAATCTTTAGATTTTCAAACTAAATAAAACTTATAGCATTTTTGCTCTTTCTCCATAATTAAAACAGCCATAACGTTGCCTTTCCACCAGAGATGTGCTATGCAGCTATGCTGCGAGGATGTGAAGCTACCAGTATTTACCAGTCAGTGCTTTGCTATGAGGACCAATGAATATGATTGGTGGATATCAAACGCATCCATAGCAACGTAAAGGCTGTACACGATAAAATCTGGCCATGCATGCTCTGGTGTATCCTAGCAATGAATGCATACTTTCAAGCAGTTTTTTTTAAATAACTTGTATAATTTTAATTGTATAGAATAAAAATAAAATCGTGTCATAATGAATGGGTATGTGTGAGTTTTCGCCGAATATATTCTATCATACCTTTTATCTCCTGTACAGCGTTTTTAGGAACCCATATAGTTTCGCCATGTCCGTCCGTCCGTCCGTCCGTCTGCAGCCTAGCGCAAAGACTCTAACTACTAGAAAGCTGTAATTTGGCATGAATATAGATGTCACACCAACAAATTGGTACAATAAAATGAAAAATAGGTTGTTTTAGGGTATATCCCCTACACGTAACGTGTGGGTTGTTGATAAAAATCGATCAAAGTATCTTCTGTCTTGATTCGTTAAAGCGCTAATTTTTGTTAGAGTCAAGTGTCGTCTTCGTCGTCGTCGTCGTTTTTTGACAATCTTCACTCGCTTCCTGCTATACGATGTCACAACTGTATTTATATTTACAAGCTGTTTTACGTACATTAGAATGTTATCTACCCAAAAAAAAGTTTTTGAAACTCATTTCTATTTGTAGTAGTCAGGAAGAGTTTTAGTCCAAGGACTGAAAGTTGTTATTGTATGGGAGGCATTTATTTATCAAAAAGTCAAATTCGCCAAAGCTAAAAAACTTCAGAACTAAGTATCTCAATCTGAATACAATTACAAAAGTTCTAACTATTGTAAAAAGATAATTTAATAAGGTATAATTTGGCTTGCATAATTAAAAATGATAAAATGTTTTTAACAGGAGAATTTGGTAAAGACTGTCAGCAGACCGTGTACAAATAAAAATTGGTACTGTGGATTATATAATGGTATAAGTCACAGACGCACCAACATTTAATTATTATTATGTAGTTAAATAACCACTGAATTTAACAAAAAAATTGCTGCTTTAAAAATAGCATTCATTAAACAAATTTACCACAGCATGCATGGCCCGATTTTATCGTGTACAGTCTTTAGCATATCAAACGCTGGTGGAAACGCACCCTAAAATGTAGGTGGATTAATAGTTATAAACTAGCTAATATAATTTTTGGACCTAAGAAAATTACTGAGAGATATATTGTTGTGTCTCCAAAGAAATCGTAACTCTTCTGGGGTTCTTAAGATAAATGTAGTGCATACCTATCCTAAGCGCAAGTTATTATCTAACGCTGGCACGCTCAGAGTATTATGAATAAGTCTTTCCTTAGTGTATATGTAAATATCGTCACTACTTTGAATAAACCTCGTATCTCATATTTCGGGATGTACGATTTTAAACTTAAACGTGGAAAGAAATGAGTTTAAAATCGTACATCACGAAAAATGAGATACGAGGTGTTTTCAAAGTAGTGACGATATATAGTGTGTGTCCACACACAAGCTTGAAAAATAGGTCTCTAAAATACCTCTGAGTACAGCAGTAAGTGACAAAGTCGGTTTCCATTTCAGACGACCGGCATGACCCCGCTGATGTACGCTGTGAAAGACAACCGCACCTCGTTCGTGGAGCGGCTCATCGAGCTGGGGTCTGACGTCGGCGCCAGGAACAATGTAAGTGCACCAGGAGTTAAACGCTGCTACCGTTTGTGATTTTGACTCTAAATGTTTGACATAACCTCGTAAGGGTAACCTATCTCAGGTCCGAAAAACATTAGCCCGCTGTTTCGTTTGTCCGAATTGACATATTTTTCTCTAAACCTATTTATACAGGGTGTCCCAAAACTGACACGTCACAGTGACACTGGAGGTAGGTCAGCTCAAGAGTAGTCCAACCAACCTAACATGACCCCAGTAAAAGTGGCACGGTTTTTGACTTATTGTCGAATCAAAGTTTTTCATGAATTTTGACCGTTTCTAACATTATTAGTGCCAGTGTGCACTCCGAAAGGTGTCAAGGTTAGTTTTTTTTATGTGAACGGTAACATTAATTGTTAATTAAGGTTACAGAAATAGTATTTTATCCAAAAACTAAGTAAAATTAAAAAAAAATACTACACTGGCACTAATAATGTTAGAAACGGTCAAAATTCATGAAAAACTTTGATTCGACAATAAGTCAAAAACCGTGCCACTTTTACTGGGGTCATGTTAGGTTGGTTGGACTCCTCTTGAGCTGACCTACCTCCAGTGTCACTGTGACGTGTCAGTTTTGGGACACCCTGTATTATAGCTTTTCAAAATGTTTATACCTACAGAACAGGTAAGGTTAAGTTTTTTTATAACAATCCAAGAAAGTTAAACTGTTTCAGAAAAAAAACTTTTTTACTTATGAAATTTCGGAAAACGACACCTCGGGAAAACGTTTTTAGTGTTTCAGATAGGTAATTCCTTGTAAGACCCCATACCTATTTTGATGACATTATTGTCATTTCAACCTTGTCAAATTAGTTATATTTGACATTATGTCCTCAAGCGAGAACCTGGGGTCTTGGGAGGGTAAGCAGTCACCAGAGCCCCTAGGCAAGATGCGTACGCTAACTAGCGTTTCTATTCGTTTTGTTTTTAAACCAATCGAGTCACTGGTAGATCACATCATTTTAAAAGTTACGTTATCTACCAGTGACGCGATTGGTTTAAAAACCAAACGAATAGAAACGCTAGTTAGCGAACGCATCTTGGCTAGGGCTCTACTTACGTCAATCCTTTTGAAGAACGCTAACTTAAGGACTTTTGTTTGATCAGTAGTTAAACTAACTAAATCACAAAAAAACGGTACTAATGGTTATATCTCAAGAGGGTGTGTTAAATGTTCGATTATTTTTTCGAATTTTAACCATTAGTGCAGTTAACTACTGATCAAACAACTCAGTCTTACAGTAAAGTTATATACACACGACGATACGCTGGCCTAGTTGGTAGTGACCCTACCTTCGAAGCTAGCGGTCCTGGGTTCAAAGCCCGGCAAGGGTAGATAGTGTAGTACTTATTCCTGAGTCTTGGATGTTTTTCATGTATTTTAGTATATATTTCTCTATATAAGTATGTTTATCGTTGTCTAGTACCCATAATACAAGCCTAGAGTTTAGTTGGGACTAAGTCAATTTTTGTGACATTGTCAAGAGTGTGTGTTTGTGTGTGCATCTTATCTCCCGGTCCAGGGTTCGATTCCCGGTAGAGGCAAACATTTGTGGGATGAGCACAAGTACTTTTCTATGTAAGTATATAGATTTACGGATAGTAAATACCTAGAGCTTTTTTGTTTGGGCCTAGATCAATTTGTGTCAGATTAAAAACCAGTTGGTGAGGGCATCCAAGGAACTCTTCTTTTCTCCCCCTACTTTAGTTAGTTAATTAATGTTATGTAATTACATAAAGTGAGACATATTGAGGTAAAATTAATTAGGCACCGGATATTTGTAATCGTGTAAATATTATTATTATTTTTTACTCCAAAATCTGCCCAGCCTCAGTTTGTTTTCAAACTCTCGGACGGCGTTGAATTACATTCAAATGTAAGGATCAAAGGTTAAAACATACTTAAAGCTCAACGCACATTTATATGTATATTACCTAATTCTTGGATCCAATCCAACGATGTCACATAAAAGACATGGATACCTACACACAAACGTAGGGTACGTTTATACATGTATACATACACCAATAAATATTACCCTCCTTCAAAGGCTGTTGGCTAAAACTAACATAACAAGCAATGATAAACTATAATATTAATATGGTCTTGCCAGACAGACGGATGGACGGACAATAAAGTGAACCTTTAAGGGTTCCGTTTTTCCTTTTGAGGTTCGGAACCCTAAAAATGAGCTTATTTGGCAACTTTTGGATAATAAAATATATAAAACCCCCGCTCCGGTATAATCATCATATCAGCCGAAAGACGTCCACTGCTGGACATAGGCCTCCCCCAAGGCTCTCCACTTAGACCGGTCTTGTGCCTTCCGCATCCATCGCGATCCCGCCATCCTTACGATGTCGTCGCTCCATCTTGTTGGAGGCCTACCAACAGCTCGTCTCCCGGTCCGTGGACGCCATTCGAGAACTTTCTGGCCCCATCGGCCATCAGTCCTGCGAGCAATGTGCCCCGCCCACTGCCACTTAAGT
Source organism: Acleris holmiana (assembly GCA_949316455.1). Lineage (NCBI taxonomy): Eukaryota > Metazoa > Arthropoda > Insecta > Lepidoptera > Tortricidae > Acleris > Acleris holmiana. The sequence goes on along the minus strand of OX438765.1, from coordinate 10,618,873 downwards.
TTCGCTATTCTTCGGGCTATGTCGGTAACCTTAGTTCTACTGCGGATATCATCATTTCTGATTCTATCCCGCAGAGAAACCCCGAGCATAGCTCTCTCCATAGCCCTCTGAGTGACTCTGAGCTTTCTTATGAGGCCCATCGTTAGCGCCCACGTCTCAGATCCGTAAGTCATCACCGGCAACACACACTGGTCAAAGACTTTTGACTTCAAACACTGCGGTAATTTGGACGAAAAGACACTGCGAAGCTTCCCGAACGCTGCCCAGCCGAGTCGGATTCGACGAGTGACCTCTTTCTCGAAGTTGGACCTACCTAACTGGACCGTTTGTCCCAGGTATACATAGTCGTCAACAACTTCGAGTGCAGAGCCTCCGACAATCACGGGAGTTGGCACAACATGGACATTAGACATGACTTTCGTCTTGTCCATGTTCATTTTCAGGCCAACTTGGTCGGAAACTCTGCTGAGGTCAGCGAGCATAGCACTGAGGTCCTCCATGGTTTCAGCCATGACTACGATATCGTCGGCAAATCGAAGGTGAGTGATGTACTCGCCATTAATGTTGATGCCTCGTCCTTTCCAGTCCAGAACCTTAAAAGCATCCTCCAATGCAGCGGTGAACAGCTTCGGAGATATCACATCCCCTTGTCTGACTCCTCGCTGCAGAGGAATAGGCTTTGTGCTCTGGTCCTGTAGTCGGACGGACATAGTGGCGTTTTCGTACAGACACTTCAACACTTCGATATATCGGTAGTCAACTTGGCACCGCTGGAGAGACTGCAGCACAGCCCAGGTCTCGATCGAATCGAAGGCTTTCTCGTAGTCCACAAATGCAAGGCAAAGAGGGAGGTTATACTCTTCAGTCTTCTGTATAACCTGCCGCAACGCATGTATGTGGTCTACGGTACTATAGCCTTTTCGGAAGCCGGCTTGTTCGGGAGGCTGGAAGTCGTCAAACCTGCGCGCGAGACGATTCGTGATGACTCTCGAAAACAGCTTGTAAATATGGCTCAGAAGTGAGATGGGTCTGTAATTCTTCAGCAAGGTGTTATCACCTTTTTTGAAGAAGAGCACCACCACACTTCTGTTCCATGCTTTTGGCGTTCTCCCTTCGTGGAGGACGGAACTAAACAGCGTCTGAAGGCCTTTAAGAACTGGTTTACCACCCGCCTTCAGGAGTTCGGCTGTAATTCCATCGTCACCTGGGGCCTTGCCATTCTTAAGCTGTTTGAGAGCCATACTAATCTCGTACAGGCTGACGTCCGGAATATCATCGGTATAGTGCCGGGTTAGTCTAGCCCTCGGGTCTTTGGCTAGATTTTCAACGGGTGTTCGGGTTGTCGTGTAGAGTTGCCCATAAAACCTCTCGATTTCCCCCAGTACCTCAGGCCTGGATGAAACGATCCTGCCGTCGTCGGTCTTCAGCTTCATCAATTGGCTTTGGCCAACAGACAAATCTCTGGTAAAAACCTTAGAGCCCCTGTTACGCTCAATAGCCTCTTCAATACTTTTAGTATTAAATCGGCGTATATCGCGCTTCAGAGACTTTGATATCTGTCTGTTGAGCTGCCGATAGCGACAAGCATCACCAGAGGACTGCAAAACCATCTCGCGCCTAACCTCCATGAGCCTAAGGGTGGAGTCCGAGAGCTTCTTGGTTCTGGCACGGCGGATCTTAAAGTACTTAGACCCAACCGCATGGACAGCTTCCACGAACCCGTCGTTGAAATCGTCCACGTCACTTCCTAGGCATTCGAAACGGTTTTGGAGTTCGAGCTGGAAGCTCTCGGGGTTTTGGAGCTGGGCGGGTGCCGGGCGGAGCGTAGACTTCATCAGTCGAGACCTTTCAAGCTTGAACTGGATATTCAATGAGCCTCGTACCATACGGTGATCACTCCCGGTTTTAACCGCACTGATCACGGAGACATCATTGAATATGTGCTTCTTCGTCGACATGATAAAGTCTATCTCGTTCCTCGTTACACCATCAGGGCTCATCCAGGTCCACTTCCTATGCTCACGTTTCCTGAAGAAGGAGTTCATCATATAGAGTCCCTCCTTCTCCATAAAACTGGCCAGTAGGTGACCCCGGTGATTCCTACGCCCCACTCCAAATTTCCCCACTCTCAGCTCTTCACCGTCTCGTTTGCCCAGCTTTGCGTTGAAGTCCCCCATAACAACCGTGAAGTGAGTTCTGGAGCTGTGCATGGCTCTGGAAACATCCTCATACACAGCCTCCACCTCATCGTCGGAGTGCCTCGAGGTCGGAGCGTATACCTGTATGACCTTCAACGAATAACGTTGAGTCATTCTTAGTACAAGGCACGCTACCCTGCTCGACACACTCTCGATCTTCACCACGTTGTTTACGAGGGACTTGTGGACGATAAACCCGACACCTCCCTGGGACTGTTGGTCGCCCTCCCGGAAATAGAGCAGGTTCCCGGACTTCAGGGTTATCATGTCCTCGCCCTCTCTACGGACTTCTGATAACCCTATGATTCCCCATCGCAACCTGCTCAATTCTTCCTCCAGTTCCAGTAATCTTTCGTCGGTCCGCAGTGTTCGGCAGTTGTATGTTGCCAGGGCCAAAGGTCGTCGTTTTTGGTAGCCGGGTCTCTGCCGGTGATTCACTGAAGCACCCCCTGCCCCACCGTTACCATGGCCGCTACCGGAGCCAGGAATAGCAGGGCCGCCGGGGACTAGGGGTCTGGGCCGATATTGTGGATTCATTTTTTTTTAATTTGGGGGGAAAATGCCATAGTCGCCACGCTTGGCAGGCGGGTTGGCGACCGCAGTAATACCTGGTAGTTCGCGGAGGACGCTGCTGCCCATCCCCCGGTTTATCCCTTAGTCGCCTCTTACGACACCCACGGGAAGAGATGGGGTGGTGCTATTCTCGACCGACACCACACGGCACAATAGTGGTCCCAAATTTCAGAGCTGAATATCCCGAAAACGTCCTAATCGATTTACAAATGAAAACTAGTTAAGAACCATTTAGCTTTCTTATAAAAAAACCGTGTCCGAATTGTGTCATCCGCGGAAGATACGATGGTAAAGATAGACATACAGATACACAAGTTAAACTTGAACCCCTCTTTTTAATTCAGTGGTTAAAAATAATATAAACATTAACACGCCCGCCGCTAACATACCCATAAATACTGCAATTGGGTTACTTGAAACTAGCGCCCATAATTTTGCATGTTATGAAAAAGTAGGTACAATATCGATTGTTAACCTAATGTTAGAGTGCTTGTAATTTAGAGCACACGGGTAATTACGGCCCCACGTCTTGCCAAAGTGGAACAATGAAGCAGTTGGCGCGCCATGCACCAGTCAAGTCCACGAGAAACTGAAATAAAGTTTATATACTGCGTGCTCGACATAAAAGGCGACTAAGGGACTAAGGGCTTGTAGAACTGTTAGGCGATGGGCTTGCAACCTGGCACTTATACACTAGTAAGCATCTTAGCCTGTTTGTGCAAAATTTGGTTGCAGAATTATCAAGAAGTCTTTTTAGAATTGTTGGTATATCTGTAGCTCTGCCTACCCCACTCGTGGAATGAAGTCGTGATGTTATGTATGTATGAATGTATGTGTCGTAATATAAAATATAGACAGCCAAATAGTTTAACTAACAAAAAAGTCTTCCCACTAATCACTACATAGTATAAAACAAAGTCGCTTTTTCTGTCCCTATATACCTATGTATGCTTAAATCTTTAAAACTACGCAACGAATTTTGATGCGGTTTTTTTTAATAGATAGAGTAATTGAAGAGGAAGGTTTATATGTATAATACTTTAATCCAGAGCGTAGCGAGGGCGGGTCGCTATTATTATTATAAATGCGGAACGGCTGGGCGGCTATATATAGATCAAATTTGGAACGGATATTTATTTATAATACATAGTACCATCCTTACAGGCTATCCTAATTCAACGTTGGATTTAATATTAAATATACAATAGGTATCTTACAATATTATTTAACATAAAACATTACTTATTTTATTACTAATCCACGTTATGGTAGCGTAAAATATACAAAGTTATCCTTGTGAATTCATTCAGAGAACAACATAATAAATAATAAGTCAACCTCGGCCGTTACGAGGTTTAGGCGCAGCGCCCTCGCTATAGCTTCTACCCTAGATTAACACATAGGCTACTTCATCCCAGAAAAATTTCAAGTTCTTGAGTTAATAACCATAATCGAAATCTACGCGGAAGAACACGCGGTATATTATAACCGTCGTTTAACAACCTCACTAGTCACTAGTTTTTACCCGCCACTCTGTCCGCATGGAAGTCGCTTTTCCCTGGGGATTATCATTTTTGATGTGTTTATTCAGGGTATAAGGTGAATTCAAAATTTCATACAAAAGCCAATTGTAGCGTGAAGGAGTAACAAACATTACACACACGTTACGCACACACAAACTATTAAAATAAGACTGTGTAATACACCAATAAAAAACAAAAAAACGCTTTCAAAAACGCAAAAAATAACTTCTTTTAAAATAGTTCCGTAGTCCCAAGTGGGACTAGTTGATATGAAACTTTAAGTTTCAAGCGCGCCGCAAGCATCGCCGCCGGAAATTCATTGTCATATTTCAACAAGTTAATATTCTTCGTTGTAGTCGCTCAACTATCTTAATTGAGATATCTGATCGCCATCCTTGAAATAGGTACCGTTGAGGAGTTCCGATGGCCATCTGTGGTCTTCGACATCATCAGCTCTACTTCCCCAAATGATATTTTCTAAATGCAAATGCTCGATTTGTTACTAAAAATACTAAAATCGCTATATCGCATTTGAGGTCTTGGGATTATAGTCTTGAGAATTCAAATGTCTATGGGTCTCAGATTCCACTTACCATCAGGTGGCCTGAGTGCTCGTGTGCCTTCTCCTAAACATAAAAAAAAAAATATATATATATATATATATATATTTACAATATTTGAGGAGTTCCCTCAATTCCTCACTGATTCCCTCATCAGATTCAGATTCGGTGACAATAAGACCACCTCGGAAGTATACTCTATCAAACCAAAAAAAATATTCAAACCTCCGTATGTATAACCTCCTCCTTTTTTTGAAGTCTGTTAAAAAGTCATGTATAGTGTAGCAAGTAATTATTTATTAATATAATTTGAAATTTTCATGCAGCGCGGCCTAAATATTACTTACTAATAACTTATAAGTCCAAGACTTATACTTTCTAAGGTCAACTTGGCAACCCCTAAACCCTATACATACACAATAGCATCACATTTATTAGTATATTTTTGTCCTGTAGGTACTGAATTTGTAATAAAACGTTGCAACTTTAAATTCAACAAGAATCCTCTAAAAGAACATGACTCATAACTCCTAAAATTTAAGGTATAGTTTATAGCGGTAAGATAATAAAGCGTACGGTATTTTCCGTCCGACCCTTTTCACTAAGGTCAAAGAAGTGAGTCAGTGCTAAGTCCAAGACGTATACTTTCTAAGGTCAACTTTGCAACCCCTAAACCCTATACATACACAATAGCATCACATTTATTAGTATACTCTATTCCATGACATAACGAATTACGACGTCGGGTGACCTTACCTAACAAAGAACAGAAAAGTATTTTCTTGTGTAGGTAACATAATTTCATAAAGCTTAGTAGTGATTGATATCAGTAGTTCAGTACTATCCTGAGCTTGATTAGTAAATTTCCTAAAGAGTTCGTCTTTCAGGATTTTACTCATATCTATCATCGTTTTCTTAAGTCTTAAGTTTTTCGTGCATCGTTACAATTGAACACATTTAATTCAAATGTTTAGCAAACCTTTTTTTAACTACTATCTGTGACATAGATACATTTTGACTCCTATCGTTGGTGTGACACAGTTATAATATGTTGGATCAAGGTTCCATTTTGGACGAATGTACATAGGACGGACTAAAAATATAACCAATACATACGAGTACAATAAATCATCTCGGTAAAAGACCAGACGACACCAAACTATCATAAAAGATTATGTATATCTTCTAGTTCAGGGTTTCTTAATTATAACAATGACCATAATTAAAGACCTTGATCACATACTTAACTAGGTACACCCTAGAATTGACCCATTTCAGTGCTTCTGTTCTACCTATACCTGCGGCTACGTCACAGATAGTTATCGCAAGGGGCAATTTATGCCCACAGCGCGGCCGGCGAGGCCACGCCTTGTCGAGGAATGAATGGAAACCTCGTGAAACTTGAAATGAAGAGGTTTAATTAATACTGGCAGAGAAAATTCCACCAGCATTCATTTATTAATACTTACGATAAAATAAAACAACAGCTGCTAAAAGCATAGGTATTTCAGAGGTAGTAGGGATAGGTTTTGCGCTCCCTTGTTTGGTTACTCTTAACCCTGGTTGATAACAGCCGGTCAAAAATTAAAAGTAGATTAAGGAGCACGAAAACGCAAACCGTATGTTGCTAATAATTATAACTATTTTAAAAACGTGTATTAATTTAAAAAATAACCATAGGTTTTATTGCAAAATAGACTGTAATAATTTTTAAAGACGATTTTCATTTATTACGTATATAATGTACGTTTCATGACTTTCGCTTTTTTCAGGGTTAATTATTCCGCAAAGACCGGACTCATCTGTTTAAAAATCCAAAAAAATACCAGTCACGTATAAGTATACTCGTATACCTTTTAATGGTTTTAAGATTTTTTTGTACCAATTTGTTATTAGTCAGTTATCGCTTTTAAAATGCCGGCGACCAGCAGATTCGTAGTTACAGAGGTCAGCCTTATTTTGAATACAAACTGAAATATCACCGTCTTGTTACGAACTCTTTTGTTAACTGGTGGGTTAACTTTGCTAAATGAAGGGCAGGGTAACAATTATTATTTAGTTCAAAAACCCCAAAGAAAGATTTAAATGTCAAATTTTGACTCACCGGTCCTGAATCACGTGTTCTTGGACTCCGTCAAATACACAAATGACATCATCATAATTTGAAGGTGACGAAGGCGAGGTATCGTGCACGCCAATCTTAAATTACACGTACGTAAGTATAATTCAGCAAACCATTTCGTAAAAAAATTGTTGCTAACGACAGTAGATCCTTAACATTTTTTCTGATAATGGCTTACCATATTTTTTCTTAAAACATCCGCTATTGAAATTATTGGGGGGGTTGAGATGGGCCTTGTGTATCGCTTCGACCATTACTATCTATTGTGGCAGCCCTTTGTTTAGAGCTGACGGCAAAAGCCCGTCCATGTGCTAGGGCAGTCAGGAGTTACAACTCCCACAAGAGATACATCTCTTGTGGCTCCATGATATGTCGCCCTAGATACATACTTCTGTTGCGCATTAGTGGTCCGCATGAGCAGAGCAGAGGACGTGCATTGCTGTCTCCTCTGTCTCTTGACAGAACCTGCATTTCGCGGCTTTCGTTAGTTTCATACCCACTTGAAACAGATTTTTGGTCAGTTAGGAGTGGTCAGTTAGGATGCTAGTTACTGCGCAAGTCCTCTCTCTTTAATTAGTGATTTCGAATTTTTTTATCCTTCCGCGGGTTTCCACAGCTTTAGATTTACATAGTTCGCTTAGCCTGGAATAGGTTCCTCGTTTTGTGATGGCGCAAAGCGGCTCCGGGCCGACCAGGAGGTTGTCAGCACCGTTCGTAGCCAGTTCATCTGCTAGTTCATTTTCATTAAGGCTGGAGTGCCCTGGTACAATAGGGTAATTTTTTAATAGGTGCACAAATTTTAATATTTGCTTCGCTATTGTTAATCAATAACACATGTTGTGTTATTTTTACTCTAGCTTAAAAAATATTAGATATATTGCCGATTCAATGATTCCACTAACGTAACGATATTCATGGACCCTCTAATGCAGGGGTGCGAGGAGAGGGGAGTGTTGTTAAGTAAATTATAAATGAAATTTCAAATTTAGAATATCAGTAGGAGAGGGGCTTGTTGTCTGATAAGCTGTACATGAAATTTCAAATTTCGAATATCAATATAGTGTATCGCATACCTACAGCTTGACAACCCATGTCATCATTTCTAGTGTGACTTTGTGTCCACACGAGAAGGTAAAAGAGAGATAATTTGCAAAAAAAAAAAAAAAACTCGTTTAACTGTCGTAATATATTATATTAACGATACAAACATTGTGTACTGATAAAAAAAATACCCTGTGTACTGGTATACTTAGTATTAGTATATAACTTTATTTGAGTTTCCTAGATCATTGAAATCGTTACTGCAACGTCTGATTTTCTATCTAATTGGCGTTGCGCGGTCAATGTACGTCAAATTAAGCAGTGGGGCGGGAGTTCGTGGATTGAGAACACTGCAGATTTTGAAAGACCAAGCTTCATGGTGTGAGCAAAACGAGTAGGTATTATGCGATTCGGTATATAGTCGTGTACAATTAAATTGAGTCACCCTGTATATCTAGCTTATATATTTTTCAGCCTTAAATATTTTCACCTATTTATACGATTTTAAACAAGATAAGTAAGTACAAGTAGTAGGTATAAGATAAAAGTTGATAATGAAACGTTACAGAAAATATGATATACATTCTCTTATTTTCAGTCTCAGGGATATGGATAATGAATAAGCATGAGTTATTGATTTTCTATTTTACTTAGTGATCTTAAGAAAGCTCGAGATTATTTTGTTTGCTCCCCATCAGTTCCTATCCATGTTTGTAACAATTTTTGTAACACTGTTTGTCAAACAGGACAACTACAATGTGCTACACATCTCGGCGATGTACTCCCGAGAGGACATTGTCAAACTGCTGCTCACGAAGCGGGGCGTCGACCCGTTCGCTACGGGAGGGGTAAGTTCTCTCGGTCTATGTGCGGAAAGTAACCATCACTAAATAAATACCGGTCAAGTGCGAGTCGGACTCACCTAATTTATATTTTTTAGAGTTATGTTAACTCAACGGTAAGTACCTTATAGGTTTTAATTCCTTTGCGAGTGTCATAATATACGGCATAAACGGCCGTATATCTTGTTTACGTTGACTTATATTTTTATTTTTTTCTCAACTCTAAGAGATTGCATACTTGTGTATTTACTAGCTTGATATTACAAAATGACATTATAAAATGGTTATGGTTGGGGTTATGTATAAAATGGGTTATGTTTGAAAATTTATATGAAGCAAGGCTGCCAGTTTTATACTTTTAATTTGATGTGGACTATGATTATTAGAAATGTTAGCAAGTAACCATGTAGCATGACCATTCAATAAAAGCAAGAAGTTTGGAGGTCCTAACAGAATTCCTGAAATGCTATTTTTTTTTAGCATCATCACTTTGACAGTTGAATAGGTACACAGGATGGGTCACACCCGCCAAAACCTTACATTATGCTGATTTTAATTCATAAAAGTCTAACCGTAATTGATTTATCTGCTCTTACCCCTCCTCCTCCTGCACAGAGCCGGCAGCAGACCGCGGTTCATCTGGTGGCCAGCCGACAGACCGGCACCGCCACTAGCATCCTGCGAGCGCTGCTCACGGCAGCTGGGAAGGACATCCGGCTTCGCGCCGACGGGGTGAGTGACCTTCTCTTATACTATCGATATCATCATCATTATGGCTTCCTTGTCAAACCCGAAAGCCACCTTATCATCATCATCTTGTTAGCTGATCGGACCACTTCTGTGCATAGGGTTTCCTAAAAGATCTTCATCATGACCAGTCCACGATTGTTACTATGAAGTACTACTAAATTCTAAACTTCAAATGCATGGGGCGTTGTTCACTCATTTGAGACTAAATAGGTAAAAAAAAATGGGGATGGGATATAATAACGTAAACCTAAACTTCAACTTTCAATATATTCCTTGTGCACTGTACTAATTTTACATCTATACTGGGAATAAATTGCAAGCCACACACGGGCATCATAAACCTGTATCCATATCGTTGCAAGACTGTCGATGAAAATACTGTGGGTCAAACATGCATAATAATTATGACATGATAGTAAGTAATGAACGCAGCATTTTCACAGCGTACAATACCGGTGATCTAGGCGTTTCACTTAGATTTTAAGACAGTAAAGGTCGCAAAGAAATAATAGGGAGAAATCTGGGCTTTCAGCATTCTAAATAAACTAAAGACTGTATCTTCTTTCAGTAATCAATATCTATTTCCCGCAAATCGCCACCAAGAAGGTATCGGCTATCTGACGCTCCGTTTTTGAGGGATCGCCCATTAAGTGTAAATGGTCTATTCGTCAAGCATAATATATTGTGAACATGTGTTGATTATTTTTCAGAAAAATATTACTTAATAGTCGTTTTTGTAGATTATTTTTGACCGCTGATGACAGAGAAGGATACAGTTTTTTCATCCCCTAAAACTTGATAGTTTATGAGGGGAACAAGGTAAACAAGCAAGTCCTACGCGGGCAAAGTCACGAGCGAAATCTAGTTTTAAATAAGCGACCCTATTATAGACTGAAGTTGTCTTTAACCTCTATTTGTGAAAATATGACTTCTACAGTTCACTGGCCCCATAATTCCGTAACTGAAGTAATAATTGTCTTCGAATACCTACATAAAGGACAAACGTCTGAATAGCTTGCAATTTCGTTTTCTTGAAAATGTATACAGTTTAAAACTCATTGAATAATTTAGAAAATTATATGCAAAGCAATCTATCATGTGTCTGGGGAATAAACCTGAAATCATAGACTGATGTATGCAGATTCCGAATTGAACGAAAGAACGACGCTCTACGAGGGCACTTCAAGTTGTATTGATGGTAAGGGATTTTGTATTGTATGGTATAGGGATAGAGTTGTTAGGTGGGCTAGAGCCACGGGGAGATGGGTGGCGGTGCATCGTTAGTCGCGGGATCGCGTGCGGCGCCGTCGCCTGGCACCGCCATCCGCGAGCAGGAACTACCCCCGAAACGCCCTCCACTGTAAACAAACCCATCCTCGGAGCGCAGCCGAAACTGATCCGCGTTGTAAATGAGTAAAAACTAATAAAACTTTTACATCAGAAGTGTTCCCTCTTATAACACGCACTAGTCTGACGAATATTAATTATCCATACTTTTACCCGACGAAAGCGCAGAATACTCAAGGCCGCGAGGACACGCCGCCGTAGTAAAACATACCTCCCTCCCTGCGAATAGAAACTAGCTAATTATCCGGCGAGCTTTAGCCTACGAGCAAACGTCACCACGCGAATTTACAATGCAAATTAAGCGCGGAATATTAGTTATAACGTCAGGACTGAAATTCAAAATTAGTAATTTTAATAGTATTAGACTCAGTCAGTCCCTGGGCGCGAGTAGGACGAGACCTCTCCACCATGCCCTGCGGGCGCGGGTGCCCGTAGACCGGCGCCATGGAGGACCACGTACGTATTCCTCCCGTCAGCAATCTGTCGTTAGGGATGACGATTGTTTAAAATTTTGCATGCACCGTAATCGAATGAGCAGCACGATAGTCGATCGATTTTGTATTCCCCGTGTACGAAGATTGCACATAAGTTTGGAAGTATTGTCTGTGGTGTGACAGTTAGCGGCCGGTTCGTGCCGCGATTCGCCGGCTCCGGCGAATGGCTTGCCGTATGGAGACTGCATTCACCTCAGCGCGGGTTTGGCGCGGCAATAATGTCTGACGGCGGGTCGGACCCCCCTCGGAGCGCGAACCTGCTGCGCGGCGGCGCCCGCAGCCCAACAGGCTCCGCGGGGCTGCAGTCCAAAGATCTGCAGAAGCTCGAGCTGAGTTTCGTTGAGTTGAACAAGGAGAGAGCCCGACAGAGGGAATGGAAAAAGCTAATTCGAGACCTGGTGTTCCAGAGGGGCAAGATTCCGCTCCTGCTGGCGGTGGAGGCGGGCAACCAGAGCATGGTGCGCGAGCTGCTCAGCGCGCAGACCGCCGAACAGCTCAAGGTACTGTATCTTCCTAATTGCACACTATAATGTATCCGAAAATAACTGTTCAAAAATGCTGCCCGAGTTACTGTGCGATGCATCTCAACGCGCGCCTGGCATTATGCATACTGCAGTATTCTTAATAAAACGATTGCATGTCTGACATTAGAGACAGGCGCTACTGACGCCACACACCTAGCAACATTTTAACTTTAAGACACAAGACATCATACAATTATTAATTTTGAGACGGATTCTGTCACAACTACGTATTTAACACTTGTGTAAGCTCAGCTACGTTCGATTTTCTGGCATTTTAAGTAAAGATCAAGTACGTTCTTGGTCTGTTTTTATACAAAATATGTTTCAGCCACGGATAAGCTCATACGTTTGGAATATTTAATTAGTATAAATTTAGCGGTATACTTAATGTGTCAGCAAAATATATTCATTCTTGCGCTACGCTTACACATTCAGAAAGTTGTAAGGCTCACCTAACACATGATTTTTTTTTAGAAGTCTATTTCCACGCTAACCTTGCCAAATAGGTACATGCAATGGTTTCTAAAAAGCAATCAAATTTATTATTAAATAAAGCTACTGCTAGCAAGTGTAAAATGACGACCAATTTGAAAATTGCTACCCCATCCTACACACAAATTTTGCATTCTTTATTGTAATCTATAATAGGCTAGTTCTCATTTTTAAGGAATAAAACGGGACATTTTCGGTTCCTCACTTTTATTTACGAAATCTAGTGTTTACAGTGGCCAGAGGTCAAGATTATAACTTAAATAAACTTAGATTTTGCGGGCCAGACAAAATATTGGTAAATTTCAGAAATATGACACTTTTAAAAAAAAATTGGGACAGGTAAGTGATACATTAGACAGGAAAGTGAAAATAACCTATAAACATGTATAAAAATGCAAAATAAGTGGGTTGTAAGTTACGTGACAATCGATATTGTATGCATCACCTGAAATTTGTTAGAAAATAGTATGATCTTAACGTAATTTTAATACCAGGATAATGAAAAATGACCAGGAAAGTGAAATTGCTAAAGACAAATTCTCATATTTATTTATTTAGAATTTAAACACAATAAATCACGAATTGGCCAGACACTAATCAGAGTAATAAACAAGTTTTTGTATCAAAATATCATTATCTTAAAGAGATCACATAATCAGCTTCATGTATTCTTCGAATACGTTTACTTCAGTCTAAAACTAACAACAGTCTGTTTCAAGGTAGAAACCATAAGGAACCTTATTAAGCATTTAGATATTAAATTGCAAAATAAGTCTCTGTATCATAATATAATGCTTACTATTATCATTATCTTAATGAGATCACATAATCAAGTTACTATATTCTTTGAATAAGTACGTATACTTAAGTACAAAAATAAACAACAGTCTGTCAACAATCAAATAAACTGTAACGAATCTTACTAGGGACAACTTATTAGTTAAATCGCAAAATTTGAACACCTAACACTAGGAATCACCACAGTGTTAATCAAGCTTTCCTATCCTAATAATAATGCTTATCATTTTCTTAAAGAGAACACTTAATCAACTTAATTTATTATCTGAATACGTATACTTAACTAAAAAATCAAGAACAGTCTGTTTCAAGGTAGAAACGTTAAGTAATCATTAGCCACTTGGTTATTAAATTAGTTTGGCGTCTATTCTATGCTTAGTGCTAAAAGAAACATTAACTGTTTCGAGGTAGACATTTTTAGGAATCTTGAATCTTAACAATTGTAATCAATCACAGTAAAATCCTTATAATAATAAGTCGTTATTTCACGAAACGGATCATGTAGTTTATTTAGTCTTTATCCAAAAGACAATTTGGACAAGTGAATGATACGAGATCCGTTTTGATGCAGTTTATTTGCGCCCATTGATGACATATGACGCATTGGATCCAATCTTGGCCTGTTTTATCTTCTTTATATAAAGATCCGCAGATAATACAGGAGCAATCGTCAGAATCACTGTCTTTCCTATTTTTTTCTTCTTTTCCTTTAGTAATTGTCTTTGATTTATTTTTTTGGGGAGGTGTATTTTTGTTAGCTTTTTTTTCAGTCTTCGCTTTTTTAACTTTAACTTCTTGTTGTAACTCATTTTTTTCTTTTGGTTTTCTTTTCTTTCTGAGTTTACTTTCATTTTCCGAAAACAGTTCTTTACACATTTCTGAAACAGAACCGTCAAGCAAACCATCAGGATCATCTATATTAAGTGTTAAGTCACTATCACAGTTCAAAATATTATCCATGTCCGAAAGGTTGAGTGCGTATGGGCTTTTAGCGGTATTCCTTTCAGATTCTGATTCGTTGAAGATGTCGTCTACATTTGCTGTCAGTGTTAAATACTCTAAGACACCCAATCGAAAGTGTTCACACTCGTTACTACAAAAGCAACTCAAAGATTTCATCGCCACTTTATTCGGTAAATAGGCATTCCCTTGCACTTGGTGCACTTTAAAGTACCCTTGAATAGTTGCAAATTTGGTTGTTCTTTGGAAATTAACATTTCCATATTTTCAATATCAGAGTCAGTTATCGTAAACAGCGTAATATTTGGGCATCGATCCTGAATAGCACCGCAAAACTGTGTCAAGTTAGAAACATCACATCCCGCGGCCACGACATTATCTGCTGTTCTTTTGCAGGTAGCCCCCACTCCATCTGGAGCGCCTTTACCATGGCCGGCTTCATGGTAATTCCAAGACCAAATGATGAAATTAGGCCACATTTCGGAAAGTTTACATGCCAGTATATAAAACATGAGCTTATTTCGGTATTGAGTGACCGGACCATCACTGAGAAAATGGATATTTTCGATGCTTGTCGGAAGTTCTTCTAACACTGGTTGAAGGTGGGCCCATATAGCGTGAACGTTGTGAGACAAATTGGTTGAAACAGTGCAATATGATCTTGTAGAATTTTGCAAGTAGACAACAACTGTGTGAAGGGATATCTGCATTCGCGAACCTCCGAAGTGAAACGACTGAATCTCCTCGTTATATTTTGTTGAATAATTCTCCGAAAAGTCCATATGCACTACTGCGTCTTTTTCAGTTAGCGATTCTTTTACTCGTTTTATAGATTGATATTGATGCACGATATTCTTTTCATGGTTAAAGAGAGTTTTGAGATCATTTTTTAATGTTTGCAGGAGGTCACTCGCAGTAGTCTCAGAAATGATTTTTTGTTGCTTAACGATAGTGCGGTCTTTCTTCGTTTTGGAATCTGTTATTACTTCACGTTTTGCTACCCATTCTTGATATTTAACAATCATTGTTTCATCAAAACCTTCAAATAAAGGAATAGATTTTGTGCAGCAACTGTCACATATTCGCTCTAGACAGTGTTCATTGTAGCGATCTTAGCAAAGCGTAGCCAATAGATTTTGATAGGTTGTGGCTTGAAGAATTGTAGCTTTATTCAGAGCAGAAACAACTAGCTGGAAGTTGCTGTGCATAGTACACATGCATGTATCTCTATCAGTAACTTTTGCAGCTACAAACCAAAATGGTGAAAGTCTTGCAAACGTCGAATAGCTGACCACAGGCCCAGTCTTCAAAAATTCTCTATGTAAGTTTCGGAGCGTATCAAGTCTGTAACGCTTTTGTTTTCTTATGTTATTTTTTTTTATGTGCTCTTTTTTCCCAGCTCCTAATCGACTGTACTTGTCATCTTCCATAAATGTTTGAATTTCGTTACTTAGCCGTCGTTCTGTCTTTTTATTTTGTATCATTTGTTTCTCAGCATTCCATATTTTTTTATAAGTGATCACTTTCGTAGTATTGGGTTTCCACACTCTTCTTTCTTTTACAATTGGTCCCAATAACAATTTATTTGCAATTTGTTTTTCTTTTCTTGTTTTAAGGTTTTGTAGGTTTCAGCTATCAGTTTTTCCATAGTGACACCAAATAATGCTTTTTTCACGACATCAGGACGAGTCACGGGGTCATCAGCCATTTGAGACATTTTTGAGTTTGGTGTTAGTAGTTTCTTAAGTTTATTTTTCCTCTTACGTAATCTGCTCACTTTTTTCTGGGATTTTAGGAGTTCTTTCTTCAGTGCTTTAATTTTTTCGTTTTGTTCCATTATCAATTTATTTCGCATACGTCTTTGTTTCATTGACTGTTCTCTAGCCGCTCTTAACCTAGGCGACTGACTAGCAGATGATTCTTGTAATGGAATTGGTAGAATCTGGGGCGAGGATGGTTGACGAACTAAATCTTCACTACATAGGCTAGATGGAGTAGTCGCTCTCATAAAATCTCTAATAGCCTGTTTAGCAGCACATTTTTTCTTATAGTGTTTGCTGGATCTAGCCCGCCATGACTTCCTACATTGCCTTTTTTCACGATCGGTCATTTCAGATATGGTTTTTATTTTCCCTGTTCTTTTTAACTTCAAGTAATATTCTTTTTTCTTTTCTTTTAAAATTTCTAACTTTTCTGGATGATTTTTCATTCTTTCATAACGTTTTCTTTCATTTTCTCGCTTTTGTGCTAATATTTCTTCGCTCGTCTTTTTCTTTCGGTTTGCCATTTTGGTTGCTGTAAAAATATCCACAGTTAATAATAAGACCTGGGGGACCGAGCTTTATACGGAATAATAACTAAAAACATACTTGGCGGGTAGAATATTGTATCTAAATTCATAATTTTAGCCAAATTGTTAAGAGACGTTTCCGAGATACCAAATATAACAATACAGGTAAAGCTTATCTAACTCTATAGGATTAAAGTCAAACGATGTTTACGTTCCGTTCGGGAAATCTTGACATACTAAAATTTACGTAAGTATACGAATTTAATACCATTCATAATATCCTATTTTTATCATAATAATTATACTGAAATTATACAATAATTGTAAGAAATGAGAACTTTTATCACTATCCTGCACTGTTATCACTTTCCTGTCTAAATGGATCCAGACAAGTGATACACAGGATTGTGATAATTTTGATGTTTATTACCAATAAACCAAAAATGCAGTATTTTAATGCAATACAAATTCTTAATATTGCGTCTACAGTAGGTATTTTAATCAAAAAAACTCTAAATCTTTAAGACGCTCAAATATTATTTACGTAAATACATACCATACAAGTGAGATGTTCACTGACCCGAACACTTCCGCAGCCAACGAGTTCGCTGTGACGACTGTCTGATTAGCTTAAAGGCGGCGGTTCAAGCGGCAGTGCCCCCGCTTCACTCATCATTTGATTCGGAAGTGTGGCAACAACGCTCATTATTTTAAATTATTGGCGATTTTGACGTATTTTTAGGTTGACAGGAAAGTGATAAAAAATCGTTCCACATCTATTTAATGACGAAAACTCGATTAAAAATATATAAATACGTAATTTATTTTTAAGTCCTAGCTAAGCTATGTTCATTGTTACTACGACTTGATACAATCTTGTTGATTTATGGACGTACTTTAGGTATTATCTCGGTAGAAAGCTTGCATTTTGGAAATTCACCCCACAGGAAAGTGTGAATTTGGCACTTTTAGGCATTTTTCACCATAAAGATATATATTTTATTTCTCTGTAATTCATTGCCCAAGTAGAAGCCAATTAGTTCTTTATTCCAGATTTAAATTATTTCACAGATATTTAAATCTAAGGAGCTATGAGTCGAGCCACCCAAAATTCCTTAAAAATGAGAACTAGCCAATAGCAAAATGCTAATTACATACTGTGCTTTACTACGAATAAATTTCTTGTTGTTTACTCGCAAATTTCGCAGGGCCTCTATTTCAATGTATTTTACCCGACTGTAAAAGAGGGTTATTTCTTGTATCTAATAATCTTATTTTTGATGTTATGCTAATTCTTAATTATTTAACTGTATCAGCAACAACATCATTGAGATACAACACCAAGATAGGCTAACAGAAATCGGAATAAAGCCCCATGAGCATTGATTTAATGAACAACGAACTTTGAGCTTTGTATAACTTGGACCCAGAATCCCATGTAGAATCAGATGTAGTATTGTTTCATTCAGGTATTTTAAAGCGAAAAGACCTTCTTTGACGAAACAGTCTCGATTTTTTAATCTGATGTTAATCATGTGTGTCTGATGTTAGCCTTTACGCCCCTTACTTATAAACGTGGAATAACCGTGGGTAGCTTATGCTATGCATTGTCCTTATCTGCAATTATGACAGAAAATAACAAAGCATGGCATAAGCTACCCCACGGTCATTCCACGTTTATAAGTAAGGGGATACGAATTTACTATTTAATCTCAAATCTCCTCTCCCCATTTTGGTATTGCCTAAAATAAGTAGGTAAGTACAATCATAGAACAACTGTGTCATAGTGTCATTTTTGACAGTTCTGATCCCATGATTTCATTTATAACGTCACTGTGACACAGTTCTATGGGACGTCAGGGTCCCATTTAGCTGAATAGATTACTTTTATCGTTTTCCCGAAATTACTTTACCTATTTGTTTCAGTAATACTATTGATGATTTGTTGGTTCAAGTAATACTTTTGTATGTTTGCGTCAGGCATCCACGCCGGCTGGCGACACGGCCCTGCACCTCGCCGCTAGGAGACGAGACGTGGACATGGCAAGGATCCTCGTGGACTACGGCGCCGCCATCGATGCTACTAACGCGGCTGGCATGACCGCCCTACACATATCCGCCGCTGAGGGCGATGAGCCTCTCGTCAAGTACTTCTATGGCGTCAGAGCCAGCGCGGCGATTGCTGATAATGAAGGTGAGGCCATCTTTAATAGTAGATCTCCACAATGCATGCTCGATAAGCAAGTTTTATCAGCAAAAATAATAACTCGTAATTTTGTAATAATTTGGAAATAGCAACTCCGCGGATTCTTCAACCACGGTACCAAAAGGGCTAACCCTATTTATCACAGACCACTTTTTAGGGTTTTGTACCAAAGATGTAAAACGGGAACCCTCATGAAAACCGTCTCACCTCCTCTGTCTGTCTGTCACAGCAGTTTTTGTCAGCAACTACTAAAGTTCTCAGATTGAACTGCATGCGTGTATAATTGACAAAGTTTCATTTTTGTGACACCTGCAAATTACTATAGGAATATCGAAAGGATTTTGCCTCCCTTAAATTTATTTTTATATGTTTTGTGACTTTACGGCTAGCTAAATTGGAACCGTTCGCAACAATTTCTCTGTGTCTTGTTCTGTTTATGTGATGTAACTTTGTGTTATTGCGAATAAATGTCTCTTGATCTTTATCTTTCAACAAAAACAAGAAACTGTAAAAAATATACGTAATTTTACCAATACTACGCCACGAATAGATATAGTACCTTAGTCTTTTTCACGAGGAGAAAAACTGACATAGTTTTAAATTTGACATTGACAGATGATACTTCCTTTGTACTTAACTTAAGCTATTTTTATTAGTAGAGTATTAGCATGCATCACGTCGGATTCCTGATTCGTCGAAATGTCAATATGAAATTAACCTATGCAATTACCGTGACTTCACCTTTGTTTTTAACATTGTGATGTTTAGATCTTTTTAGACAACTGCCCTAAAAGAAAGTGTATTATTTTTAACCGATTTAAAAAAAGGAAGTTATCATTCCGGTTGTATGTCGTTTTTTATGTGTGTTACCGCAGAATTCCATAAATACGTTTTCGCCTAATCGTCTCATTTCCCTAAATTGTATCTGGACGCATTTGGCATTCGAAACAGGAAGACGACGAATCAGGAACAAACCCTAGAAAGCTGTTATTTGACATGAATCACATGAATATACTCGTAGGTACATATTAGCCACGCTGACAGAGACATGAAAATAGTTGTTTAAAGTAACTATTATAACATTTATAACCAGTGCTCGGAATAGGTAGTGCCTATTTACCTAAACTTCAGATGAGGACCTAACTAAGAGTGGTTACAACCACCAAAAAATATTATTTATTAATATTGTTCGCGGGATTTCCCGGGATTCATAAGAGTACCTAATCGACATATAATCAGACTCGGCGTCAAATTATTAGTAAAATTCAATAGTTTAATTCAGAAAAATGCGTGTCGTGACATATAACGTACTGTGTTGAAAATCGATCAAAAATGTAATGTGTATGTATTTAATCGTATGAACAATATCCAAGTCCGTATAACAAGCCAATGTCAAAACAAAACCCACTGTTCAATTAAAAAACACACACACAACAACAAACAACAAAGGTTGAAGAGCGAGTAAACTTAAGTAGGTTCAAATTGAAAACAAATGGATTAGCAATATTAGCATCGTGTTATCTCGTTCGCACTCGCACCATCTTATAGAGCGTCCTGTTATCAGCAGGGTCGCATAATGCAGGTAGAAAATTTCGGGCTCATTTTGATGTTCGATGACGGCCACTTACGAGGTCGACTTTTAAGTTTTCAACGTAACCATTCAAACTATCGGCATTAACCAATTGCAATTAGTTAATAATTTGACCCCGAGTCTGAGTATATGTTGATTAGGTACTGTTATGAATCCCGGGAAATCCCACGAACAATAATAATAAATAATATTTTTTGGTGGTTGTAACCACTCTTAATTAGGTCCTCCTCTGAAGTTTAGGTAAATAGGCACTACCTATTCCGAGCACTGTTTATAACAGACTACAAAGGCTTTTTAACTCGACTGCCCGAAGTAGCGTTGTTTTTCGACCGTATGATAAGTGTAGGTATGTAAGTTTATTTCTGGGAACGCTCTGCAGCCTAAACGGCTTGACGGATTTTATCATATGAGGTGCCATTCGATTCGTCTTAATAGTCGGAATGACGAAGAGAATAGATTACGGTTACATTTCAATACGGCGTATGCGTTTTTTTGTGTTGGATAAAAAAAGTATTTTTATTTATTTACACACCGGCCAAATTAGCGGAACGAAAAAATAGCTGATTGTTTTACGTGATAAAAATAACAAAATGTACTTTCCTTACACAAAATTACTGACTTCTCAATGAACAGACGGTTTTGTGTAAGGAAAATAAATATTGTTGTTTCAATAAAGTAAAATTGTTACGTTAAAAATTACACCTTTTTTTCGTTCCGCTAATTTTGCCGGTGAGTGTATTTGGTGCTCCTTCCTCCTCCCTCTTAAATTTGATCCATTTGTATACGCCTATCATGCATTTCTTATTTAAATTAATGCGATTAAGCTTTAAATTAGACCATTACTTTTTTATGTATAGGTACTCAACCCAATCTCCCATTCCAGATCGCACACCGATGCACTTGGCCGCAGAAAACGGCCACGCAGCAATCATCGAGCTGCTGGCAGACAAGTTTAAGGCCTCCATCTTCGAGCGGACCAAAGATGGCAGCACGCTGATGCACATCGCATCTCTTAATGGGCATGCTGACTGCGCCATGATGCTTTTCAAGAAAGGAGTTTACTTGCATATGCCCAATAAGGTTATTTTTCAACATACTTATATTGGCTTCACTAAGTAACTTAACTAAATGTTATCAAATATTGGAAGTAAGTTTTAAGTAAATTACTTCTAATTGTCGGATTGACTTGAGATTTTACACCTTCGATGACAATACACAGTCCCCATGCATGTACGAGTTGGTTTGATGATGGAGACGGAAGGTGGACATAGGAACTCTTTAATGGCTGGTTGTTTTCTAATAATGACTTGATTATCATATCATATCAGTGTTAAAAGTACAGTCCGCAATAAAGTGTGTCTCGATATTGAATAATTTAAACATATTTTTCTTTTCTCCGTTTAGTGTATGAGGGAGAAATCGCGGTTTGGTTTATTATGTACATCTATGGGCAATCAAGTAGATGTTGTGAGAAAATTTATTTCTGTTTATTATACAGGATGGAGCACGCAGCATACACACAGCAGCGCGGTATGGTCACGTTGGCATCATTAACACGCTTTTACAGAAAGGCGAGAGCGTCGATGTTACCACAAATGTAAGACCTAAAACATTTACAATTAGAGACTCAATCCACTTAAAGGTATGTAAATAACCACACGACTTTTTCAACAGGATAATTATACAGCTCTCCATATAGCGGTAGAGTCTTGCAAACCAGCTGTAGTGGAAACCCTACTGGGATATGGAGCAGACGTTCACATTAGAGGGGGGAAGCAAAGGGAAACACCACTTCATATCGCCGCCAGAATACCTGAGGGTAAGTTTTGTTTTCTGTCGCCATAATACTAACTCACAAACTTCCCGTTTTAATTATTACCCTGTGTATCCATTACATTTGCAGGTGACAAATGTGCTCTTATGCTGTTGAAGTCAGGCGCTGGACCTAATAAAGCGACGGAAGATGGAATGACGCCGGTACACGTAGCAGCCAAATATGGGAATCAGGCTACTTTGTTACTTTTGTTAGAAGATGGAGGAGATCCTTTAAAGAAAACCAAGGTGACGCTGAACCCTATTAATTTATTTTATCAACTCGACTTCCTAAAAACTCTCAGTCAACCCGTACTGATTTTACTATTTGTATAAGTACCTTAATTGAACTTTTCAGACTGGTGAAACGCCGCTTCACATGGCATGTCGGAGTTGTAAGCCCGACGTCGTACGCCATCTCATAGAGTTCGTAAAGGAAACCAAAGGCGAGAACGTGGCCACTTCTTACCTCGACTTGGTAGACGATGACGGAGCTAGCGCTCTACACTATGCCTGCAAGATCACCAAAGAAGAGGTAAAGATTCCTTCGGCCGATAGAGAAGTTGTAAAATGCCTAATTGAAAACGGAGCCGATGTAACTTTAATTACGAAACATAATCATGAAACGGCATTTCATTTTTGTGCCATTGCTGGCAATAATGACGTCATGACAGAAATGATAACGCATATGACAGCCGCCGACGTCGGTAGGGCTCTAAATAAACAAAACTCTATAGGTTGGACGCCTCTACTCATCGCTTGCCACCGGGGGCATATGGAACTTGTCAGCACATTGTTGTCCAATCACGCCAGAGTGGACGTGTTCGATGTAGAAGGAAGATCAGCGTTACACCTTGCAGCGGAGCATGGCTATCTACAAGTTTGTGATGCCCTGCTAACCAATAAAGCATTTATTAATTCTAAAGCTAGGAACGGCAGGACAGCTCTTCATTTAGCGGCTATGAATGGCTACACGCACTTGGTGAAGTTTTTGATTAGGGACCATAATGCCATGATCGACGTATTAACACTGAAGAAACAGACGCCTTTACATTTAGCTGCAGCAAGTGGACAAATAGAAGTCTGTAAACTTTTACTAGAACTTGGCGCTAATATTGACGCTACAGATGAATTAGGACAGAAACCCATTCATGCAGCCGCACAGAACAATTATTCGGAGGTGGTGCAGTTATTTTTACAGCAACATCCGAATTTAGTAATGGCGACTACAAGAGATGGTAACACGTGTGCTCATATAGCAGCTATTCAAGGTTCTGTGAAAGTAATTGAAGAACTAATGAAATTTGATCGGACCGGTGTTATTTCTGCCCGCAATAAGCTGAACGATTCTACGCCACTACAGTTAGCGGCAGAAGGCGGTCACGCGGACGTGGTAAAGGTCCTCGTGAGAGCTGGAGCCTCGTGCACAGACGAGAACAAAGCCGGACTTACCGCAGTGCATTTAGCAGCCGAACATGGACATACTAATGTGTTAGATGTAATGAGATCGACAAACACTTTGAGGATATCAAGTAAAAAACTAGGTCTCACGCCGTTGCACATAGCAGCCTACTACGGACAAGCAGGTATAATGATTAAATCAAACCAGTTGGTAATATAATGTTTTACTTTTCTGTATTAAATAGCTCGTTGTTTCTTTCAGAAACTGTCCGAGAGCTTCTATCGGCTGTACCAGGTACTGTAAAGTCAGAAGCTCCAACTGGAGTATCACTCGTGCCAGTGCTAGGCTCAGAGTCTGGTTTAACTCCGCTTCACCTGGCAGCCTACAATGGCAATGAGAACGTCGTGCGGCTTCTTCTCAATTCCGCAGGAGTACAAGTCGATGCTGCTAGTACAGAAAATGTCAGCATCAACCAAATAGTTCAGTTTTCTTAAATGATTGCAATAACAAATTAGCATAACATTCAGTTTTTCTTTACAGGGTTTCAATCCACTTCACCTTGCATGTTTTGGTGGGCATATGTCGATTGTGGGTCTTTTACTTAGCAGATCAGCGGAATTACTTCAAAGCACAGATCGACATGGAAAAACGGGCTTGCATATAGCTTCTACTCATGGACATTACCAGATGGTAGAGGTCCTGCTTGGTCAAGGCGCTGAAATCAATGCAACCGACAAAAACGGGTGGACCCCATTACATTGCGCCGCAAAAGCTGGACACCTTAACGTCGTTAAGTTACTTTGTGAATCCGGAGCGTCACCTAAAACTGAGACCAACCTAAATTGTGCGCCTATTTGGTTTGCCGCGTCAGAAAATCACAATGACGTCCTTGGATACCTGTTACACAAAGAACACGACACACAATCTCTCATGGATGACAAACGATTTGTTTACAATCTTATGGTGTGCTCAAAAAACCACAACAATATACCCATAGAAGAATTCGTGCTAGTTTCACCCGCACCTGTTGACACAGCCGCCAAGTTATCAAATATCTATATTATTTTATCTACTAAGGTAATGTCATTGTACCTTGACATAGTCAATTATGTGTGTCGATGGCATTAGGTATTCAACGTGCGTTGTGTTGTGCCCTTAACAGGAAAAGGAACGTGCCAAAGACCTGATCGCCGCAGGGAAGCAGTGCGAGGCGATGGCGACCGAGCTGTTAGCGCTGGCAGCGGGGGCCGACTCCGCCGGACACATCCTCACCGCCACCGACAACCGGAACATCGAGTTTTTGGACGTCCTCATTGAGAACGAGCAGAAAGAAGTCATCGCCCACACGGTTGTTCAGAGATATCTTCAGGTAAAAAATAGGTAACTTTTTCTAGGTCACGAAAAGCATTGTATAAAGTAATCATTCAAATACTACTTTTTACTTTGAATTGTTTCAGGAACTCTGGAGAGGGAGCCTCAAATGGACTGGCATCAAAATTATCTTCCTTTTTATCGCATTTATAATCTGTCCACCAGTTTGGATGGTGTTTTCTCTTCCAATTCTAAAATACAATAAGGTTCCAATTATTAAGTTTATGTCGTATTTGACTTCACACATTTACCTCATGATATTGTTAGCTTTAGTGGCAATAACGCCTATTTATAATTCTATATTTAGGGAAAGCTTAGTGCCGCGTTGGTACGAGTGGATGCTGCTCGTCTGGTTAAGCGGTCTGCTTCTCTTTGAGCTCACCAATCCCAGCGACAAGTCGGGTTTGGGGTGGATTAAGATAGCAGTATTAATGTTGGGCATGATCGGGGTGGCCTCGCATGTCGTAGGCTGGATATTTATTGAAAAAAAATATTGGCCAACTCTAATGTACTGTAGAAATCAGTGTTTTGCCTTATCATTTTTACTCGCTTGTGTCCAAATTTTGGATTTCTTATCCTTCCACCATCTCTTCGGCCCTTGGGCTATTATCATCGGTGATCTCATGAAAGACTTGGGCAGGTTTCTTGCTGTTTTAGCTATATTCGTGTTTGGATTCTCGATGCACATCGTTGCACTGAATCAGCCATTCAGAAACATTGCGAAACCAGAAGACGCAAAGTACGCAAGGACAGCAAGGAGAAAACTCTTCTCCGACGGTGAGTGGCAATTTGAAACAGCAATCAACCATTATTCATTACGTAGACATAAAACAAACAGTTAT
This sequence comes from Acleris holmiana, assembly GCA_949316455.1. Lineage (NCBI taxonomy): Eukaryota > Metazoa > Arthropoda > Insecta > Lepidoptera > Tortricidae > Acleris > Acleris holmiana. The sequence goes on along the minus strand of OX438765.1, from coordinate 10,593,135 downwards.
TTTGGTAAAATATTCATTAAATTGGGCATGTTATAAATTAAGACATACCAATGTGCCTTTATTAATACTCATTGCCTGTTAGATGCTAATCTTCGAACGAAACGGCAAACAAATGACGTGCAATGGACAAGTCCCTTAACTGGGGAATCCTACAGGAGAAAACAAGGGGTGCCGACGGGACGTAAGTCCGAGTTAGAGAACCGAAGTTAACATGTGCTACTCTCATACGATGATCGCATATTATCTCGATGTGCTTATTTTCTTTTCCTTATTTTCTAATGCCCCATGCATCCGCTTGATAGCTTGAACGTTTACTGTCACATCGAGAATGTTATCATCGTTGATTGAAATAAATGTTACTATTATATTAGTTAGATGATTGTGCTGACATGCAACACTCAATGTGGAATGTGTTAGGAAGTTGTAATATATAATTAGTCGCTGACTATAACTTGAACTATCGAAGTCACGAGTTATGGTAGCGAAAGCGGATAGATGTCATACTGTTCAACCGCAATTCCTATTCTGCTTCACCGAAACCAAAGCGCGCGCTTTTGTGGATATATTATGTTTCTGAAATGGCCGGTGAGACAGAATATGCAATGCGTCACAAATATAGTTTTAGTGGAATGAGTGGCCGACCTCACGCATTTGATGGAGCAAGTTTATTTGCGCATGCCGTGGCTGGCTTATGTCCTGCGTTTTCGTTACACCAGTGTCTCGACTCTCGAGACGCCTTTATGTTTCGGATATGTTTGGCTGATTGTCCTCGATGTGGCGCTGCGCGCCCACGCTGTCCTTGTCTGTGACACGTAGCTGACGTAGCGGGATGGGGTAGATTGATGCACCGGCTCTATTCATGCACTCGAACTGCGAAAGCTCTCGTGTCCTTTGCTTACTTCAAAAATAGTTGAGTCCATACTTGTCAAGAAACACTTACTTAATTTATCTAAACTTACAAACTTTGCACACTTTTACGTTTAAAACAGATATTAATCAGTCTACCCCAATCTTCCCGACACACTATCATTCCATTATTATTTTATCGAAAATCTTTCACAAATTTGTTTGAAACTGCCTAATTTACATTAGGTAGTAATGTAAATTTCCATTTGTGCAAGTTTTTTTTTTTATTTTTTTTTATTTTGAACACAAGGAACGGACACAGAGCATAATTTACACCCCGCGTTGCATCAACCTAAACCCATTTGTGATTTTGATGTTTGAGTAGAACTGAAACAAAACGTGGTCCATTTGAGTATTGTCTTCTAGCGACGTTGTCGGCGATCGAGGCGTTCGAGAAATTGTTCTTCGCCCTTTTCGGCCAGATTACATTGTCGGACCTGAACTACATCTCAGCGGTGCGGCCTCTGTGGACGTCGAACCTCTTCAAGTTCGTGTTCGGCGGGTACTTGCTGATGTCGTCAGTGGTGTTGATCACGCTCCTCATTGCGATGATGTCGGACACTTACCAGCGCATCCAGGTAACTGCGTGTGTCACCTCGCGTGTACATTTGTTCGCAGTGACCATGAATCCGATATTCTCATTCGAGCTGCTGTTCTTCGCGGTGTTCGGGCAGACGACCACGGAGCAGACGCGCGTGCACCGCAACGACAGCAACACGCAGCCCGCTTGGACTAACTACCTCTTCAAGATAGTGTTCGGGATCTACATGCTCGTGTCCGTGGTGGTGCTCATCAACCTGCTCATCGCCATGATGTCAGATACGTACCAGCGCATCCAGGTAACGTCCGCCGCGCACCACCTACGCTATTCGCATTTCAAATCCGCACGCCACCGTCTAACAAAGGACATGACTAAAGCTGCGGGGAAATAAATTAAACAATTTAAATAAATTACTTACCTAAGTTATTGTACTCACGTGGTATGACGGTATTGACACCTCTATTCTACAACAAGAATGCCTCCCATATCTTTGGGTAGGTATTTTGATTTCCTAACCAAACTTAAACCGACTCTAGTTTTGTATTTTTTTTTAATCACCGAGTATAGAATACGGCTGCCGATTGTTATTCACACTTGTATTGAACTTGTTGGTAAAAGTTCATAACTACTAACTGTTTTACGTACAAGGTACCAACTGACTTACTTACTACTACTACGTACTTAGTCGTGACTATGTAATTACTTCCTTACGCCCAATCCATTTAGTCAATAATGCGGATTTCTTATTTCCGGAATCCATTTGCGAAATATTTTAATAGTAATATTATATGCAATGGTATAACAAACATTTTATTTTATTGAATATGAAATCCCATTAAAAATTAAAGATCGAATAAATTGTATAAACCGTATTTAAATATTTTATTCTGCACTAGACGTTACACAGTTAAAATTTCAATTAAAAAATCAATATAAACTATTTATACTAAAACTAACCCGTATAAAAACAACACTCCTTTAAGGGCTACTTGTAAGAAAGAGATAAATTGTTTTTTCTAATATCTAGCTAGAGATAAGATTAAGACTGGCAGTTTATAGATTTTGTCGTTTGATGACTAAAACTTAGTTTATCTTATTGCTACAAGTAGCCTTAGCAATGTTTTACTTGAACCTTAAATTACCAAGCATCAAGTTGTCAAACGCCGACTACAATCGGATGTATCCATTTTATAAGTTATATGAACAGACCAGTGGTTCACTTGTGTAACATAGTTCACTATTTCAGGCACAATCCGACATAGAGTGGAAGTACGGGTTGTCAAAACTGATCCGTAACATGCACCGCACCACCACGGCGCCCTCGCCGCTCAACCTGGTCACTACCTGGCTGATGTGGATCATCCACAAATGCAAGGTCAGTATTCATACGAAGAGGTATTGCTTATTGCTTTACCGCCTAAACTTTAACCTAAACAAGCATTTCAGGTGATCCCTTACGGATCTTTTTCAATTCCGCATCCGTCACTCGACATTTAACATTATCACTGCTATTCTCACGAAGTACGAGTACATAATGCCTTTTTTAATGGCCTTTTAATTGGATATAAAATAACAAATATAGCTAGAGTTCAATTGGCGATAAAAAACATTACATTCCTATTGAATACCCAATGGCGACGCGACATGAGTTCTATAATACATATAGCAGTTACCGTAGTATGAAATCAATCGCCACTTCATGATATATGGCACCTACCCATTGCCTATTGTATCAGACGCCAAGTCATTTATCAAATTCCTAAAGTTCTTCAAACTTAGCGATAGCAACAAAAAAAACACTTTACATGAGATCTGTACCTTAGCTAGGTTACACTGAACCATATTGCGGAAATTTTAGCATTATTATTCAGTTGCAACACAAAAATTACAAAATAGAAAGCAAATTATTGAAGTTCCTCTAATCAGGATATGAATTACGCACATTCAGCGCCAACGACCTGCTATACGGCTCCGCCTTGTATGGAAATCAGAGCGATTGGCGTTAAATGTGTAAATAACAACCGGTTATTGCTATCAAATTTAAATGAACAATACGCACTTGCACTTCATTTAGTGATGCCTCAATAATATCATTGCACGCAGGATCGCATGAGTAAGAAGAAGCGTCCTAGCCTGGTGCATATGATTGGATTGCAGAGGCAGGACCAGATGAGCGCTCGCACGAAGGCTGGGGCCAAGTGGCTGTCCAAAGTCAAGAGAGGACAAGTCGTGCCCAAAGGTAATCCTTATTTCACTAATGTTTACATATTTTTGAAGAGTATTTATACTCGTAGAGGTCAAAACGGTGTTGAGTTTACGCCATGTCAGTGATTTATATATCTAAACAATCTCATTCAACTAAGTCACCTTCATATCGTAACTATGCAATCAATTTATGTCTTACTGGTACATTATATCCCTTCATATTAGCCCATATTTGCGTTAGCTCTGACCGTCAAGTATGTACCTAAGAGCTACGACAATGTCAACAGTATGATTACGATTTAAATCTTGATGGGCTAATACGAAAAGCAATAGAAGTCCTGAACTTAAACAAATACTAGTTGTAATTTTACTCCTGTAGAATAATTTAGTTAAATGAAATTTATTCCTTCTGACCCTTGATGCTGGATGGCTACCTATTTCAAAATCAGAAGACAGCCTTACACACTTACTCCGTTTCTAGAGTCAACACGCCTCTCGGTGGTCCACTTGAGCCCGCTCGGTTCTCAAATGAGCTTCAACAACATGACGAGGATAGAGAACGTGGTCGACTGGGAAATCATAGCCAAGAAGTACCGAGCGCTAATGAGGGACGAAGCCGAGGAACCGGTCACCAAGGGTGCCGACGACGAAGAAGCGACCGACAATACCTCAGAAATAGTCCCCAATAACGTCGGAGCCCCGCCGTGAAGCAATAAAAAATAACTGAGGAAACAGTTGTTATTACGTACATTAAAAAGTACAAAAGCTTTGAATTGAAAAGCTTACGCAGGGTGAAGACAGTGTGCCTGAAAAGTGTCTTAAAATTCTAAGGAGTCATGTTAAATCTGTGAATGGGCTTTTCAGATTTACTATAAATAAATAAATAATTAAACAAAGGTTCTGAAAAGATACATGAACAGTGACAATTGTAAATAAATGTGTAATATTTTTACTTAATAATTACATAATCTTTGATAAATACAAATAAGAGGTTGCCTAATAAGAATACGAGTAACTAAAGTAAATAAATCGAGCGTTGTGGTCAGAACCAACATTAATTGCAATTGTTACGTAAAGGTTCTGTGTTGGATCGCATTTAATTATTCATATTGCTTACATGTATATTTTCAAGATTAGGTTTACCTATTTCAAAGACCAAGATCAACGGACCGAGTATAAAGACCTATGCACTAAACTCCATTTGTTTAGTTACTTAATTAAATGTAAACAGAATGTCACGTGATTTAGTTTGTCGGCCAATTGATGCAGAACAACGATGCGTCAAAGCTGTCAAAGGCCGTCAAAACAGTTATGATTGGCTGCTAAACAGTCGTGGTTTGGTTGGTTTGCATTTAGTTAAGTACCTGAACAAATGAAGTGTAGGTATAATCAAAGGCTACTTTTGCAACGTTAAGTCGAATGTATACCCGGCCCTTATTGTAATTGGCATAAAGGTGTATAGATATTTTTGATGTTTTGTGAATATATTTATGACTTTGACTGTATAGTCGACTATAAAGAGATACGTATTCACTTTTTCCCCTTATTGCATTGTAATAAAATCCAAAAGTGGATACATCTCTTTGTAGTCTACACTACATGAGTCTCGAAATGTCGTATCAGCATTATTTTCAATATACTTTAGAAAGTTGATGAATAAACCACATGCCTACTTAACGTAAAGGAATATAAACAAGCGCAGACCGCAGTTTTCTTATTGTGGTAATGATAAAATTGATTAACGGAAGAAATTATGAAAATATTGGTTTAAATGAACATTTGGAAGTCTTTTATAATAACGAATAAATACATAATAATTGAATAACGTAATACATTACGTTAAGATAGTTTTAGAATCAACTAGAATTAATATTGAAACTATTTTATTAACTTTCAGAATACAGTGACTAGCTTTCTGAATTATAAAACTTACTTGTAAGATAAAAATGTTTGTGATAGTGAAATTCATATTTTTCCATAAGTATTGTCATTAATGACAATTAATTAACCTAAACTGATAACAAAACTTTTTAATTATGTTACAAACCTAATGGTAAGTATTTTTGTAAATAGCATGTTGTGTATTTGTGTACTTGTATTGTTTAAAATAAAATCAATGCAGATTGAGACATTGTTGTTTGCTTTATCCGGTAACGTCTTAAGAAAATACGGGGGGCTTCTACGCGCAAATTTACACAGATAATACCGAATTACTAAAAAAACGGCCTAGTACGAGTCGGACTCGCACACGAAGGGTTCCGAACCAATCTTGTATGAGGCCCCCTTTAATTTTTAGTTATATTTTACGTTTATTATTTGTTGTTGCGGCAATAAAAATACACACGGAAATTTCAACTGTCCGCCTCTTCATGGCAAACAGACTGATAGAGTCCCGTTGGAACCATTGGAGTACGCAACCCCAAAATTGTGGTCATGTTAATAATTCAAAGACTGCTGCAGAACTTTGCCTCGTCAAGTGCGTAATTCAACATTTATTCTACGATTGGGTCACTACGGCAAGGTTCTCCGGCGGCCAAGTGAACCTTTCGCTAGCTGCACATACTGCTCTTGCGCATAATTAAACCGCACACGAGCCGTTCAAATTATTCTAGACGTTTTCCTTCAACAATAATTGTTTTAAAGCCTCGATCCGCGCCCCGAATGATATAGTAAGTTGTTTGTGTTCCACTAAATATCTGTCGAATTACCTTATTAGGACATAGTATTTTTTACCTTTTTCTTGATACAGAAACCCGGATCTATTTAAATGCTCAAGTTGCCTATTAACTATAGACATAACATAATAATACAAAGTTACAAATTACCTCCGACTCCCTAATCAAGAAATCATGCTTAGTTACCAAATTTTTGCTTCATCATCAACGTGAGGTTCTACAAAAACATCAGATTGCTATATTAAGAACGTCATCCAGCAAAAAGTCAGTTACCTAATTAAGTGGTTAGTTACTAGTGTAAATATGTTACGTACGATATCGATGTAAGTGTGTTAATGATAATGACCCGCCCGACTGCGCCTAAATCTAAGCTGGGCCAAGGTCATAGACACGGATGACCGCGTGATCTAACCTAGCGCGCACAGGGGTCAGGTTAAGTGAGAGAATAGTAAATACCTTAACAATGCGCTCGATTCCAAATTGGTTAAGTAATGAATAAAAGAAATCGATTAACATAATAGTATTCCAACCCAGTGAGATGTCGCTGTCAAAATCAATAATTTTGGAGTGACATCTGGCTGTAGTTTTGTAACCTACACAGAAGAAAAAAATACCTACTTACTCGTATTTGTAATGTGCCCTTTGTTTAAACGATTTTGTTTACAATTCTATGTAATCGTTATGTAAATAGGCTTAATGATCACTAATTTAGATAAAAGACAATCACAAAACAAAAAAAAAGATTAATTAGAGTGACATCTTACTATAACGGTCAGTCTTCTCTAATCAAATGTCGAATTCAGCTTCTAAATCGATATGTCATTTAATAGCTCGGTGTATACTTTAGCCTAGGCCAATGCTAAATATAAAAAATGCTAAAGCCTAGTAAACAAAAATGGTAATCAAATAAACTTTCAACACTTATCGTTCGGCATATGAGTAAGGTGCGCGGACGGAACCAAACGTGCGCGGGAGTCGAGTGCGGGAACATTGTACCTAACTATACAGTGTAAACAAAAAAATGTGGAGTGAAAACTACAGTTGGAAAATAATATTTGTGTTATTAGGTTAGTAATGTTACATTTTTATTCAAAGACTAGACACAAAAAAAAAAACAAAAATAATAAAAACATTACTCGACTAAAACTAAATACAAACATGAAATAAATTAACTTATTCCACATTTTTGTAGGGAATCTATTCAATTAAAAATTTAAATGGCACAGGTTAATTTTTAAATTTTGTTTGTAAAAATGTTTTGCACATGCGCACCAACTTAAATCTTGTTTAATTAAATGCTGTTGAATTATGATTTAAAAAAAATAACGTCGATTCTTTAACTTTCTTTAAACTATTAACGGACTTACGAAAATACGAAATTTTATCTTCGACTGAGTGTGTTTTTTTTTATGTAACCGGATATCTTTAATGATTCTAGAACAATTTTGATAATTCTGTTTAGTTTGATTTTGTTACTACATATATTCGCTAAACAAATGACGAAGTTAAAAAATAACGTTCGTATATAATATTCCTTATCCACCATCCAGAACTGTCAGGCATGTCACGTCGTTTTACAAACAAACTTACACCTTAAGGCGCAGCCTCAAGGTGCAAAATTATTGACCGTAAAACGGAGTGAATATCGACTAGGGGGTGAATAAGGATAAGGCATTACTAGTTAAAAATAAAAACAAGTATTAAATGAAAATAAACATCGTAACGCTCTATTGGAAATTAATTCAGTCTTATAATAAGTAACATACGCTTCATTTTAGGTTGAGTCCCTATTCACCCCTTAGTCTCTATTCACCCCGTTTTACGGTATAATATGTAAAATATATAGAAAAACTACTTACTCGTTTAATTAAATCGTATAGTCTAATTTAGATCGGGTTTTAAAAAAATGACTACTCAATGCAATACATTGTGCTTACGTCATCAATCAACCAAAGTACAGAAACATGTGGTTAGTAAATAGAGAAGGCTTAATCTGAACTGTGGATTGGGATAAGATCGCGTTAATGTTAGTCATATATATTAAAGTGATCTTGTCCAATCCCTTATTTTAGGTCAACACAGCAGAATATAGAGTAGTTATGTTTTGCAGGTATATTTCACAGCGCACTTTCAGCGTGGTTGCGATGTTACAAAGGGTACGTATTTGAATCCTACAAATTTGTATAATAAGTTAATGAAGCATTTTAGGGCGTCTAAACCCTCACTACGGCAAAATATTTAACTCTAAATTAACCATACTTTTATCGCTCTGATTCGACCCGATACTAGAACGAACGTGTTAACTTCTTATTTTGTTACCTTATTTTTTGCAAGTACGTTTACTAATTGTTTTTTACGGTACACGGCCGGATTTACCGCCAAGACCGAATTCGAAAACTAGTCCGAATCTACTTTTTAATAATAATTTGATAGTGATGATTAAGTGAAATATAGGCTAGGGTGTTTTACAAATGTATGGAAAAAAATAAATTTTATATTTTTACAGACTTTGCTTCCGCCCTAACGCTTTATAATTAAAAAAAAAATGTCTAGTTTTAAGGTGTAAGGACAATATTTAGAGGTTACACAAATTGACCACTTACGTGAACCAGATTTTCAATGTTTATTACTTTTTTTAAAACAGCAAACAATTAACTTTCCTGTCAAGTTATGTCAAACACTCATGATATCGACCATCATCACTATTTTTTGCGCCTGTTGCGACTTCGGAGACTTGCATAATCATAAAAAATATTGAAAAAGTTGTCAAAGTGTGCAACCCCTATATACCAAGTAATTGTATTAAAATATTGAACACTGGTGTTTTAGGTAATAAGACCAAGACCCGACCAAATTCATTAAAAAAATTGCAAAGTGTGAAAAAATAAACGCCCTAATATAGGCTGTGTTGCCTGTGCGTGTACAACCATAATGGAATTTAATGGTTCAGCACCATATTGGAACTTTGTCGCATAATGGAAATGTTGGGATATATTTAGCTTGTTCCATGAGACTTGACGTCACAGTGAAAGGGTTCTACCATGGCCCAACCAATAAATCTTATAAAGGATGTCCCAGAAATAATAAAGGGATAAGAAAGCCCTTTCCTTGCCGGTCCAGGATATAGATGTAACTTTCCTATATTCTGAGTAGTTTAGGAGTTATTAAAGTTTGAATGATGGGTACCGGTAAAGAACGCTTCCTTGTGGTAGTTGCCTCCCATTTGTGATTTTAAAAGGTTATATCAAATCTTCAATAACGTAGCAATGTCTTGAATTGCACTTATCACACTAACCACACTAATCACACTATTAATGTTATAAAGGCGAAAGTTTGTGAGTGTGTGTGTGTGTGTGTTTGTTACTTCTTCACGCTGAAACAGCTGGACCAATTTCGATAAAATTTTGTATGGAGGTAGCTGACACCCTGGATTAACATATAGGCTAATTCTTATCCCGAAAAAATGTAGTGTTCCCGTGGAATGAACAAGGAATTAGCGGCTGGACCAATTTTGATGAAATTTTGTATGAAGGTAGATGACACCCTGGATTAACATATAGGCTACTTTTTATACAGGAAAAATGTAGTGTTCCCGTGGGACGAACAAGGAATTGTAATACATTTCTGCTCTTTTACGTTTAATCTGGTATTTGGTAGACTGCTTTTTTGTTGTTGTTTTTGCAATAATGTGCATTTTTCCCCCGCATTGTATGCATTTTGCAACTTCGGTCACTCAAGATTTAGTTTTCTAAAAATTCAGATAGATTGCTCAAGGCAGTCTTAAAATGCATAAGTTTCAATTAATAATTCGGTGATAGATTTGACCTAGATTCTGTATCACGCTATGGTTTCGTTCATTTTTGGTTGCGTCACATAATTATAATAAACAAAAACATTTTAGTAAATCTAGGACGGATTAAGATGGACACTAACCTTAGTCCGTCATATATTAAATAAACAATGACAGATGCGCTTCCATATGAAAGATGGCTTTAACTAGTACAATAAATAAAAGTCAGGGGCTAACTCTAAAAGTAGCCGGCATCCACCTAGGCACCCCTGCTTCTCCCACGGGCAGCTCTATGTGGGTTGCTCGCGTGTGTTGATAGCCAGAAATCTTTATATTTACGCAGAAAACAATAGGTCCCGTAATGTTGTTTACCGGTATGTACTGCAGTGAAAAGATTTCTGGCTCACTACGACCCGACACAAAAATCAGTTAAATAAGTCAGCTAGGCCAGCTCTCCCATTCATAGTCCTTGAGAAGTTTAGTTTTCGTAAATTGCCAACCATAGTGGTCTTTCCAATGCTAATTTTTTTTTTTGGCTCTATAAATGTGTATATTTTACTCACTGGATAAATAATAGGTACACGTTTTAGTGTATCTGATAAACCGCGGGTATCACCGCGCGGCGCAGCTAGTTACAAAGCATTTCTTCTTTTTCATTTAACAACTTTGATGCTTCCTACCCAAAAAATTGCTCTAGCCTCCTAAAGCCCAAGGTCCTACCCATAGTGCTTATTAACTTTGTAATTCAGACCCAGCTACTTCGACAATTGTGTAGTCCTAGCGTACCACGGTCCTAGCAATAGGACTTAATAGAAATCCTACTGGTAGGACCATGGTACGCTATGATTACACAAGTAAAATAACATAAAAAAGTCTTCTAAGTACTCGGGCCTGAATGAGTATAAAACAATAGTACTACTGATAGGACTACCGGCCGTAGTGACTACATGGTGAATTTTTTGTTGGGCCTTAGGAGGCTAGACCAAGGTGGGGGAAGTTCTCTCAAAAGTGTGCGCAGTTAAAGGGGCGCCGAGCATCCAGTGGCGCCCTTGTTACTTATATTGTATTTTCTAATAAACTAAAGTATTATCTTAAAATCAAAGAGCGCTTTACTGTTGCACAAATGAATACACAATTTATAGAGAATGCAACATTAACAACAATTGAACTATGAGTGAGCTACATAACAGAAAAAGTGGCCAGCTTTTTAAATTGAGTTGACTACACGAAGGTTAAAGGTTATTAAACCGTGTCATGTATGCTATATATTGCGTATTAACTTGTACAACAGTGAAGCGCTCTTTGATTTAAAGATAATACTTTAGTTTATTAGAAAACGCAATAAAATTAATGAGGGCGCCACTGGACGCTCGGCGCCCTCTAGTTTTAGCCAAGGGAGACAAAGGTGTAACGTCTGTAACGTCTGAAAGGAGTAAGAGAATTGCTTTTAATAGTAGATTATGCACCGAGGGGATAAAGCACAGTTTTATGTCACGGGCGCGATATTGAATCCTGAACGTAACGAAGGACTCCAGATTTAACTCCCGAGCGCAGCGAGGGTGTTACGAGTTAATTCCCGAGCGAAGCGAGGCAATTAAGAAGAGTCCTGAGCGCAGTGAGGGGTTCAAGCGCGCCCAAGACGAAAACAGCTTTATCCCCGAGGAGTGTACTCTACTTTTCTCACCTTTTGCGAGACAATAAAAAAGCGAGTCTACTAAAAACAGCGTTTTATTATAGTAAATTAAAATTAAAAGTGAAAATTGATATTTGAGACATTAGTCCAGTTGTGGAAAGACAATATTTATTTAAAACTTTGCAGTTATCACCAATGTATTTTATTGCAGCGTCTTACAATACTCGCGGCTTTTGTTTAATTTCAAATGTGTTCCATTCAGCTTGCCGTGGCCAGCTCGATTTTAGAAAATGTTCGATTTTCAAATTAGGTTCGACGCGGCGGTGGCGGCGGCGCCGCGCCCCGCCTTCGAGTATTAGTTGATCTTTTATTACGAAATTAGACTTTAAGGCCATTGTAATAAAAACTATGAAAAGTGAAAATATTACAACCCAGCGAGTTATAATGAAATTCAGTACAACATTACACCCCGGCTAAAGCCAAGGGCTTTAATGAGTTGGTTTGCGTAAGGTTTGCATGATATGTAATTTGGCATTGTCGAGCAGGTGGTGTGAAAAAATAATTACAGTACAACCTGACTCTAAATAATACTCGGCTGTCTATCGCTTCCACACTGTCTTTGACATAAATAAATATAGTACCTACTGACAGGTGCCAGAGAGTGAGTAAGCTAAAGACGGCTGAGTACTGTTAATACTCTTGTTTTACTTTACCTTATAACAAATTTAATAAATTACTAATTTTATCAACAAAACGTAACTTTTTAATAGTTGACGTATTTAGACGTAAGCCTTAAAAGAGTCTTTGATGCAGTTTCAGGTAAATACGGCTTTAGCCACTTTCTTAGAAAAAAATCGTTTTTTTTGTACCTGATGAATAGGTACCGAAGAAAGTATAAAATTAAAAAACACAGTAATAATAACGAAGGCACAACTGGACGGCTCAGAGCTTCTTATACCCACGTTGCTGCAATTTTGCCGCTGACAAAAAGCTTTAATTTTAAAAGGACTGTGAAGCAAAAAAAATCCATTCAAAATGCGATAACTTTTTCTCCTCTTAAACGTTGTCCGATTTTTGTATATGTTGTACCTAGATATACAAAAAAAAACAAAAATGCAAACGTACAGACCTAGTTTTTCATAATACCTACAGCATGTTCAATAATCGTGAAAATTGGATTAATCAGTTTTCGCCAGGGGCTACATTTGTATGGATTATTTTTGACAGCTACGCGATTTAAGCATCGCTTCACAATCCTCTTAAAAGGTTGGTTACGTACATTGTGAGCATTACTTACCGATCCTGGGATCTCAGCCGATATATCTATCTAGGTGGCTCAATATTATGTTGAAGATGTGATACGTTGAGTTTGACATAATATTATGCTTCACCTGTCAGGTTTTGGAAACAAAAGACATCAACGGGCTCGTTTACAAATAAAAACGAAAGGCTGCAATGGAAAAAGGACGAACTTAGTTTATTTAATAAGGGCAAAATAAAAAAAATGGTGAAGATATAACTACATCTACAAAAATAGGATTACAAAATTAATATGAGGATGAGGATGATGCATTTAGCATCTCTTTTGCATTAATAATAACCAAAATCCAAGGTTTGATACTTTTTTCGGGGTGTTGCCTTAGGAACTAAATAGGAAGAATAGTTTTCGATAAACTGTTTTAATGTAAAATAGCCAATAACCCGTAAATGTCAGAAAAAATTGTAATGAAAACTCATTGTAGGTACGTTATTTACACCACTAGATTATTTAAAATAATATATCTATATTCTTCAGGGTGCTCAAAATACCTGAACAAGGACTGTAATGCCTTGTCAATAGTCTTGTTCAGATATTTGTGAACACCTTATTCTCTCCGATATATCTGATGGCGACTGTACTGTACCTACTCGCCGCTCCTCGATTGTTATTACTTCTCGTCTTTAAGATTTTAAAAGAGTTTAGATATTTAATAAAGTAGTTATTAAATAATTAACTATTACGTTAATGTAGAAAAAAATATAGTGTTTTGTATTTAGACTAGTTGGCCGTATTTGAGGACGATTAGTTCTTGCTTTTTGAAGACGGTTTTTAGTTTTTTTGTGGATGTATAACAATTATTATAGGTAGCCGGGCAGCGGCAGCGGTGGCTCACCTGCAACCGCGCGTCTCTTGAGCGAAGTGCTGAGGTTTTACCCAGGCCACACCAGTTTCTTGAGCGTATTTATGTAAGTAAGTATGTATGTATGTATTTCTATTTCTGGGTACGCTCTGCAGCCAAAACGGCTGCAGAGCGTACCCAGAAATGAGATTTTAACATACGAGATGTCATACGATTCGTCTTAATTGTTGAAGTGATGTATACCCGTAGCGTACTAGCTTTTCTACCCGAGACTTCGTCCATTTAGATTTTGATTATCATTATTCCCTTGGGAACTTTTACAATATCCAGGCCTATTTGTTATACCAGGGTGTGTGCTATATCCATTCCAAATTTCATCCAAATCGGTCCAGCCGCTGCAGCGTGAAAGAGTGACAAAGTAACACACACTCACACACACACATACTTTCTCATTTAGAATATTAAGGAAATACAATTTCAATATGGCGTCTGCGAAAAAAAATGTAACAGAACGGTTACGTGCCACAAAATAAGGTCGAATATTGTCCGTATGTTCCCAATTGTTTTATTTGTCTGAACTTTCATAAGTTAGAAATGCATTTTTTCTTAAACAGTCAGTCATACAGATATTAAACAAACCTAACTCACCTGTAGGTCTATGTCTTTAAACAATTTGAAAAGTTAATTGATTGTGAAAAGAAAGCCACTCTAAATTATGAATATTTGTATAAATGAAACAGTTGAATGAAAAATGATTTTTTTTTCTTTATACTCGTGTCATGTGTTTCGTGTTCGTCTGTTTGTATACGTTTGTAAATTGATTAATTAGGCGACATGGTTAGCCAGGTAACGGTGCCCCAGCGAATACTTGTGAGCCTTCGATGTTTTTACACATACGACACGACACGACGGTGTGTTTATACGACACGTATGTTTTATCGTGGTCCCCCTTAGTAGGTACTGTTGATTTATCTCAGGAAAACTTGTAGTTGTAACTCGTATAAACACGCACACTACGAAGACGCTTAGCGACGACCGCTACGCAAGTAGAGACAAGTGCGCGTGCATCTGCACACACAAGTATGTCCCACCCGCTTTCGTGAGTAAAACAACTTTACAAGCCTATAAAGGTTAATTTGTAACTCGGTCTATTTGCAAAACATGTCCCGTGCTAATTATTATTACCAGGTTAGCAACGCATTTCTGGTCTTAGGATTGTAGTTTTAAGATTATAGTCTTGAGAATTCATATGTCTATGGGTCTCAGATTCTACTTACCATCAGGTAGCCTGAGTGCTCGTGTGCCTTCTTTGTCACCCAGAATCGGCGCTTGAAGTAAACGCGCAATAATATTTCAAATGAGAGCTTCATTTGAAATATTGTTGCAAAACCGCTACTGTCTACGCAAACTGGTTTTACCATACGAAATTGTTACTTCCTTATTTGACCACGTGCATTTGAATCTTTATTAATAATTTGTTACATAAACAAATTAAGTAAAGAATTAAATAAATACATTACTTACCTATGCACTTTTAGTTTAGATTTAACAATACTTGTTTTAAGACTCTACAGTAAAAAATTGCGATTCGCCTTCAGGATCTTGTTCTTGGTCTATACTATACGTCACTGACACGAGTACCTACCGGAGAAGCGTTTTATTTAAAACTGCACCTTTTAACTGATAAGAGATTTGTCAGGGACACCACTGAGACTGTATATACTTGTGAAAACCCTAATTTTGCGACAGGCGAGAGAGAGGTAAGGAGGGGCGGGGGCGCTGTGGGTAGTTATTTGACCGCTTTGCTGTCAAATCCATACAACGACACCGAAGATGCCCTTCTAATAGTACTTATTTTTATGCTGTAGCATCAGTTTTGCAGGACGTTTTTTTACAATAATTAAGCTTGTAAATGATAAATAAATAAAAATGATAAATAATAAAAATAAGACACTACTGTGTTACACTTAATACCTACCTATCACAGTGTTGGGGGTTCAAAGTTTATGTTGATACGTTGTACTTGAAAAGATAAATTATGTTCAAATTGTTGGTCAAAAATACTTGACGGTGCCCTTGTTTTTTTTAATGTATAACTACCTAAAAGGCTTTTATTTTCTAATTTAATTCATATTAATCTACAACACACTAATAATGTACACGTGTAAACTATTTCCAAAGTGTGGCGTAATTTAAATTTAACAAAAGTGGTTCTAGTTCTACTATTTGTAATTAAGTAGTTAGACATTATGTCATAACTGTTTTCGAATTCGGCGAAGGTGACCCGAACTGGAGTTGTAGGCCATCAGGCCGTCCTGCATTATACAACCGAGGATAACTCTCGCGTAATCGATTACGCTTTCTTTGCATGATCGTAAACTACGAACCAGTCCTCAAAGAACAGGTTCAGTTATGTATGATAAATTAATCAGTGCCATTCTTATAGTTGCGTTTTAATTGTTTATACGCTTAAGGCTCAAGGAGTAAGATGAGAAAGACTTTGCGTATATTAATTGATTATACGAAACTATATATACGGTTAATATCTGGACGGTTTTACATCTTTACTTTTTTAATGATTAAAAAGTAAAGATGTAAAACCGTCCAGATACCCAAAGATTCATCATCTTTGCTTAGCCTTAATAACAGTGCTTACTTTCATAAGAAGCTAACACCAATAAATTACAAAATGTATTCGTCTCCGCTGCATTTCAATTCAGTCCTAGGACAGTACGGTACTTTAGTGACCGCCCCTGGTAATGTATAAATGTTTTTTTACACGTTACAAATTTAAATGAATAGACAATGCGTCAAGTAACGTACGGGCTAAAACACGCAGGAAGGTACTATCAGCAACACAGTTAACATTTGTGAACCTTGTCACCTTACAATAACGCTCACTAGTGGTCAATTAACAGTGATGCTGTTTGTACAATATTTTAAATATTAGTGTTTATACTATGTTGGTTTATCAATAACGCACGAACGTTCAAACCGATTTAGACACAAATAGTTCAGTACACAGATATCCATTACCCATAACATAACGGAAGTGCATCAGTGCAATAACTGGTCTTGCAAAACAAGCGATCCTCAACAGTCCAAGGCGAGTGCTAATGAGGAGGTGTTTCATGTTACACATTTTCTAGTTATCGTGGTAATGAATAGTGAGACTAAGCAGTTGGTCGTGAGTTCGACCCCGTCATAGTAAAAATAGAAAAATACTTTAGGCGTTTCTGTTACCTATTACGTCAGGTGCTAAGGTTGTCCATAAATGTAACATTTACGTGATAACATTTTAGAATCGATGCGTGTCGCTTGATACTTGATATGCACTAGTGTATACAAAGGTACTCTGTGGCCCCTACTAACCCAAGACCGTGCTGTTGAGTTTGCTTGTGGTAGCTCGCGGCGCGTAACCTTTAGACTTTTACAATTATTTCTGGTTTTAACGGAATTGTTGCTCAATTTGAATTTACCACTTGCTTCTCGGAAAATAAATATATTGTAACATTATCTCCTTCGAAGCAAAGCAATCCAATGTAGTTTCAGTCCCATCTCCTACGTGGGCCATCATGAAAGGTGCCCTTATTTTTTCCATTTTGTTACAAGAAATTATAGAACGTCACATATTTGTTTTTTAACTAAATAGTCCACGTTAATGGAAAAGGCTGAATTACATTATGTAATCTTAGGATGGAATCGGCAGGGAGGTCAGACCCTCCTCGTTTAAACTAGATTTTTCTACACTTCTCGTTTTCAATCATATTGCTGCTTTACGATACAGACGGCTGTCATAATAATAAGAGCTTTAACAATATGATAGTTGAGCAAAAAGTGGAATACACAAGATACCTGACTGTGGGATGTTATTATTTATTTAGCATTGTTACTTGGAAAAAACAATCCTTTTCTATCACGAAGTTAAAACAAGAATGTAACTTTCAATTAACACACGTATTTGGATGTTTCCGTACCTTCCCTCTTGAGATTGATTTTCGTAAAATACAGAAACTTAACTTTGTCAAAGTGCAACTATCTAACCGGCGTAGGACAAAGGCGGATCCCAAACAGGTACGGCGAGTTGGCAACCGCTCGCCTGCTAGATTAAACTTTGACTCGTTAAGCAACTCAATGTTGCCAACAAGTTGGGACCTGGTGTCGCCCATTTTCAGAGCTTGAGTAGCCTAAAGTAGCCCAATTTAACGGAATGCCTTTTTTTTTAGTGTATGTACTGCCGAAGCAAGTACCCAATTTAACGAAGGACGAAGGGTGTTGCCATCTTTTTATCTTGATTTTCCTACCATTTTGCTTTTTGCGTGGGTAGACATAATTTTTTTTTTTGCTTATGCTCATTTTTGTTGTAATTCACCCATTCCACTAAAAGGACCTTTCATCTTTTTCGAGTAGCCTAAAAGGCCAACCGCCTTTAACTTTTTTTGTCGCCGATTTTGAATCTGAGTACCTAGCTTAAATGGCGAAAAATCACCTTCGTTGGCAACACTGAAGCAACTCAATAATTGTTGAATCGCGATCCTTTTCGAATACCACGCGTGACAGGATTACAACATGTTTTTTTGCAATAAATTGGGCTGCTGGACTAATGCATAACACAGAGCTTACAAAATCGTTTCGGCCAAAAGCGAGCAATAAACAAAGCGTAACGTACCTAGTTTGAATGTCAATGACACTACTGCCGGGTTATTAACATACTAAACGGTTGTTTGTTATTTGGCACGGGCGGCGATGTCAGTGTTACCTACACGCGGTTTCAAAAACAAAAAGGAAAAACATCAAACAAACCACATAATAACCGTTTTGGTAAAATTGGAAAATTCAAGTTAAAACAATATTAGAGTCAAAATTTTAGTTTACAATTCGATTCGGTAAGAACAGTAAAATATACTTTTGACGCTGACTTTACAATGCTCGTCTGGCCGTCTCAAATTAAGTTTTAAGCTTCTTGGATGGAAGAAGAGATATATTATGATACAAGTTCCCGCTAATCAGTATTATTGGGTAAGATTTACACCTTAGACGAAGGCGATCCAAAAAAAAAAAAAGGAAAGAAAAAACGCTTATAACAAAAACAAAGCACAAAACAAACAGCCTATACGAAGCCAACTTGGTAAAAACTTGAAACTAACAGCCAGACCATAAAAGTACCTTGATAAGACGCGAGGCTGCATCTGCGAGTTATCGCAAGTGTGCTCGTGGCATTGATTCTACTACTAGATAGGGCCGTGTAAACAAAAATATCAAATAAGTATGTTTGGCCAAGCATCAATAGCTCCGTCCCTCAGATTTCTTACAATCGACCACGCACTAAATAGCACTGTCTCGCCGATTCCAAAACAACACCATTTGTCATTTCAAATTTTAAATAATTGACCGCCTTGCGTGTCTTGTCTTGACGTGGAGTCGGGTCTCTATCGTATGACCGAATTTCATATGCAATAATTTAATTTGCCCGAATTTCATATGACATATTTTTTTATGCCATGCGAATCACCATGGTGCTCCATCAGGTGGCCAGGGCCTCTATTCAGGTGCGTTAAAACGATATCGTGTTTGACACGTTTAAGAATCGTTTATGTCACAGTCGCCATTATTGTAAATGACGTAAGAGTTATCAAAACGTTGACAATACGGAAACAGGTCAAAAACGATATCGTTATAACGCAGTTGAATAGAGGCCCTGAGCGCTCGTGTGCCTTCTCCTTAACATAAAAAGAAAGAAAAGAATCATGTGCCATAATATTCATCTGAAACCGTGTCAAAATAACTAACTTCAAATTGTTCAAACGTAATTGAATCTGAATGTTTTTTCAATCAACGTCTAGAAGTTAAATAGTAGGCTCTAAAAATATGTAACACTAGGGTCCTATTTTGAGTCGTATACGAGTAACAATCACTTAAAATTTATGTTGCATAGTTCCGCTATTGGATAATAGATAGCGGTAGCAGTTATTGTAAGTATATATTTGTATGTATTAAATATAAAATCGAATTTTCATGTTTAATTTTCAATCATCAACTAATAATAATTAACACTATTATCAATGATCACTAAAAGAAATTAAATAAAAAACAAATTATTAAAAATAATTAAAAAAGCACGCCTGCCATGCCTTGAAGTGAATTTTAAAATGTAGTCACAAGCATTGCAATCAATGTAATAATGTGCCAAACAAAAAAAGGAAACCAAGAGATAACCAAATCTGTATTGCAAGCGGTGGTCAGTTTTGTGGAACATTATCATGAAAGTCCCCGACTGTGATTAATATATGGTTATCTCTTAAATCCCTTTTTTGTTTGCCAAATTATCACATTGATTGTAATGCTTGTTATTGCTTTTTAGAGTTTCGTAGTCAAACTATTCCTAGTTTGACCCTTATAGTTTTGCCATGTCCGTCCGTTCGTCCGTCCGCAGCCTAGCCCAGAGACTCTTAGTACTAGAAAGCTGTAATTTGGCATAAATACAAATGAATACATATTAGTCACGCCAACAAAATGGTACAATAAAATGTAGTGATAAACGACTTCTACGCGGTTGAAGTCGCGGCTAACAGCGACTACCTAATAGTAATAAATTGTTTAATACCAGGCTAAAACCCATTTAAAAGAGATAAACGACAGCGTAAAGAATGAGGTATCTGTTTGTATTTTAAATAAATAAAATGGGCAAACACAAAAAGCCTGTTTTAGCTTATTAGTTTATAGCAGGCATAAATAGTAAATACCAATAACCATAGGCATCACAACCTTAAAATGCAAAAAAAGTACCCCCATGATCAACAATTCAAGGTTTCGACATCCCACACCTAATTGTATTGATCCGAATACCTTGTGTATTGAATGATAATTTAGAAATATATTTGAATTTTTGCATAATTTGGGAACGCAATAAAAAACATAACGATTTATCACAAATACAGCGTTATCCGGGCCACTCGAGGCATCGCTAAAGGAATTGTGTAACAACGCAAAACCCAACTTATTTATCACAAATGTGTGTCAACGAACCCGTCGGACCAGATGATAATGGTTTCCCTTACTGCATTAGCAATGTTTTAGCAAATTAAACGTTTATCAGCCCAGTAAAAAATGGAATACAGAAGTATACAGGGTGTCCCGGACCTTGACGTAAATATTACAGCATAACCTTTATAATATTAACTTTCAATGTGTTAATTAGTTTAGGTGTTATTGTGTTTGAATGACATTACTGCTAGTAAAGAACACTACCTTTGCTACTTTTGCCAGTAATAGCTATCATTTGTTAATAAAAAAATGCAAAAGTTGACATCTATGTAATATATATATATCAATTTTTGCATTTTTTGATTAATATATATATATGGGATCCTATCATTTCATAACCAACGTTTCACAAATGATTCATTTCACAAATATATCATTTGACGTTTCGGAAAAAAACCCGCGTTTTATGTATATGCCGAAAATCTTCCACTGCTGGACATAGGCCTCTCCAGAGGTTTGCCACAAGGACGAACGGTCCAGCGCCGCTTGCATCCAACAGTTTCGCGCAACCTTAGCCACGTCGTCGGTCCACCTTGTTGGAGGTGTACCTACCTTGGCTAATGATAATCAATGTGCCTCGTACCATGGAGTGATCGCTCTCGGTTCTCAACGCGTTGACCACGGAAACATCATTTAATATTTGCCTCTTCGTCGACATCATGAAATCTAATTTTATTCCTCGTAACACCGTGGGGGCTCATCCAGGTCCACTTCTTACCCACGCTTCCTCAAGAAAGAGTCCATCTAAATGATGAGTCCCTCCTACTCCATGAAGCCGCGGCCACTAGGTGGGCCTGGTGATTCCGATACCCCAATCCAAATTGCCCTACTCTCAGCTCTTTACCGTCTCGTTTGCCCAGTTTTGTGATGAAGTTCACCATAACAATCGAAAGTGAGTTTTGGAACCATGCATGGATCTCCTCATACATAGCCTCCACCTCATCGTCGGAGTGCGTCAAGGTCGGAGCGTATATACCTATAAACATTCCGTATGCTTTATTATTACGAGTAACATCATGTTTTGGGACACGCTCTATAGGTATTATTATTATTATTCAGGGAGTGGCTATTCAAGGCTCCAAAGCCTAGTATCACTGCGACCAGGATTGATCTATTGTGATCGCCACAGCCTACAGTTCTCCGCTGAGTCCTGTTATTGCGAAGAACTTCAGGACTTTATTGGCGCCGAGATACTTGATCTCCTCTGGGCACATTAAGTGCTTTCCCAGTGAGGAGTTACGGTGTCGCATTAAAGCCGGGCAGACGGTGAGAAAGTGCATGGGCGTTTCCTCCTCCAGATGGCAGAGTCTGCACAGCCTTGTGTCACATTTCCCAATCGTCTGCATGTGCTTGTTCAGGCAACAGTGCCCTGTGAGCGCCCTGGCAAGAGTGCGAATTTTGTTCCTACTCAGCGCTAAGGCCTCCTTCGACGCCTTTTTACTAAATGCTCTTATGAGAGCCTTGGAATGGTTCAATCCTGGAGTTGTCTTCCAGAGTTGAGTGGCTGCATAATAGCAATATGTCCACAAGGTGAGTTTTGTTAGGCTTCTAGGGATGCCGCAGAATGGTTCCGGACCAAACTGTGTGCCCCTAGCTCCTATCCGTGCGAGTTCGTCAGCTTTCTCATTGCCCACGATGCCCGCGTGCCCTGGGACCCAACGTAAAATTACCCTGTTTTTTGCACCCAGAGTATTTAAAAGTGTCCTGCAGTTCTCGACCAGCCTTGAGTTCATGACGTCAGAGGTTAGGGCCAAGAGAGCCGCCTGACTATCCGAGTGGATATAGATGGTACTGTTGAAGTAGTTGCTTTGCAGATGGGCTGCCGCACATTCAATTATGGCGTACACCTCCGCCTGGAATATAGACGAGTACTTTCCTAAATTCAGGCTTAACGCCTTTTTAGGCACCTCCCCGTATATTCCGCAGCCTACTTCAGAACCGGATTTGGAGCCATCAGTGTACCACTTTAGGCTGCCTGGTTTCCATGTTAAGCGACTGTGTGACCAGTCATCCCTAGACGGGAATTCCACAGAGAATTTTTTCTGTGGACAGTGTTTAGGGGGCATGGTGTCTGAGAACATCCCCATTACAGGAATATCGCTTACAGAGTTCTCGAGAGATCTCATATTTTGTGATAGCCAATGGCCTCTCTTCAAGCTCGAGATTCTGTGCATACTTGCCTTCGCCTCCTTTTCCAAGAACAGGTGAAGGGGCGGCAGGTTCAGTAATGCTTCCAGAGCTAGTGTCGGAGAGGTTGACATGGCTCCAGTAGCGATGATACAGGCAGTTCTTTGGAGGCTGCCAAGTTTTGATATTACAGTTTTTTGTGCCGCTTTTCTACACCATACCACAGAGGCGTAAGACACCATCGGCCTCACTATGGATGTGTAGAGCCAGAGTGCAATTCTGGGTTTTAGTCCCCATCTGCTTCCTGCTAGCCGACAACAGATTGCCAAGGCTGATTTAGCCTTTTGTAGGGTGCCGTTCACGTGCAGATTCCATGTAAGTTTCTGGTCTAGTGTGACTCCCAGATACTTGGCCTCTGAGGAGAACGGTATTGTTTTCCCATTCATGCTTGGCGGTTTAAGTCCCACTAGCTTCCGCTTTTTAGTGAATGGGACGATAATGGTTTTATCCGCATTTATGGATAGTTCATTATCTTTACACCATGAGTTTATTGTGTTTAGAGCCCTTTGCATTAGGTACGATAAAGTACTTTGGCAGCTGCCACGCACCGTAACTACAAGGTCGTCAGCGTATCCCTGTGTGTCAATGCGAAGCTCTGCCATCTTATGCAGGAGCCCATCCACAGCAAGAGTCCAGAGCAGAGGGGATAGTACACCTCCCTGCGGGCAGCCTCTTACCGTGGTCACCTCTAGTGTAGTGCTGAGTAGTTCTAGCCTGACCACTCTACCTGAGAGCATCCCTTGCACCCATCGGACAGTGGTAGTGTCTACGCCTTTTACAGCCAGCCCACTGACCAGTGTCCTGATGGGAGTATTGTCAAAGGCACCCTCTATATCCAGGAAAGCTGTGAGAGCAATTTCCTTATTTTCCAGCGCTCTTTCGATCCTATCAACTAGGTTTAGTAGGGCCGTCTCTGTGGATCTGCCACTACGATAGGCATGCTGACTGTCATGGATAGGTTTGTCCCTGAGACAGTTCTCACGAATATATTTGTCAATTACCTTCTCCATGGTTTTGAGTAGAAACGAGGATAGGCTGATGGGTCTGAAGGACTTTGCCAGAGCATAGTCCTTTTTCCCAGTCTTAGGTATAAATAAGACCCTAACCTTGTTCCACTGTTCCGGGATGTGTCCCCAGGCATAACTTGCTCTGAAGATCTCAACCAAATAGGGGATCAGGACGTCTGCACCACGTTGTATCAGAACTGGGCTTACATCGTCTAATCCACTAGTTTTGTAGGGTTTAAATGAATTGATGGCCCATCTCACCATTCCCGGTCTTACGACTAAGGCTGCTTGTCTCCAGTCCTCAGGATGGGGTCTAAACGTAACTTCTCCTCCACCTGCTACGTTCGGGTCCCCGGCTCCCGGAAAGTGAGTGTTTGCCAGTAATTCTAACGTTTCCGTTTCATTCTTAGTGAAGGAACCATCAGGTCTTTTTAGTAGACCAACTTGGTTAGGTTTTGCTTTGGCGAGTATTCTATGAAGTCTTGCTCCCTGAGGCGTATTGTTTATGTCCTCACAGAACTTCCTCCATGACTCCCTTTTCGCTTTCCTAATCTGTTTGCTATATTCATTTAGGGCTTTTCGATAGACCTCCCACTCATTTGTCTTCTTTGCCCTATTGAATAGTTTCCGCGTTTTATCCCTGAGCCTTTTCAGCTTAGAGTTCCACCACGGAACCATACGCTTGGATGATTTCACCTTGGGAGGACAGTTCTCTTCATAGGCATTTACTATGCCTTTGGAGATAACCTCTACCGCAAGTTCCAACCCTTCCCGCGTTCTTATACTTTTAGCCATGGAGCCCAGGTTACGATCTAGGGAGTTGCGGTAACCCTCCCAGTCAGTTCGTCTAGGATCCCTAAAAGTAACAGTCTGATTGCTCAGTTGACTAGTCAGATTGAAACAAATGTGTCTATGATCCGACAGAGATTCCACATCGCTTACCTTCCAGTTTAGGACGTGCCTGGCGAGATTTGCAGTGGCAAATGTTATGTCTAAAACTTCACTCCTAGCTCTGGTGTTAAAGGTTGGTACACAGCCTAGATTCAGGATTTGGAGTAAATTGGTTAGTAGGAATTCGTGTAGCAACTCACCCCTACCATTGATGTCGGTACTCCCCCAGTTGGTGTGGTGGGCGCTGGCATCGCATCCCACCAGTAGTTCCGCGTTGTGTTTCCGGGCGTAGTCGACCACAGGAAAGAGTTCCGCAGAGGGGTCCGCTTTGTCTCCAGGAAGGTAGGCCGAGCACAGAATTACTCTAGACCCATTCCATCCCCTCGGAGCTACATACGCTGCTACAAGGTCATCAGTGCATAACTCTGGAACAGGTAAAAAGTTAGTGTTTTTGCTGAAAACAATACACGCCCTTGGCTTAGCTCCGTTCGTATTATATAGAACCTTACCAACGGAGTTCAGTCCCAGGATGGTCGAGTTTCGAACCCACGGTTCTTGTATGAGGGCGAGGTCGATGTTGCCTGCAAGGCGGCACTCAACCACCGCTGTTGCCGCAGCTGCGTGGTGGAGGTTCGCCTGCAGAATCCTCGCCGGTGTGGGGGAGGAAGCCATTACTTCCCCCTTTTTGCAGCCGGTCGGGTCCCTCCGCCCCTCGTTGCTGCTAGAGGCGTTTGCCGTCCTCTGGCTGCTGAGGTCGAGGGTCCACCCCGATCGGCGACTGTTCTGCTGGCACCTCCCCTAGGGTGCGCCCTGCCCCCATGGCTTTTGCAGCCTTGGGTTTTAGGAGCACTCTGGGTCGGAGCAGCAGACATAGTTGTGGTGGTGGTAGGGGTGGGATTTGGCCCTTGCCCCTTGGGTTTGAAGAAAACCCTTTTAAAGCCCAGGGCCGCCTCATACTCCCCGGCTTTCAGGGTCTCAAAGGAGGGTTCGTCCAGGGATAGGGTGACTACCCTTCCTCCCTGTTCCGCCCTGTCGCCCAGCACCCTCCAGAGCCCGGTGTTGAGGCCCTTGTTCTGCGCCCTGAGTAGGGCAAGGGCCTCCTCGGTAGAGGCCGCCTCCGACTCCGGGAAGAAGGTGGTTACCGTGGCCGGTTTGGGCAGCTCCCCCTCTGGAATGACGGAGAGGTTCGCCTCCGGCCACGGCTTCAACTTCGGGATTTCACCCACAAGCCAGTCCTGGCTACGCTGGTTGACGCAAGTCACCAGGATCCACCCTGTCTTGTGCGTGAAACCCAGAAATTGTGGTCCACCTCCATCCGAGCATTGCCTCGCAATGGCCAGGTTTAGGTGACGGTGTATCACCTTCATTTGGTCCTCGCTCATAGGTTCCGAGTTACGGATCCCTACGCGCGAGGACCCTACCACTTCCTTGTAGCTGAGGGGTTTGGGGCCACTTGCAGCTTCAGAGGACAGTCTCGGGGCTTTCAAGGTGTGTCCCTGTGGAGACTCTTCCTCGGATCTTCCCCTTTTGACAGGGGCTTTCTCCGAGGGCGTCATCTTCACGGGGATGTCCTTCCAAGGCTTGCGGCACATTTCAAGGGCCTGCTCAACGGCTATCCCTGCAGTGCCCACGAGCCTGCGGAAACGCTTGCGCGCAGCACCCGACATCCTTCTATGTTTTTGCCCTTCGGTATGAAGAGGTACATCGGGCGTACCAGAGACATTCGAGACGTCTCTGTCGACCACAACTCCCAACTCCATAACCTCCAGGCATGAAACGGGCGTAGCAGAGTCTTTTTCAGAACTCCTCGCCTTGATACTGTTAAATCCGTCCTGGATAGAATCCAGGGCGGAAGAAATTGTCGATAAATTTAAATTTAATTGTTTATCTGCCATTCTAATCCCACGATTAGCTAGGGAACTAAAAGGTCACAGACGGCAGAGCCCCGCTTGCCGCCTGAAGGGCTGATTACTCCACGATTCGCCCCGGTTTCGTGGAGACACCGTTTGAGACTGAGCTCATCCCTCAGCCACGCATCCATCGGCACGGTAGATTAACACCTTGGATTGGGTTTTGTTGTCACTCTCATCAGCGGCCAGCAATAACCTGAAGTTTATTCATGAGATTGCTAGCCGCTGCCTAGAGTGAAATTAGTCTGCAGCCTCCACTCCAGAGGAAAAGACTCCCATCTGAAGTAGGGGCTACTGACTAAAGGAAAAAGGGAAGGGAAGGAAGATGAGGGATCACTGGGACTGGATAGAGAAAGGAAGAGTAGGGAATGGGTTGAATCAGGATCATAGACGGGAAATCGGGTAAGGGATCCCCTGGAAGGTGGGAGTGCCTTTCCAGGTTGGTGTCCTCCATCTTAGCTACTAAACAGTCCGGGGTGGATGGTAAAAGTGCGGCGCCCGTTCCGACTGTTAGTATTTCCAGGGTGCACGACATGGACGTGATGGTAGGACAGAGAGGAGCGTGCCTGTAGCCCAGCGCCGCACACCAGGGCGTGTACACCCCCCCCGCACCCCCGCTCTATAGGTAGGTACTTATTGCAAAATGGAGACGTACCACCAAAGGAATTATATTCATAAACATTAAAACCGGGCAAGAGCATGTCGGACCATGCTCATTGTAGAGTTCCGAAGCCGGTAAATACTACAAATATAAAAAAAAGAACAAGCAATTACTAATTTTCTATTTAAAATCATTCGGTGCCGTCTTAGTTTTTTTTTTTAGCAGGACACCACAAATAGTTTGCCGGCTAAAACTGGCCTTTTAGTTGTTAGAATTAGAACACAGACTATCCGTTTTCTCCTATCGATTGCGGTGCTTAGAGTTTCCGGTAACCTTCGGGGAGGGAAGATGGCCGATTGAAAAATGTCCGGCTTTTAATTTTGATTTATTCTGTTTACTGTTTTACTCTTCTCACTTGACATTGGCGAAATCACTGCGTACATCGCGGTGGACCGCCATTAATAAAAAAGAAGAAGAAGAAGCGGTGCTTACATTACATAACACATTTTGAACTGTCAGGCGGCCTGACAGACGGGACGGCAGGTGAACTGTTAGTCTGTGGTAGGGCTTCCAATCCCGCAGCTTATCATCTATCTCGGTATCTGCGGGACTGAACATTTTCAATCCCGCGGTATCCCGCAAATACCGGGATCCCGCATAGATCTTGATACTAATGATATAAGGATTATAAGGTAAATGAAAAAAAAGGAACATACGAGTATGTTCACTGTTATTTACCATTAAGAGATCAATTGATTGAATTAAAGTTTTAGTTAGTATTTTCAACATTCTATTGATTTAATTAAAATAAATTGCACTTTTACTGAGATTAAAAATATAGAAAAAAAAACTAAACAAAAAAAAGGAAATTTTCGGTTTAATTAGTTTGCAAACACAGCATAGGTATCTAAAGCTGGACGAATCTGAGCGGCTCAGCCTGAGCCATGCTCCCCCCCACGCGGCGAGCTGCTCACGAGCCAAATTGTTGCACATGAACATGGGCGGGTGAAGCAGCGTGCTCGCCGCGACCCGACATTTCAAAATGGCGTCGGACACGACGACAGCCGCGGCTGTGTTTATCATAATTCACCAAATTATTAACAAACAGAAAAAGAAATTGCCTCGGTGGTGGAACGGCTTAGAAACTTTATCAAATTTGTTCGCGCCTCGCCCACAGACAAGTTAGAACTTTTCGTTTTGCCCGCGGCACGCTCGGATACACATCCAAATTACGCGAGGCACGCATACCGAGGCGCCTGTAAGCACGGTCAAGAGACCGACTCTCGGTGGCTCGCCGCGCGCCGCTCGCCCGCTGCTCGCGCACAGCGCGTCAGCGCGTACGAAATTGCGCAAAATAGATGAGCCGGGCGTGCCTCAACCTGAGGCTGCTCTAATTCGTACCCATCTTAAGGTGTCATCTGCCAAACTACTCCGTATTTACGCGCTCGCGAACGGTCGAGTCAACGCCTCTCGGCAGTCCGCAGCAAGCGGGACTGGAAAATAGCGGGATCTCGGAATACCGGGATCCCGGTTTACCGGGATTGGAAACTCTAGTCTGTGGTGCCCTTTAATCAAACGATAAATAACTAATAAGAGAATCCAAAGTAACTAATTCATATTAATTTAATTAGTAAATAACATTTAAATAGATAAATTATTAATGTCCGTTTTTGTACCCAGAAAACTAGACGATTTTCAAGTAATACCCCTGGATAAGCCACAGCTGCTGTTCAACTCAACTTGCATTAACCACGCCTTCCCGACCATCGTGTACACGTTCGGATACCGGGGCAAGGTTGCCGGACCCGCCACCACAGCCGTCCTCTCGGCTTACCTGGCCACTAAGAAGAGAAACGTGCTCCTCCTCGACTGGGAGGAAGAAGCCAGGAGTGGGGTCCTCGGTATCCCAATGGGATATATATTTACTGCTGTTCCGAGTGCGAAAAAAGTAAGACTTCAGTAGCTATAACGTTAAATTATCAGCATATCATCCTCAAGACAGTCATGACCCATTTATATTCTTTCGCTGTCATATGCTCTTAGGAGAATCCCACCGATTTTACCCGAAACCGAAAGTATTTTAACACTTGTTGCACTGTATTTCGAATCAATAATAATTGCAATACTTTTAGCGCAGCCACTACCTACTCGCAGTATTGCAACTAACTACTCGTACTATACTAACTATGCAGTTAATGTAATGTTAATAATATTTCTTTTGCCTTGTAGATTGGCGACGATTTGGGAGAAGCATTGGTACGGTTGGCGCGGTCTGGCATGAACATGACCCAGGTGCACCTCCTGGGGCACTCACTTGGTGCCCACCTTATGGCGTACGCCGGCAGGCGTGCCAGGGAGAGCGGACATGTGGTGGCTCGGTAAATATCAACCACATTACCACAGTTATAACAGCTAATTTACAGTTATAAAAAACCTTTAAAAGAGTAGTTACTTTCTGATCACTACCACCATCTAACCCGGTAACCTGCCGCCTAGCAACAGTGTTTGCTTTGATTCGGGGTGGACGTAAACGGCACTTTGTTTTTTCTATCCTAATCAGGGCGTGCAACGCATGTTCATAATCGAGATTGCAAATTTTTATGCTCATCGGAGCCCATTTACTATCAGATGGCATGTGTGCTCGTTTAAGTTAATCATGCAAAAAATAATTAGTGCTTACTGCAGTATGTACCTACTTTTACGCACGTCTTGCTAGTACAAAACCCAGCTCATTATAATTCCAAATGGCTGTTAAATTAAACAGTTGAGAAAACAGTGGTCTGTTATTATACTTATTATAGCATATACAGTGTGCAAATGGAATACGAGCAAACATTTAAACAGACGTAGGTTGTGACGTGTTTCGTTAGCAACGAAGTAAATAGAAAAACACATATCTGTCATACTTTTTTCTCTTCGCTTCGATAAATGTGTGCGAATTTAATAAGCGTTTTTCATGAGCTTACTCCACTGATACATTACATAGGTTATAGCTCTACAATTCATGTAGATGTGGAATTTCGTTAATAACTCTAATACATAGGGTGCAATTAATTTTTAAAGATCCCATCGAGCAGCAATACACACACACACACACAGCACAGCAAAGCACACACACAGCACAGTTTATTCAGACCTTTCGTATATCGGCAGCTAAAGTAGCGTAATTGTGCCATTTAAAACGATTCATTTAGTCGTATTATTAATTTGAACGTGTAACAATGATAATCTTAATGCACTCATGCACGTAACTATTACTTACTGATCTTTATTAGGTATCCAGTTCGTCATCTCACCACACATCACACACATACATTATTCGCACATTATTGACATGGTCTTTTACGGGCTTGGTTTTATTATTGGATAACTTGCATTAACACATAACGGATTTGCGGATTTTATGTGGTATTTATCAAAAAAGAACTGCAACTGTGAAATGAGTAATAATGACAATTTCATAATCAATCGTGATATCAGATGACCATAGATGAAGAAGTTGTATTGTACTCGTACCTATGCACTTCTTTATTATCAAAACAGTTTAGATATGAGGACTAGCACTGTACAGAAAACCCATCATGTAGAAAAAAAAAGGATAGGTAGCGCTGGAAGCTAGTTACACTAATCTAAAATGCCGCGATCATCAAATTTTAGTGTCCAGTTCGCCATTTACCCATTGAAGATCATAATTGACCTCCGTGGAAGATCTCCCATTTTTTAAGCGATGAAATCGCCATACAGTCGCAAAACGGCCGCGATAAGTTGCGATGCTGTCACTGGTGGTAACCTTTACACTAGTTACTACCGCTTGTGTATCGCTAATAACGCAATACAGTAAAATTCTGTAGATGTTTGTGTTTCAGTCACGCAAAAAAGGTTGAACGGATTTGTTTGAAATTTGTCACCCAGATATTCCTTATCGGATCAACTTATTATG
This sequence comes from Acleris holmiana, assembly GCA_949316455.1. Classification (NCBI taxonomy): domain Eukaryota; kingdom Metazoa; phylum Arthropoda; class Insecta; order Lepidoptera; family Tortricidae; genus Acleris; species Acleris holmiana. The sequence continues at coordinate 10,561,685 of OX438765.1, read as the reverse complement.
AATTATGGAAAGTTTTTATCCCGATATAAGCGATAAATGACTTCCATGAAACGAAACGAAATGAAACGAAATTAATTGTCATAGTGCCAATAAGGCAGAAAACTCTTTTCTTTGGGTAGTCAATATTAGGTAAAATATATACCCATATACCTAATATTGACTTTGTCATTACGAGTGGCCGTCATTTACAGAACCTAAAGTATGAAACAATGTTGTTTGTTGATAGATTTTAGATCTGAATTAAGAAAAACGTTATAATTTTGCATTATTATAAAGAAAAAGTACCTGTATTGTCTTGTGATTTGACAATGGTTTCCCCTGATTTACATTACTGAGTTTGGAACATCGTGGATCAACTAAAGATCAAACGAAGATGGTTTAAAATCTTCTGGAAGTGGTAATGAAGAAGTATGTGCGTGAGTTAAGTGTTTTTTTATTAAATTAACAACAAAATACAAAGACTTGCCACTGCTTTTAATTCTAAAAAGTTTTATTTACTTACTTATTGTGACTGTGACCCGAGCCTAACAGACTTTTCGCGAATCACTTGAAACCTTGTCAGTTGAAACGAAGATTTAAGCGACAGTTGTCCCTATGGACAGTAGCCATTAAAGACAAAATTAATTATAAAGTGGCAGCAGGATAAAGAATTAGGTTAGGCGTGGTGAATTAATTAGTATGAGAAAAAAATACAACTTACGTAACGTTACTTACACACGTTTTTAGGGTTCCGTAGTCAAACTAGGAACCCTTATAGTTTCGCCATGTCCGTCCGTCCGTCCGCAGCCTAGCGCAGAAACTCTTAGTACTAGAAAGCTGTAATTTGGCATGAATATGCATATTAGTCACGCCAAAAATGTGGATCAATAAATAAAAAAAAAAACAGTTTGCCTCCCTACACATAACGTGGGGATGTATTTTTTTTCTCGTCTACCCTAGTGTGGGATGTCGTTGTATAGGTCTTTCAAAAATATTAAAGGTTTGTTCAAACAGTTTTTCAATAAGTAATGCGTTTATGAAATATTAAGCTTTAAAGCGCTAATTTTTGTTAGACTTAGTGTCGTCGTCGTCGTCCCCTACAGAAAAAACTCCAAAAAAAATTTGAAAAAATACTTAAATGGAAGAGCATATAACGATTTTTAAAGGGAAACTATCACGACGAAGTAGACGTCATTGGTTCTTGAGATACAGGCGATTAAAGTGTTTATACCTACTAAAATCATCTATGACGGCACCAATTGACTTTAAATAGAAAGTTAGTTACCTATTACTTGTTGATTTTTATGTTTGTAGTACTTAACGGCTTCGGAGCCCTACACTGAGCATGGTCCGACATGCTCGTGCCCGGTTTTTATGTTAATTAGGATGCATATTAGCCGTCGTTAAAATATTTGCTCGTATTGGATTTACAAACTGTATACAGCTTCCTTTTTGTTAATGGTCGTTCTGTTTTCCCATTATCATTATAACAAAAAACCAAGGCAGGCCTTGCCTTGTTTTGAATTTATTTAGGTTAATGTAACGTGATTTAGTATCGTTACCGAATGTTTTATTTTGCATCATTATGACATTATGAGTCAATTGTATCGAGTATTGCCATCCCGTTTAAGAAGCTTATTGATGACTTTCATTCACTGGACATTTGAACACTAACTCTATCCTCAGCATCACAGGCCTGGATCCAGCGCGTGCGCTCTTCGAGGGTTCTTTCGGCCGCTCGGGGCTGGATCGCAAGTGCGCTAGATTCGTGGACATCATTCACAGCGACCCTGGCGGCTACGGCACCAGCACTCCCGCCGGGACCGTGGACTTCTGGCCCAACTACGCGGGCAGCGGGGGCACCCAGCCTGGCTGCCCGAACGGAGACTTTGACATGTTCAGCCCAGAAGGTACAGTCAAGGACTTTAATTATTATGCCACTATGGAACCCTGTCATAATGGCAGCGGTAATTATTAATTTTAGCTTTCTTTCATGTGGTTTGACGCGATCATTATGACAGGGTTCCATAGTGGCATAACAATTAAAGTCCTTGACTGTATCAATGTTTATTGTATGTTGAGGCAATTGCTATCGGTAGGTACCTACGAGTATCCTTAAAGGGCAGCGTCGGTGGCCCTGCCTAAACACACGTTGAAAAGAAGAACTAAAGTTACTTACTTTAAAAAAGTCGGTCTACGTAGTAGGAACCTGGCAGGTTGTGTTTCAGTTGTATCGACGATGGTCACCGAGTCTAAAATAGTATGGTTCTGTAATTAATGTGTTTCTTTCAAGTTCCATATTGTTTTAAAAGATGACAGCTGCTGATAGAATGGGTGGATGTGTTTTCCACGTAGACAAGCAACCAGAACTGAAGGTAAATTGCATCATTGAAAATACCATTTTAAAACGACGATGACGAATATGATGATGATATTGATCACGATCAAACAATAAAGTATTAATTACTAATATTACAAAATGATCAATGAAGAAAACAATAATTTAAAATCTCGCCGTGATAGTGTAAAGCACAGCACACTGTAACACAGTAATCACGACATAGAGATAAACACGTATATAATGTAGAAATTTGTATGCCACGCTTAATTTTAAAACCATTGGGCCTAACATTCAGCAAGAGGGCGAGATTTTGACATTGGCTAGGACTTTAATTCGTCTATTCCATACTCCAACGTAAGAATAATTTGTTAAGGCTTAAAATATAGCTGTGTTTTGTGTGACTTGAGTACTTTTATTACTAAGCAACTTAAACCCCGGGTGGCTGTCATTTAAATAATTTCTTTAAAATAGTTACTTTTTATTTGACACTAGTTCCCGTTTGGAGTACCTATTTGACACTAGTCCCCGGTACGGCGTGTAAGCCCCACATGACCGATCTGTTAGTTTGTCTAGTTTGAATTATTATTCTTTAAAATAATTCATAGCTCTGGGAATCGTACGAATTGTGCTTCTGATCATGTCCATAAAGCAGTCATTAAGTTCTGTAAATATAAGCAGGTATAATAGATAAGTAGTTAATAGGTACATTCCATACTAAAACATGAAACGTGTCAACGATTACTATTATAGTACTAACCGATGTAGACCATCTGTAAAACTGCCATTATTGCAATGGTGGTTATTTTATAAACTATTAAATATTTTTACAATTGAATTTTCAGAATTGAATAGTGCATTATCTGAGTCTGAGTTTGCCGAATACTATGTGGATTACGAGCTCATTCAGAACATGACGAGGTTTGAAAAGATACAATTGGCTACCAAACGTAGTGAGTTTATTTAAGTGTAAAGCAGTCAAGACCGCCTAATGCTTTGCTTATAAGTAGGTGCTATTAAGCTTAATCAAAATGGGCTTAATAAAAGGTGCTGATTAAAATAAAAAAAACGGGTAAATGCAAACGGGATATTAGAGACATGCTAAGCACTTGCTTTCTATCTTGGTAAAAGTAAAAAACAGAGGTTTCAGCTTAATAATGGTGTCCCAATATTCACGCAGATTTACCATAGTAGGTATTAGTATGGTATTTCTTGCGTAAATTTTAGGACAGCCTTTTTATTCACTTTGATAAAATATTTTGTGTACTGAGAGCATCGGTTACAGAACGGTGGAAGGAAACTTACTAAAATAAGTTTACCTAATAAAATGGGTAAGATGTACTAATTAGTTTGAATTTATCCAAATGAGCATGTCCAAATAATTACGATTATAATTATAAATACCTACATAAATCTTCCGCCCATTTCTCCTCCTTCCCTCCTATACTATACAAGAATAAATAACCTACTCATGATGAAAGGAATATGCAAGCAAAATGAAAGAACATACAATATTAACGACACGATATGGAGGCGTTAACAATCACGCAATACAAAATATGAGAAACAAGGAATTCCAGCATAAATCAGATCGCGGGGACTTACCGTTTTGCGCAAGATTTTGAAGTTGAACAGTATTAAAAGCAATTTGTCCTCGGAAAGTTATAGAGATGTAATCTCGACCTAAAATTACTTAAGGTCGGACGTAAGATAAGTATTCTGGGTGAGTTGCAAGCGTCCGGCGCTTGACGCATCTAATGTCAAGTTTACCTTTATCTCGTCTATCTCTGTATGTCAGGAATGCAGGATTTTACAATGACCTCAACGCAAAGACACACGTCTCCACGTACCGCATCGCATTACTAAGAGTACTTACCGCGGCCTTTCAGCAAAAAGTCGCCACGTGATACGGTGGATCGACACAATGCCACTGCTGCCCATTGCAGAATAGCTTATACGCGCTAACTATTATACCCCTTTGTGTGGACGCGAGCTATTTGGTTCCAAATCCTCTTTTATGGCCCGACAGCGCTATCGACGACTTCGTTTATCAAAAATGCGGCAATGGCTTATTTATTTGTTTTTGATTTAAAACGGGTAAGGCTTTGGAACTTTTGATCACCTTAATGTGAGCTACGAAGCTGACGATAGTATGTACCTACCTACCTACGATGATAGAAATATACTTAACATTAAACTGTAGGGAAACCTGTTAGAACTTACGTAGACGGTAAACCCGTTCTCATTTTCTGTCAGGCAGTCAAATGTTTTAGCACTTTACCCGTTTTATAAAGAGGGTCAAATTGAATGTATTGCGTTACCTATAGGTATGGGCCTACAGGCGAGTTTACAAAGCACAGGAATAGTAAGGGTAGCCCACATTTGTTGGACAGAATTTGCTGCCGTTCCCTTATCACTTACAACCTAATCTTAGACCACCTTTTATTTTACGCATCCAGGGTTAAGAATCGAGTGGTTAAAAGTTAGTTCTATTAGCTAACGGTTTGCACTCCCGGTGACTCCCGGGGACGCCGGGGAGCTGTACAGTCAGAAGCAGAAGTAGCTACGCAACGGATGAGCTCAAAATTATCTCCACTTCGACTCTATTATCAAGAGAATGCGTCTATACAATTTTGAGCATGTTATTCTGTTTAGCTACTTTTGATGCTGACTGTACCTACTGCCTAGTGCTTATGCTATGTATATAAGCCGACTCAAATAGATTTTTAAATGTACTGAGAAACAACAAAGATCGAACCTATCTGTAACCGTTATATTACCTACATTTGTAGAGCGTTTTCTCGGTTGCAGACCTGTGTAGTCACGACCGCTCGTGGCGATACTTCGTGGAGTCGATAGCGTCGCCGACGGCGTTCCCCGCGGCGCGCGCGGACGACTACGAGACCTGGGTGCAGAGCCCCGGCCGCTCCGCCCAAACGATTTACATGGGAGACTTGACTAACGTTCGGTAAGAGAGAGATTTTATGGAAAGTAGTACCTTAGTGAGTATTATCCCTTGAAGATACTTTTGAGTATCAATGGAATTTAATCGATGTCAGAGTAGGTAAGAGGCCTGTCGTGTGGATCAATTCAAACAGATGTGGAATAGCGGTACCTATTATGGAGCTCGGGGAATCTAGCTAGGCTTTTATATCGTTCGTGCAGTTTAGTTATGTACGTCTTTTCAAAGACACTTGAAAAGACCAAGCAACAGCCACTGTCAGACACAATCTTAGGAAAGCTACAGGTTACCAAATAGGTATACATTAGGAACATGACTAGAATGTTGAAGTTATTACGCCACGTGTTTACCACAACTCGGAAGTTCTCATTCCCAGTCTGTTGTATTTTATTCATATTCAATAAGTAGATATGGGCAAATGACGGAGAACTTTGTCAGTTTAACGTAATGATTACCTTTTAAACGATATGTCAAATACAAAAGACATCACCCACACGCCAATGACAGCATAAAACCAGAGCGAATGTCAACCTTGCCTCATAGAAACTCGGGTCTATTTTGCGCTGTCAACCATGACGGAAATAACCGTCAATGGCGTTGAACCCGTGGTGCGAATATATCCGTCAATGGCGTTGAAAAGGTTAAACTGCTGCACTGATCTATCGAAGGTTATAAGGCCGACTCAACATAAATTGAAATAACTAAATGTATTCGCGTTGTGTCTTTAACCCAAGGCGCGCGCAACTCTCAAATTGTCGTTGCGCGGGGGCGCTAAATACATGAAATTAAGTACCATTGTGATAATGCCAGAACCATTATTCATAAGTCACCTTTGACGAGAAATATATTTGCTTGTCTGTAAATAGATAATCTTCCATTGGAATACTGCATTTTCCAGGGCCCAAGGAGACTTTTTCCTAACGACAACAACCAAGTCACCGTACAGCATGGGCATGCGAGGACTGATCCCCGACGACAACCAAACCAGAAGGCGACGCAGTTCAACCTTAACTAGGCTATTAAAGTACCTCAGGTGATACCTCGCCAGGGCCGTTGGAAGCTCGCGAAGGACTTTGTATTATTATATGAGAAGAGTTTTTTCATGAGCGAAATTACTGTGTCTTAAGTATTATGATATAATAGATATAAGTCCCAACACATGTTTTAGTGGGGTAGTGATTGCACTAGAATCAAGTAGTGAAGTTAACGTGTATGTTAAGTTGCATGGTATCTCATTATAACGATATAATATGTGCAGTGTTACTTTCTTTAGGAAATCTGCTACATCTCTTCCCTAGTTTAAGTATTTAACTAAAGCCTATTTTCGTTTATGAAATAAACTTCATTGAATTTAGATTGTGCACAGGCGAGCAAGAAAGTCTTTTACCACTTTTCCACTCTATTTGTAGCAATTGTAGCATGTTAAGGTCAAAAAGTGTTTCTGGCACGGCTAGCACATGACGGCGCGCGACTTATGTCGCCCTCGTGATAGACTACCTGTCTTTTTCTGACCGTTCTAATTAGACAATGACGGGTAGTCTATCTCACACGCGACGTAACTCGCGGGCCGTCATGTGCTAGCCGCGCGGGTCGACTATGGGCGTTTTCCCAAAAAAGTGTACATCGTTAAAGACAAAAGTTAAGAAAATTTAACTTTTCCATTTCGTCACGAAAACTATCGTATATAAATGTATGGCTAATTTTCGTGACGAAATGGAAAAAGTTAAATTTTCTTAACTTTTGTCCTTAACGATGTACACTTTTTTTGGAAAACTCCCCTATACAGTTTTATACAATGTAGCTAGTATGAATTGTATCTAAACTTATAAAATGTGACTGTGTACAATATGGAGAGAAATATAAACAAACGTAAAAAAAACAATTAATTTTTATTTTGATCCTACTTACAAATTATAAAATTACGTAAGGTAAAAGCACCAATGTTCGACACTTTTAGCTGACATGCACCAGTAATCGACAGAAGCTTTTAATTCAAAGATCATAGGGTTACAAATTGATTGTTGCAAAACAAATGAATAACTCTTTATCTTCTTTGCATAAGAGTCAGTGTCGAACATTGGTCCTAAGTTGAGTACTGGTGTCGTTACCTTACAGTTTTAAATTACATACCTATTTACAAATATTTAACTAGGTACATACATAAATACTTTCAAACCGGACAGGCCAGTGGTAGGCAAATTTAAACGTTAAACAATATACTTATACTTAGTTTACGAAAATACTAGCGACACTAGCATAATATAAATGCATAACATCCGATACGAAATATTAATTGGTATATTTATTTATAGTTTAAATTTTAAACATAATATTAAGGTACATAAATAATGTCATATTGTTAATATACATTAAAATCATGAAGTAAGCAGTACTTACATAGGAAATTAATTCGTTGTACGTAAAAGGCGAATTAGAAATACACAATAACATGCATTATAATTATAAGAAAATACTTTTTAATACATGGATAAAACGGTACGTATGTATTGTAAGGCAGTATACCAAAAATATAAGAAACTTCTCCACATTGGGGAAAACATATTACCTATGTATTTATTGCAACTCATGTACCACAGATAAAGAAAAAATAGCAGCCATCATCTGTGGTTTTTTTATTTTTCTACACAGACAATACCAAAACAAATAAAAATATATCTCTCTACGCCTAGCACAACTTGTATTTTATGGCTTGTCTTGTTTTGAGGAATTTTTATACCTAGAATAGGTTAGAAAGCATTACATTCATGTTTTTTTACTGTAAAGGAAAACGAGCAGGACCTGATAATAACAGATACCGCCGCCCATAAACGTTATCCGTTACGTTGAATGAACTACAACGATCACAATATGCAGAACAGTGTTGATTTGTCTAAACTTGCCCCAACAACTACATCTCTTTATACCACCACGCCACGCCTTAGTGACATAGGATTAGTTAACTAGGTTTTCTATTTTACCTTCGTGTGAGTTGCATTAAGCGATGTAGTTGACGCAAGTTGAGACAAAATGAAAAATGAAATGAAATTAATTCTGCTCTATATATTCGGATCATTATAGATCATTCATCTTACCCTGGGTTCCTATATTCAAAACATCTCGTTAAAATGTAACGTCTCGTTAAAATTTGACATATTTTGTTCCATACAAAAAGTGACAAATTTTAACGAGACGTCACATTTTAACGAGACGTTTTGTATACAGGAACCCAGGGTTAAAAAACAACATGAGAACAAATGCCTACATTTAATACACCAGTAAGTTATGAACGACCAATTAACAAACTTCAACAATCAAGTTTTAGTGTAATTTTCAGTATAGTAGTGTTGGAATGCATGGAACTGTTTGGAAGACTTATTTTATATGACACGGGCACAATTTATACTTGTCTAGCCAAGTTTTGGCAATTATATTATGACTAGAGTCCACCTAATTTATTTGTTACATGTTATAGAGGAGTTTAGATACATTTAACATAGCTAAAATGAAGTGTTAAGTGGGTGACGTAGAATAAAACCTTTTCATAGTGGTATCTATATCGACGATGGAGCTTCCGATGTCGTGTGTTGAAGTAGATATGTTTTCAAAGGTGGTCGCTAAGCGGTCTAGAGCTCTGGCCTGCGGAAGAATTTAATAAATCACGAAACCAATAAACAAAAAAAAACTTTTAGTCTTTATGATATTAAGTAGTTAATATGGTATCACCTGAATGTGTGAGGACTCGGCAAGCCGCTCCATGGCCTGGGAGTTGGAGTGACAAGCATGCGCCATCTGAGACATGGCAGTGGCTTGGGCGCTCATTACTTTCACCTGAACCCAACATAACAAACAATTTAATTATAAGTGATATCCATCTGGTGTTAGAGTGCGCAAGCCGGTGTAGTTGCTTTCATGCAGGTCGTCATGGCAAACAATAACTTGATTTGAGAGAATTTAGAAGTGAAAAGCCGGCAAGAGCATGTCGGACCAATCGGACCATGCTCAGTGTAGGGTTCCGACGCCGTTAATTACTACAAATATTAAAAAAAACAACACTCTTAGATGATTTTAATAGGTATAAACACTTTTGTCACCTGTATCTCAATAACCAAGGATGATTTTTAGTATTTGTAGTTTTGGCTGTAGGGGGGAGGGACACTTGACTCTAACAAAAATTAGCAATAACATTTCATAAACGGATCCCTTAATCCAAAAATGAATTGAATAAACTGGCAATATTTTTTAAAGACCTATCCAACGACACACCACACTATGGGGTAGACGAGAAAAAAACGTCCTCAAGTTACGTGTAGGGGAGGTACACTAATAAATATTTTTCCAACATTTTATTTTACCACTTTGTTGGCGTGACTAATATTTCATGCCAAATTACAGCTTTCTAGTACTAAGTCTCTGAGCTAGGCTGCGGACGGACGAACGGACGGACGGACATGGCAAAACTATAAGGGTTCCTAGTTTGACTACAGAACCCTAAAAATTGAGGAGAAAAGCGCAATTTGGTCATCCTGTACTTTTAACATCAAATAACATGTAAGTTAATATCTTTATTCTGTAAGTAGGTCATGTAGGTACTTTCACATGCCTGCGTCTACCAATACTTCCCAAAAGTAGACCACTGTTGAGAAGAAGCAACGCAAGAAACTTGAGTCTTAATTATGTACCACTTTATTACCTTTCATCATTATAATTATGCTAGTGAATAGTGTACATATTTATAAGCTTAACCATATAAGTAAGTCAAGGTTGCCTATTGCTACTGAAAGTAGTAATTTAGCTACAGATACCTATGGTTTATTATTACCACCACTAATTATCTCCACAATTTTTTAACAGGTTCCTGTCTTGACCAGACCATTAAGGATTAGACCCATGCCTAGCTAAAAAGTCCTTAAAGTTTATTTCTGCTTCCAAGGGAAAACTATTTTCAGTATATACTTCTGTTCTTAGCAGTATCTCTGTCTACATTTTATTAATAGGATCAATTAATGAGACCAATATCAGCTGCTATCCTTAATTTTACCAAGAAAAGTGATAGAGATACCCTGAAAAACTATTTAAATCACTAGATGACACCAACCAATTTTTCCATAACAGCTGCCTGCCGCTCTTCAAAATCTACCATGGGCTCCTCAAAAGCCAGAACTGGTTCAGACTCCACATGATTCTGGTCCATACTATCCTCATTGTAAAAGTTATCTTCCATAAATTTGGATTCTTGTTTCACAGAACTCCTAGTTTCTGTAATGTAATTGGACAATATAGAAATTAATTAATACAACTTTGCTGGGAAACAAAATATTAATATCAACTCCATTGTAAACTTTTAAGTAGGGTGTAGGGCGTTACAACTTGGCACTTTAGAAGATGCCATTAAGCCCATTAAGTTACTGGCCATCACGACGACGCATTCACTTAGGTAGTTGGTAGTGATCCTGTATTCGTTCCAGTCTTGGATGCTTTCTATGTATTTAAGTATGTATCTCTCTATGTAAGTAATGTTTATCGTTGTCTAGTACCCATAGTACAAGCTCAGAGCTTAGTTAGGGACTATGTCAATTTGTGTGACATTGCCCCTGATATTTATGATATTTGTTATCAACAAAGACCAAACCATAACTAGGTAGGTATACATCATCAAGACTGAGGTTTTATTATTTTGACGACACTAGCCTAGTTGGGAGTGACCCTGCCTTCGAAGCTGGGTTCAAATCCCGGTAAGGGCAGATATTTCGCACTTTTAGAATTATAGTGACCTAATTCAAACATTTTCCACTTTCGATTTTGAGTCATAAATTTAGTACTATAGAGACCTAAGTCGAAATTTAAAATATGTGGATTAGGTCACTATATTTCTAAAGATGCGATTTGTGTGATGAGCACGAGTATTTGTATTATGTATTTAAGTATATATTTCTCTATATAAGTAAGTTTATCATTGTCTAGTTCCCATAGTACAAGCCTAGAGCTTAGTTTGGGACTAGGTCAATTTGTGTGACATTGTCCGGTGATTATTTATTTGTCCTGTGATTATTATAGCCATTCCTTGGGGGAACACCAATCCAACAATACCCCAGTTTAGCCTACCTGGATGCATAAATCCTCCTTTTTGGATAGTCAAGATGGAATAGGCAGGATGGTAAAAGCAGAGCTTAGTTTGGGACTTGGTCAATTTCTGTAAGATTGTCCCCTGATGCTCAGGAGTTTAGGACCTAAGTGGCTAATTTCATTTTATTGCTTGACACATTTCAGCTCCAATGACCCACTAGTCAGGTCCATTTTATATGGAAATCAGAGTTAAACAACAGATTCCCTGCTATATAAATGTTGTTACTTAATGGCCAACTGGCCAGTTATCAATGATATACACCAGACACCAACAGGTTAAACCAACTGGCCAAAATTAATGTATCTAAAGCATCATCCTCACTGAGAGCATTCACATGACATGTAATATTTGAGTGGTGTGAATGTTGAGCCGAAAATTACTGCAGTCCACACCACTCTAATATTCTACACCAAATATCCTTTATTAAAATAGTATAACTTACTCCCCGTGTCATTTGCTAAAAACAGATCCCAAATCCTCTTTTCAATGTTGGAACATAAATGGTTAGGATCTTCACCACCAGAAACTACTTTGTTTCTAACAGTAGATTTTTTGTCTGCCCAATACTGAAATCAAATTAATATAAATTACAAGACAGTTGAGTAAAAAATAGTTTAGGAAGTGAAGAGCAGAAGTAGTTTAACTGTTTAAGAGGACAGCTACACAAGGAGCTTAACTCATGAAGTCATAATGAAAAACCAGTGATTTCATTATGGAACATGGTTACTTACTTTAATCCAAGATTTCATAGGTCGAGTAGGGCCCGTAATGCCATTAACAATCCTGGTGAGTTTAAACCATAATTTTTTACTCTCTTCTCGCCCTTCTAGTCCTCTTAGCAGCCCAAGCGCTAATGGTTGATGTTTCTCCATAAAGTCAACAATAGCCACCACCTGCTCAAGACTCGGACGAGACTGGACAACACAGAAACGTTTATTATTATTTACTTTACTTGACCCGGATTTATTAGCGAAACACTACATACATATATATTTATATTTTATAGTTATCACTAATATCCAACGTCCTCGGTCGTTCATTCTGTAAACTACAAGCCAATTTTTAATAATCTAAACATCTCATATTAACAATCCAGGTATAATAATAATTAGAAAACTTTGTTTCAAACTACTGAAGAGTTCTCACTTTAAAATGTAGTGATTTCACTTTACATCATAGATTACCCTCTACTTACGGCTATAGAACGGTCCGACATGGCGAATAGGAGCCCGAACCGCACATGAAACGAAAAAGCTAGTATAGATTAATTTAGCTCAATAATCTCTTACAGTTTTATTCATAGTTTAAAAATTATGCGAATCTAAAAAGGTATTGTATTTTTAGTTAAAGGTCGATAACAGTTAACATGACAACCATTGGTTGGGGTATCGGTCGGAAAAGCCACAGATTAAAAAAGCAAACATAATCTACGCTGCGCTGCATTTATAATAGCCATTGGCTGCATGACATAGTGTATAAAAAACAGTTTATTTTTAAAAAGTAAAGTCAATGTCTTCACTTATTTTTCGGTTGCGAGTCAAAAGGCACGGGCGCTCAACGTAAACCTTACCTTGCCTTACCTTACCTTGATAAGCAAAAAGGTTAGACGCCCATAGAAGTGTCATAACATACAGAGACTAGAATTTAGACATACCTTCTAATCTGTGACTAGAATCTCGTTTGATCAAGAAACTGTAGATGTGCTTGATTGGTTTAGAAGAACAGTTTAACCTCCGCTGTTTTTTGGGCAGTCGTGTAAAATTACTTTGCTTTGTACTGTCAAAAATTGCGTCGCATGGCATCGCTTTGCGTTTATGAGCAACATATTTAAGGATGAAAAACTTAAGTAAATGACTGGGTAGCTGGGTAGGTGAGCAACTGACAATGATTTTTATTTGAACGATTTGGTGATACGATGTAAGTCTGGCGCCCTTCGTTACTCAAATTTGACTTATTCTTTCCTTCGCTGAATGAATCTTTCTCACTTCCTAGTCTCATATGCTCACCTACCCATACCTATTTATAAGATAACTATTACAGTGGCATGATTTATTGGTGGTATGATTTGATATGATAAAGGCGTTATGATATTAAATCCAAAAGGTAAGCTCGCTCGTATTTACTTACTACAAAAAATATTTTAAAGTTAGTAATTTTTGTCAGTGATCTTCAGAAATTGCCCCCCAGGAAGTGTGACACAGCGGACTTCTTAATCGCGGAATCCTGCAGGTGTGGCTGCGGCATAGCACAAGCATGCTGTGTTGCGTTATATGGCAACTCCACATTTCTGACGTTTGTAGGAAATAAGATAAGACAGATTGATTGATGATTGATTGATTGACGCGTGAATGATGCAAATAAACGTAGGTAATTATTATTTATAGTGTTTACGCCGTTTATACTGTTGCGAAGTAAATAAATTAAAAGTATCATTTAGTAACGTCTGTGTATGTATTCTCACATTTTTATTTAGCCAATTACAATGGCTAATTCGGTGAATATATCAATCGAAGCTCCCATTGAAAACCAAATTCAAGAAATAACCTACGATGGACAAGAAATTTACCAAGCGTATGTACTTATTCATAAAATACTTACCCTTACCTATGAAGTATTTTCTAAGATGAATTAACTTTCCAATATTTTTTTCAGACCTCTGTCTATGTCTGAGAATCTCGCACGTTTGGCTCAAAAGATTGACTTTTCAAAATCAGATGATGATTTTTGTGTTATCAAAAAAGAGCCTGAGGTGGAGGCCAAGTCTGATGATGACAGTAAAGAGCCAGGTTATCAGTCCAGTCAGTGGCCATGGGATTCAGTCAGAAACAAGCTCAGGGATGCTCTGACACAAGTGTGTGTTTTGGCAGATGTTCTGAGCATTGCTAAAGAAAAAAGATACATGGTAACTTTTTAAATTAACTTTTATTTTATTCAATTTCAAAATAACTTGGCTACTTGAAACCAAAGTTATTTTATTTTTACACTTTAAATCTATGCATATAAAAATCAATTGGCATGCAATAGTCTTGCAATGATTTGTTTTTTTTTTCCGTTTTCTTTGTGGTCATGACAAGGTTTGGATTGCAAAAACGACACTCATGTGATCCTGAGCATGGATAGCTAGCTTGAAATAAAAAGTTGTACATTTGACGTCATAAATATGTTTACACTTTAGTACCATGTCACTTTACACTAATTTGGAATCAAATGATACAAGTAATAGGGCATTTTCAAAATAAAGTGTACTCTAGTTAAAGAACAATAAGAAACATTAATTTTGTCAGTTTTGTGTCAAAATTAGCCTTATAAATGTATGGCAAATCTTTGTCACAAAACTGACAAAGTTAACGTTTCTTAATTTTCCTTAACTAGGGTACACTTTATTTTGAAAATGCCAATTAATGGATGTGCAATGTCAGATAATAATACCTATTGTTAATAGATTTTAGATCCTATTCAAGCTGAGCAACAAGACACTCGCCCCATGCTCCAAGTGTATGGTCGTAAGAAGGCTCTTGGAGCTGCTGCAGCTGTTCTACTGGCAGGAGTAGAACGTCTCCGAGCCAGTGAAACTATGAGAATGAGCCGTAACATGCCAGACTTTCACATTGATCTTCTAAGGCTGCGGCAAAACTGGAGATTAAAGAAAATCTCTAATACCATAGTGGGGGATTTGAGCTACAGGACTGCAGGATCTAAGTTCAGTCAGACTGGAGTGTTCGAGGTATGTACCTATAACACACATAAAACAAATACGGCATTATTATCTTTAAGGTTGGATTTGAGGATGGTAGAAATTAAATTCATCCATGCATAGTAATAAAAATTTAAATAATCAATTAACAAGATACAAAGAGTATTTAACATGGCAATGGGATAATCCCATCTTCCACCTCCACACAGCATGTTATCCACCTGAAGTAAGAATGAGAATAATAAAATTTATAAGAAATAACAAAGGTATGCCTAGCAATACATACTATACTTAAGACAACTACCGCCAGTTACTTGCCACTTAATAATACATTACATTATGTACATATGTTCTACATTTACCATTTATTTTTACTTATACCAAATTTCATTTTCTAAAGTGCCCATTTACTAAGGGATAAGTTTGCCTTTGTAGATCCCTATTTTGTTATAATATGTATGTATGTGTACTATCTATATACTTTATTGTCAATAAAATAATAATAATAATAACAGTACATTCTTAACTTAAGACTAGCTTACAAATTGTATGTACTCAAATACACTTTATTGTACTAAACGCTAAAACGAAATACGATACTAATATAATTAAAGTAAACAACTTAGGTATAAATGTAATATAAAATGGTGTGCAGGTGACGAAAGCCCCAGAGGAGCAGATCGCGCAAGCAATGAGCCTCAACGCGGCGGGCCCGGCGCCTTCTGCGCTGCGCGTCACTGTGCCCCCTGAGTTGCAGGGCGTTGCTTTCATCTCTGTTCTCTGCCAGAAAGGTATACTTACTAATACTTTACACATGCTGTGGTTCATTCTCTGAATTCGGTCAGTTGGCTAGCGACAGTTATCTTGTCTAACATACATTACATATATTATAATATATGGCCTATCCTCATCTTTGGTATGGAAATGTTCTGACTCTATAATCTGTTTGCTGTAGTGCTCACGGATACGAAAACGCACGTGTCAAGTTTTAGTTTTACTTAATTTCTATATTGTTTGATTCTAGAACAAGAAGACGTAGTGACCGCTACGCTGTCCTCGTCGGCCCTGAATTGTCCAGGCACGCTTCCTGGAGAAGGAGCCGAACTGCACTGGCAGCAAAAGCTAGAAGCAGCCCAAAACGTGCTATTCTGTAAGGAACTTTTCGCGCGACTTGCCGCAGAAGCTGTTCAGCTCGACGCTTCGATACCACATATGGTTGTCGGGAACCAGATTATGGCCACTGTAAGTTTTATTTTATCTAGGGACACTGTAACCAAGATATGTGTGCCCAAGCAGTTTTATCATTATGTGTACATTATGATACTGTTCATTGTTTATTGATATCATCAATTTTACACAACATGAACCATGGAAAATAATACATTGTATAGCAGTTATAGTTACTTTTACAGGAATATTTTATAATACTAATACTTATGTTTAACAATAACATTGTTTTACATCAGGTGTTACCGGGGATTCAATTGCTGATAGGGCTCTGCCATAACAATGGACAGAACAATAATAACTCTGATGCAGTGAAGGTAAGTCTTCACAATACAACTGTAGACAATATGATTATTAGCATTTAAATTTTAAATTATTTTATTACTTCAATGCCACCACATTTCTATAAAAAAAAGTTATTTCGATCGAAAGATAGATACACAGTTATAAGTTGAACTTAAAACTGTTGGTTTGACTCCCCTGACAATGGCGGGTGGGTCCTTGATAGATTGACAGCTCTATTTTAGCACTGGCTAGCACAGGTGGTCCGTGACTTGTGCGTCGCTCGGATCTCCCTTTCTATCTAGTCTGTAACGATGAAGACGTACTGAGCGACAAGCGAGAAAATACAACTTGCGCTAGCAGTACCGATGATGTAGGCGGAGGGTGGCGACAAGTTCTCCGCTATACTTACCGTACTCATTAGTTAGGTCATGATAAGCCGATAATGACTTTGTAAAAATGTACACTCGGCAACGACGGCAACGAAAGCTCGTCCCAAAAATGTCATTTCTTGACAGAAATTTATTTAATTTTATATTCTAATCATACAGTACGAAGGATGAGTAACAACTTTGTATTGACCTTACGTACATTTAAGCATATCTTAATTATACAACACTGTTAAACCAAAGCCTAAGCCATAAGCTAGTCAAATTAGAGTTACATTTTTGCCAAAAGTACTGGTAACTTAGAAGACAAAGCACTATTTACATACAAGACTGGGAACAACATAGTCCACTAAGTTACCAGTGAAAGAAGACATTTTGATTGGTGAATAAATATATCTACCGGGTCATAGCATTCACGGTTTATCGTGTAATAAAAACACGCAATATTTTAAAGAAAACCCATTTAAGTTTTTCTTTGTACTTAAAAGCCTTACAAACTTGAACAAATTGTGCACAAAGAATAGTTGATTGACCCAAACTATTATTTATATATTTAAATCGTAAAACTGCCTTATACTTGGCGTGTCCAGCCCGAGGGAGGCGCGGGCAAGTCGGAGCATGACCACGTGCTGGAGCACTCGCTCCACCAGCTGCTGCGCGCCGTGCACCACGCCAACACGCACCACCCCTTCCCGCACCCCGCCACCGGCCCGCTCGGGCCCTCCAAGCGCCGCTGCCTCGCCGGTAACTATACTCCCGCGCCTGACCAACACTCGCTGCACCAGCTGCTGCAGGCGTGCACCACGCCAACACGCACCACCCCTTCCCGCACCCCGCCACAGGCCCGCTCGGGCCCTCCAAGCGCCGCTGCCTCGCCGGTAACTAACTCCCGCGCCTGACCAACACTCGCTGCACCAGCTGCTGCAGGCGTGCACCACGCCAACACGCACCACCCCTTCCCGCACCCCGCCACCGGCCCGCTCGGGCCCTCCAAGCGCCGCTGCCTCGCCGGTAACTATACTCCCGCGCCTGACCAACACTCGCTGCACCAGCTGCTGCAGGCGTGCACCACGCCAACACGCACCACCCCTTCCCGCACCCCGCCACCGGCCCGCTCGGGCCCTCCAAGCGCCGCTGCCTCGGCGGTAACTATACTCCCGCGCCTGACCAACACTCGCTGCACCAGCTGCTGCAGGCGTGCACCACGCCAACACGCACCACCCCTTCCCGCACCCCGCCACCGGCCCGCTCGGGCCCTCCAAGCGCCGCTGCCTCGCCGGTAACTATACTCCCGCGCCTGACCAACACTCGCTGCACCAGCTGCTGCAGGCGTGCACCACGCCAACACGCACCACCCCTTCCCGCACCCCGCCACCGGCCCGCTCGGGCCCTCCAAGCGCCGCTGCCTCGCCGGTAACTAACTCCCGCGCCTGACCAACACTCGCTGCACCAGCTGCTGCAGGCGTGCACCACGCCAACACGCACCACCCCTTCCCGCACCCCGCCACCGGCCCGCTCGGGCCCTCCAAGCGCCGCTGCCTCGCCGGTAACTAACTCCCGCGCCTGACCAACACTCGCTGCACCAGCTGCTGCAGGCGTGCACCACGCCAACACGCACCACCCCTTCCCGCACCCCGCCACCGGCCCGCTCGGGCCCTCCAAGCGCCGCTGCCTCGCCGGTAACTATACTCCCGCGCCTGACCAACACTCGCTGCACCAGCTGCTGCAGGCGTGCACCACGCCAACACGCACCACCCCTTCCCGCACCCCGCCACCGGCCCGCTCGGGCCCTCCAAGCGCCGCTGCCTCGCCGGTAACTATACTCCCGCGCCTGACCAACACTCGCTGCACCAGCTGCTGCAGGCGTGCACCACGCCAACACGCACCACCCCTTCCCGCACCCCGCCACCGGCCCGCTCGGGCCCTCCAAGCGCCGCTGCCTCGCCGGTAACTATACTCCCGCGCCTGACTAACACTCGCTGCACCAGCTGCTGCAGGCGTGCACCACGCCAACACGCACCACCCCTTCCCGCACCCCGCCACCGGCCCGCTCGGGCCCTCCAAGCGCCGCTGCCTCGCCGGTAACTATACTCCCGCGCCTGACCAACACTCGCTGCACCAGCTGCTGCAGGCGTGCACCACGCCAACACGCACCACCCCTTCCCGCACCCCGCCACCGGCCCGCTCGGGCCCTCCAAGCGCCGCTGCCTCGCCGGTAACTATACTCCCGCGCCTGACCAACACTCGCTGCACCAGCTGCTGCAGGCGTGCACCACGCCAACACGCACCACCCCTTCCCGCACCCCGCCACCGGCCCGCTCGGGCCCTCCAAGCGCCGCTGCCTCGCCGGTAACTAACTCCCGCGCCTGACCAACACTCGCTGCACCAGCTGCTGCAGGCGTGCACCACGCCAACACGCACCACCCCTTCCCGCACCCCGCCACCGGCCCGCTCGGGCCCTCCAAGCGCCGCTGCCTCGCCGGTAACTAACTCCCGCGCCTGACCAACACTCGCTGCACCAGCTGCTGCAGGCGTGCACCACGCCAACACGCACCACCCCTTCCCGCACCCCGCCACCGGCCCGCTCGGGCCCTCCAAGCGCCGCTGCCTCGCCGGTAACTATACTCCCGCGCCTGACCAACACTCGCTGCACCAGCTGCTGCAGGCGTGCACCACGCCAACACGCACCACCCCTTCCCGCACCCCGCCACCGGCCCGCTCGGGCCCTCCAAGCGCCGCTGCCTCGCCGGTAACTATACTCCCGCGCCTGACCAACACTCGCTGCACCAGCTGCTGCAGGCGTGCACCACGCCAACACGCACCACCCCTTCCCGCACCCCGCCACCGGCCCGCTCGGGCCCTCCAAGCGCCGCTGCCTCGCCGGTAACTATACTCCCGCGCCTGACCAACACTCGCTCCACCAGCTGCTGCAGGCGTGCACCACGCCAACACGCACCACCCCTTCCCGCACCCCGCCACCGGCCCGCTCGGGCCCTCCAAGCGCCGCTGCCTCGCCGGTAACTATACTCCCGCGCCTGACCAACACTCGCTGCACCAGCTGCTGCAGGCGTGCACCACGCCAACACGCACCACCCCTTCCCGCACCCCGCCACCGGCCCGCTCGGGCCCTCCAAGCGCCGCTGCCTCGCCGGTAACTATACTCCCGCGCCTGACCAACACTCGCTGCACCAGCTGCTGCAGGCGTGCACCACGCCAACACGCACCACCCCTTCCCGCACCCCGCCACCGGCCCGCTCGGGCCCTCCAAGCGCCGCTGCCTCGCCGGTAACTATACTCCCGCGCCTGACCAACACTCGCTGCACCAGCTGCTGCAGGCGTGCACCACGCCAACACGCACCACCCCTTCCCGCACCCCGCCACCGGCCCGCTCGGGCCCTCCAAGCGCCGCTGCCTCGCCGGTAACTATACTCCCGCGCCTGACCAACACTCGCTGCACCAGCTGCTGCAGGCGTGCACCACGCCAACACGCACCACCCCTTCCCGCACCCCGCCACCGGCCCGCTCGGGCCCTCCAAGCGCCGCTGCCTCGCCGGTAACTAACTCCCGCGCCTGACCAACACTCGCTGCACCAGCTGCTGCAGGCGTGCACCACGCCAACACGCACCACCCCTTCCCGCACCCCGCCACCGGCCCGCTCGGGCCCTCCAAGCGCCGCTGCCTCGCCGGTAACTAACTCCCGCGCCTGACCAACACTCGCTGCACCAGCTGCTGCAGGCGTGCACCACGCCAACACGCACCACCCCTTCCCGCACCCCGCCACCGGCCCGCTCGGGCCCTCCAAGCGCCGCTGCCTCGCCGGTAACTATACTCCCGCGCCTGACCAACACTCGCTGCACCAGCTGCTGCAGGCGTGCACCACGCCAACACGCACCACCCCTTCCCGCACCCCGCCACCGGCCCGCTCGGGCCCTCCAAGCGCCGCTGCCTCGCCGGTAACTATACTCCCGCGCCTGACCAACACTCGCTCCACCAGCTGCTGCAGGCGTGCACCACGCCAACACGCACCACCCCTTCCCGCACCCCGCCACCGGCCCGCTCGGGCCCTCCAAGCGCCGCTGCCTCGCCGGTAACTAACTCCCGCGCCTGACCAACACTCGCTGCACCAGCTGCTGCAGGCGTGCACCACGCCAACACGCACCACCCCTTCCCGCACCCCGCCACCGGCCCGCTCGGGCCCTCCAAGCGCCGCTGCCTCGCCGGTAACTAACTCCCGCGCCTGACCAACACTCGCTGCACCAGCTGCTGCAGGCGTGCACCACGCCAACACGCACCACCCCTTCCCGCACCCCGCCACCGGCCCGCTCGGGCCCTCCAAGCGCCGCTGCCTCGCCGGTAACTATACTCCCGCGCCTGACCAACACTCGCTGCACCAGCTGCTGCAGGCGTGCACCACGCCAACACGCACCACCCCTTCCCGCACCCCGCCACCGGCCCGCTCGGGCCCTCCAAGCGCCGCTGCCTCGCCGGTAACTATACTCCCGCGCCTGACCAACACTCGCTCCACCAGCTGCTGCAGGCGTGCACCACGCCAACACGCACCACCCCTTCCCGCACCCCGCCACCGGCCCGCTCGGGCCCTCCAAGCGCCGCTGCCTCGCCGGTAACTATACTCCCGCGCCTGACCAACACTCGCTGCACCAGCTGCTGCAGGCGTGCACCACGCCAACACGCACCACCCCTTCCCGCACCCCGCCACCGGCCCGCTCGGGCCCTCCAAGCGCCGCTGCCTCGCCGGTAACTATACTCCCGCGCCTGACCAACACTCGCTGCACCAGCTGCTGCAGGCGTGCACCACGCCAACACGCACCACCCCTTCCCGCACCCCGCCACCGGCCCGCTCGGGCCCTCCAAGCGCCGCTGCCTCGCCGGTAACTATACTCCCGCGCCTGACCAACACTCGCTGCATCTCAATCCCAAAAAACAGATTACATTGAAACACCGAATTCTAAACATTAGAAAAAGTCATAAACAACAGTTTAATAACTTCTTTCAGTTCCACTTACCACACTGTATCCATCCTACCGTAATACGGTAGGACGTGACATATTATTAGTTTGCAATTTTTATTTTGTAATTCTATCCCAGGCCCTATGGCAGCGGACCGGTACGAGCTTTTAGACATGAGCAAGGAGCAATCCCTGCTAGAGCAAATTATACAGCAAGCACAACATTTCTTCATGCGCCGCCGCAGTGAATACGTGCTGGATACTATCGCTAAAGAGGTAACTTATACCAGTTATACCAGTACCAGACTAATTCCCGTGTTTCCGGACTGTTTAAACCTTATGAACTCCATTTACTGAGGCAAAATCTGTGAGACATAGAACAACAAAGTTGAACGTCCTTGCTGAATGTGCGTTCAAAAAAATAAACACCGTTTCCCATTCCTGGAGATCATGAAAATCAGCATCTAGTTTATATTAGAATGCCCTGCATTTGAATTTGATTGGTCTACATGTATAATAATATTAGTCCTGTGGCGACATATGCAATAATGTAAACAATATCATCTATATATACACATTTCCCTTGGTCACGCCATAAATCGAGAATGGTATGACCGAATTGTTTTGTTTTGTGTTCGTAATTATCATGACAAGGTTTGTATGAAAAATACACCCAGGCGGCACCGGACACGGATTGTTAGTTAAGTTATAAAAAATAGAGCTCAAATATGACATGTGTCAAGTTTCATTTGTAAGGATTTATCATCTTTTCAGGTAAAAGACCCACTTATTGTGTCACATTGGAACGCGCTCAACAGTCCCACGCAGTCGTGTGTCAAGATCAACATAATGGCTTCAGGGTAAGCGTTATAAAGTACATGGCAACCATTCTGTTGGCAAATCTACATCACATACACCGTAGACAAAGTATTAACTAGACGCGACACAAAAAAATACTGCAAGTAAAAGACAAGCATTTGTACACCAGAGGCCCATACACGAAGCAAGCTAGCAAGAGAAATCCGGTTGTAATTTGTAACTGATAGCTTAGTAAAACGGGCCACAGAAGTGGTGCCATACAATGGAGTGAATTCTTGCTTTGAACTAATTTTCTGTTTTGTTTGTGTTTATGTGTGATTGCTTTGGTTTCGTAGACATCTGTGATCTGAATTGTTTTATTTTAGACTGCATTAGCCACAGTGCTCGAATAGATGAAAACATAATCTTTCAGCAGTAATGGTGGTAGGACCCTGTGTAGGGTCCGTCCGGATCGCTACCACCATCTTATCCATTAACCACCCGCAAGCAACAGTATTCGCATTGTTGTGTTCCGGTATGGAGATGAGACAACCGGTGAAATTACTAGCATAGAGGCATTCCATCTTAGTCCTCAGGGTTGGCATCGCATTTGAGGTCTTAGGATTAGTATCAGATTCCACTTACCATCAGGTGGCCTGAGTGCTCGTGTACCTTCTCCTTAACATGAAAAAAACTCATAAGGTAGGCTATACTCAATGACAGAAGCTTAGTCAGCTAAAGGTGATATGAAATTGGGTAGGGTTGTCTGTATTGCTATCTCAAAGGGTAAACGCAAGCAGCTTGTATATGTATGTACAAAAAGTAAAAACAAAACAGAAAGTACAAAGGCGATCCCTTTAAGGGATCTCTTCCAGCTAACCCTTGAGAGGTTGAGCTTTTCTAGGTAATACTTCGTCTACGACATACGCTAAATAAATAAGTCCGACAGAAAAAATAAATAGGGCAACCTGTTGTTACTGAGTTGCTGAATGTCCTTTTCTTTCTGCAAAGTCATAATTGCTTATTAAGACCATACTAACGAGTCCCAACTTGGTTTGTCTACGTAAACAGTAGAATTATTTTGAGTTTACCACTGACAGATGGATTGCCTTCATTAAATTTTCAGCTTTATCTTATACTAATAAAATAGTTATTACTAAATCGGTAACCCTTATAAAAACAGCTTGGTATTATAGTTGAAGCGTTATAGTCAGTTTTAGAATTGAAGTTTTGTTTTACGCTGCGTACTTATTTGTTACAGTTACGACGCGGTATGCCGCACCTCGCTAGTGGTCCACGTCGGAGAGAAGACTCTCAAGTGCATCTGTCGCGACGGGAAAGTGCGCCATTTGTCTTACGAACTACAGGAACTGAGGGATCTTATATATTGTCAAGTACGTTTGTTTTGTTTCACTGCTGAGGATCGCGACCACTGGTAATTTTAATCCAGTCTGTGTAATTGTACGCCGAGTGGGCCGCCCGGTGCATGCCGCCCGGTGCATGCCGCCCACCGCCTTCTTGGTGACGTCCGACCATCTTGCCGGTGCTCTGCCTTGAGCACGCTTTCCATCCATCTGGCTCAAAATAATTAGCTTCTCCACCCTGTGCTTCGAAGAACGCACGTTGTGACCGAAGAAGCGGAGGGCGCGCTCCTTGCAGACAACAGAAAGCCTGCGTGATTCCTAACTCGTACAGTATGGACTCGTTAGTTCTCATGGTAGTCCACGGTATATCGACGCAGCAGTCTCCGAGCAGTCTAGAGGTACATAGAAAAGACTAGACCGCGAACCAAGCGCTCTTTTTGTTTGTTTTGTTTACTCCGACAAACATACGTGCTCTAAGCATACGACCTGTACAAAAAGTTACAGTAGAGCGTATTTATTCACAAAACTGTCCACGATATAAATATTACAACCACGCAAGTTTAAACGGAAAAGATTGAACTGGTCTCTTTAGAATTTGGCAAATTTCAGGCAGAGGATACCCTCTAATTCGAGAATCAAAGGTATTCTTCTCATATGGTTTTAATGACTTACTGGTATCTATCGTGAACGTGCACATGTTGCGCCATTTTTATGGATTTATGATGATATGCGTCATGCACAAACACCAATACAAAGTCTAACAATGCTAGTAAATAAAAGTTTGTCTAAGTAAATGAGATGTCATTATATGAATATTATAAGATTAATAGAAGACGCCCGCGACTTCGTCCGCGTAAAATTAGTTTTCCTCTACTCCCCCTATATGTGTAGACGACTCTATTAAATCACAATTTGATAGTATCGTCAATATTTTGTCAAATACCTCGATTATTGCTATTCCCTCGGGAACTGATAATTTTTTCTTCTTTTATCTCCATACAAATTTCATCTAAATCGCTTCAGTAGTTCCTTAAATTAGCGCGTTCAAGCAAACAAACAAACTCTTTAGCTTTATATATTAGTATAGATTATACAGACCGAAATTTAGCAAAGCGATGCATAATGAAAGTTATCTTCTCGTTTTAAAATGATTGCACTTCCTAGTACAATGAGAAGTTAAGTCATATGGTTAATTATGACAAAAGATCTGGGAAATTATGTCTTTTTTAACTTTCTTTCTATTCTACAATCTATTTAAGAAAGTCAACAACTTTTGTCACCAACATTTTGTTTTAATATTTATCATTTTAGTTGGAAGTCAAGCTATAGCCGTGGCCTGTATTAAAATTATATGTATAAAGCAAGTCCTACAATGTTAACATTAGTCAGCTGTTGCTGTCAAGAGAACTGTTAAGTTTAAATCCGTGCATGGCGTGAATTTGTTGATGAGTCGAGATGAAAAATTACTGAATAATACAATTACAATTGTATTTAGAACAAATTGCATATAGTTCAAATTACTTCATTCTTTTTCAACGAGTTATCAACATATTCACGCCCGCCACGGAAATTTTCCATACAAAATGCGATAACGTTATGTCTCCCCTTAAACTTAGTCGGTTTTTTTTTAGAGTTTCGTGCCCAAAGGAAGCCCAACGAGACCCTATTAATACAGCCTACGCTATCCGTCTGTCTGTCCTAACTTTACAGAGCTGTATCTTTTGAACCGTATAGGTAGTAGATAGCAGGTAGTTTGGTTTTCAGAATATGTGTTATTACGCCGGATTTACTAGCATTTTCTACATACAAGTTCTTTAACTTATTTTTTGTCGTACTTTGAGAATGGCAAAACATACCATCTTCAAAATAATACAAACTCTGAACAAGAACAACAAATACTAAAAAATTACGAACTGGGAGTTGGGCTCGTACTGATTCGATTCTAATGTGCGGTGGTATGGAATCCTCGGTCCGCGAGTTTGACTCGCATTTGACAAACAAACTAAGTGTATATTTGTATGGTTTTTTTTTGACAGCTACGCGATTTAAGCATCGTTTCACAACCCTCTTACGGAGCTAAATGATTGTGTTTAACCTAGTTCTGGGTGTTTAACCTAGGTTTCAATATACTTTTTCACACAGATATACCAGCACCAAATGACGGCAGTGCAGGCCGTAGGGCGCTGCATGGGCTGGCAACTGCTAGCAAGCAGCGCTCATATGGGCTCGGGCCCAGTAGAGCCTTTGGGAAATGCTTCTTCGTGCCTCCTTGCCTCGCCAAACGGTATACTATATGAAAAAAAACCGTCGAAAAATACTAATAATCCCCAGAAGGCGATATAACAATACACGCACGCACGCATAGCACGTGTGGCACCCATCGGTACCCGGTGACATCTTAATATGTCATACCCTTAAATACAATTTCGAACTTTAGTGTTGATTGCAAAAGATTTCAAATTCGAATTTTAGTGATACAATTAAATGTCACACGGGCCCGATAAGTAGGTACACATCGCTAACTCGTGGCATTAGTGATAACACACTTGTGATGTGCCAATGTTTGCATGATTTTATTTCTATCAGTGTCCGAGTCTAAATGTTTTAATAACACATTATATATTTTAAATTTCAAGGATATGTGAGGTAGCAAATGATTCTGTGATACACATGCTTTTTGGACTTGTTCATATTAAATGTCTTGCAAACTATACAAACATCAAAACGGGTGCATTTTACCTTGTCACCTTGTAATAGGAATTCTGAATGCTCTCTAATGATTTCCTCAATTATTTCGAAAAATTCTATGTTTCGCGTCACGTGTCGTAATAACTATTACGATTAAATGAATGAATCAATGACAATCACATTGATATTTTTAAACCAGTGATCAAACCTACTTCTTCATGATTATGTTAAGACCATGTAGGTATAATATTAATTTATTGTTCTTTCCTATCTGAAAAGACACATTGAAAATGACTAATCTGTCAAGTGCTACCTAAATGCCACGAGTTAGCGATGTGTACCGATAAGTTAAGATACCTCCCGCTGTTACGTAGAGTTCTTGCCTAACTTCCTGGAGTGCCCCGGGCAAAGTTGAATGAATTTCTATCTATAGTTCTAAGGCTAACGCCGTTTCCTGATTGATCGGTAGGTCCGACAGCAATACAGCACCGGCTCGGCATTCCGAGGCGATATCGAGCGCATGTAAATGATAGGGAACTTCTTCAGTAGTTGGCGCGACGCGGTATTAGCGTTCCGACCAATCAGGAAACGTCTTAAACACGAAAGACACTTAGGTTAAATAATAAAAGACATGTTAGCTATGTATGTTAGTTTTAAAACCCTATAGTCTATTCCTACTAGGTCTGTTGTCTATAAATATAGTCTATTTGTCTATTTATGAAATTAGTGGGTTTTTTCAGTAAGTACCTACTACTATAAATATTAAAGTATCATTCAAATAATAACTATTACACTTTTTTATAAATTATAATAATAAACATTAATCAGAGTCGTAATATGGGTGACAGTAGTGTTTTTCTGCATTATATTATAATATTTTATTTATTATAGAAGTACTGGGAAATAAAACCCATTTAAATCATATTTTGTTAAGAGATGAAGTAGACTCTTAGATCACAAATCGTTATTTTGGTAAAAGATAACAGAAAATGTAAACAATAAGTACTTATTTTTGGTTTACGAAATGGTGAAGTAATATAGTTATTTTTGGTCGATGTTGTTTAGGTATGGGGTCCTAATAAAAAAATGTCCCGAAAGTTCGAATTTCTATGGGTCTCAGATTCCACTTACCATCAAGTGGCCTGAGTGCTCGTGTGCCTTATCATTAACATAAAAAAAACTTGAATTGAAGCAAGGTATTTAGTATTCCGTACCCAAAGGGCGTCAACGGTATTACTCAGCCTCAGCAATCCGTATGTATGTCAGCGGGCTGTCTCTCATGAACTGAAGTTGAAAATTAAAGGGAGGAAATTCTCCATACAAAATACCTGTTATTTACTCAATCTTATGTGTAAAGTGGTTCGGAACCCTTCGTGTTTGAGTCCCAATTGCCACCTTAAGACTCCATCATGAGATGATTGACAACATACAATTTTTTGTTACAAATTTTACCCTATTCCAATAACCGTAACTGTTTCAAAATTGACTCGCTTGATGTGGACCCTAACATACACATACCTATACTGTAATTCTATGGAACTTGCTAACTATGTAAACAAACAATATATTGAAATTGACATCTAATGTCAATTTTAGTATGGCGGCTTGTTTACATAGCATAAAATTGATTTATGTAAAAATATTGTTTTCCGGCGCTTGTAACTTTTTAGGGTTCCGTAGTCAAACTAGGAACCCTCATAGTTTCGCCATGTCCGTCCGTCCATCTGTCCGCAGCCTAGCGCAGACTCTTAGTACTAGAAAGCTGTCATTTGGCATGAATATGCACATTAGTCACGCCAACAAAGGGCTACAAAAAAATGTAAAAAAAAAATTTTTTAGAGTACCTCCCCTACACGTAACGTGGAGATGTATTTTTTTTACTCCTCTACCCTATAGCGTGGGGTGTCGTTGGATAGGTCTTTCAAAAATATTACGGGTTAAAACAGTTTGTCGATTAAGTAATCCGTTTATGAAATATTAAGCTCTAAAGCGCTAATTTTTGTTAGTCAAGTGTCCCTCAAAAAACTCGAAATACTAAAAATCTGAAACGAAAACGCATATAACGAATTTTAAAGGAAAACTATCACGACTAAGTAGACATCATTTGGTTCTTGCTTGAGATACAGGCGATTATAGTGTTTATACCTACTAAAATCCTCTAAGACGGCACCAAAATTGACTTTAAATAGAAAATTAGTTATTACTTGTTGATTTTTTAGTTTGTAGTACTTAACGGCTTCGGAACCCTACACTAGCGTGGTTAGACATGCTCTTGCCCGGTATCGGCTGAAATTCCGTAGTTAAAGCAAAATAAATCCTATTTCGTTAGTAGGTAATGATGAGGTAGCACTTTCTACACGTTCGACAATACGTCTAAGATGCCGCCATTTGTCTTAGCAGGGTAGCCCAACGTCGAAAATTTGGACTTTTATTAGGACCCCTACCCGTACATACCTGTCATAGTATATACAAAAAAAAACTACGCTCTAGTGGAGCGGTTCCACCTTTGGAGTGCGAGCCCAAGTCGTATTTTCTCGCTTGTCGCTCAGTGAGTCTATCGTTACCTACTAGATAGAAAGGGAGATCCGAGCGACAAACAAGTCGCCGACAACTTGTGCAAGGCCTCATGTACACGAGCCCCAAGCCCTTCTGGTCTAATACATGAACTGTCATTTCATTTATCTAATGATAAATGACTATAGTTCCATTTATAGAACTGACAAAAGCACTAGTGGGAACAGACCATCCTCACCGGCGACTGATATACAGTTTTTATAATGTTCAATATTTCACGCGTATGTTACAAAAACAATATTGGTACCTACCTACTCTATTTATTAAAATCGGTTTAATATATTAGGAGCTAGAGTAGACCATCCTATTGTTGATCACATACATATATACATAAGCTCATACGTACACTTGCCTTTTTTCATCACTTATCGAATTTAACCATCAATCAAAAGCTAGGCACTCGACTAATTTTATTGCTAATTCCAATTTACTTTATCATGGTTTTTTTTTGTCAATTTTATTATTATAAAATAATACATGAATTATGGAACAATAACTAAAAGTTACAATTAAAACGAGCATTTCAAATATTTGATTTTTAGATGAAATTTTTAGCTACTAATTTCAGGAGCCCCTCAGTTGATAGACCATTACTTTATACCATCATGTAAGTGGGCCTGCCAAGTTATTAGAGTCGCATCCAATACCACTGGTAACAGGTGGGGTCTTTTTTCTCACCTTTTACCAGTAACTAACGGGAATAAAAGATCCCAACTGTTTCAACTACTGGTTTTTTTCCCCAGCAGTTATTTATAGTGATAACAAAAATGGGGAAAAATATTCCCACTTGTTACCACAAAGTAGTTCAGTGGTAAAAGATGAGAAAAAAAAACACCGTTGTTACGAGTGGTAACAAAGTGGTGATAACACGTGGTAATAACCCCATTCTACAATTCAAGCGAAAGAAACCGGCACTACATCTGTATCTTTTTAAATTCTCTAGATAACTTTAGGTCGACAGATTCCATCATCCATCAAACATATCACCTTTAAGACAACCTCTGCTGGTCCATGGGCCTTCCCTAAGAATTCTATTGACTGTTACCAACTCTTCCTAAATATCTAATTCAAGAAGTTCATTATTATAACTATTGTTCCAGGAGACAGGATGATAGCCATAAGGTGCGAGCCTTCCGTGGGCATGCAAGTATTTATAGCGCAGTCTCCAAGGAAGGACTTCTTTTCCAGCGAACTGGTTCAAGACAAGAAATGGGAAAACCTTGGTGGAGCTTTCAAGGAAATAAAATTAGACAAAATGGAAGGCAAAAACTTTTTGAACAAAATGGAACTTTTAATGGCTTGTCTAAGTAGCCCATCTTAACATTTTCTTTATATCTGTAATAGCTTTTAAGTTAAAACTATTTATAAAAAACTGGAAAATAAAACATTTAAGTGAAGTAATTATATTTTTTTATTTATTTATAAGGGGACTTAACATTAGAGTGCTTAGGTAGTATGTTAAATATTCACTGAAGATTGTTCTTGCATTACCTCTCGACGAATTAGGAGATCGAGATCAAGTTACTCCAAGGAACTGCAAAAAAAATAAAAAATATAACATCATATTCTCAAGACAAACAGGCTCTAAATAATCAGTTCTAGGTGCTGATAGACTTGAGCATTTACTCGAGCATTCAACGACCGGCATTTTACGAACTTTCGCCAGACTCTGGCACACTCTAAGAACACACTCGTGCATTCAAGGCGCTGGATGAACATTTTTATGGGCAGTTTAAGAAAAAAATATACATTTAAGGATTAAAATTAACAACAGTAACTTTTTCATACATTTGTGTGAGAAGTTCATCAATATTTTGTTTTCTCCATAAATTTTTCTATTGAAACTAGTTTGTCAGATATTAAACCAATACATTTCCCAAAAAATAGTCCAACAAAATAATGCCCGTTTTTTTTTCTTAAAGTTGCTCTTTTTTCTTTTCTTCAAAATATACATTTTGTAATTGGCAATTGCTATTAAAGTGTATGGCAAGTGTTAGTGTCAATGCTTTTGATAATATTATGTATTCATATGTAAATTATTATATCATATTTAATGCTTATTAACATTTACGTGCTTCTCCTGCAATGGGCGTGCACTTCTTTTGTAGTTACTAAAATATAAATTATTACCTTTATATAATAAATAAAATCAGGGGGGACAACCTCACAAAAATTGGTCTAGTCCCAAACTAAGCTATATGCTTGTACTATGGATACTAGACAACGATAAACATACTTATATAGAGAAATACGTAGAAAACATCCAAGACTCAGGTACAAATATTCACTCATCACACAAATATCTGCGCTTAGAAGGATTTGAACCCAGGACCGCTGGCTTCGGAGGCAGGGTCACTCCCAACTTGGCCAGCATGTCGGCCAATATGGACCGAGAATAATTAATTATTGTAGGTCATTCAGATTAGCAGTTGCTAACTGATTCTTGTTAAATACTATGCATGTTATGCATTCATACTAATATTAAAAATGCAAAAAAAACCCCGTCTCTAGCTGTTACACTTTCACAGCTAAACCACTGAACTGATTTAGATTCTCTTTGGTATGGAGATGTATTAGATACTTCTACTTGTATTACTATTAAAACTTTTAAAGTGAACTTTAGTACTCAAACAACAAACAAAGCTTTTAAGTCCTACAACATGAGGTATGTGAACTTATTATTCTCAAACCAATTCATTTGTGACTAGTCAATAACAATTATATTGTAAAATGATAATGTATGCACATGCTCACTTGTTGCATAACTTTATAAGTGATGAATATAGGGTAACAATATAATTGACAGCAAGTTACTTGTCTTTTGAGGTTACTGACATGTGGTCTTTTTAGTGTATGGACCCACTAAGGTAATACACAGAAATAGACCTTGTATTACTCTATAAGCATCCAGAGTTTATGAGTTTATTATTGAAATAAAATGCTATCTTAAATTGTTATTAGGAACTAAAAGCCAAACTTCATTATAAAAACAAATGGATACCACTTTAGAAACAAAATAAAAATTATATCCTGATAGCTGTCATCCCAGACAAAAATACAACCATAAACACATTCTCTTAACGACTTCTCGAGACAGTTTTTAAGTTGCAATATTTGGTTAGTTTCGTGAAAAGTTTTTGTATAGAATGTAAAATGTAGGATAACAGCATCTAGACTAATGTGACCCTTTAAACAGAATAGTAAAGTTCATGATACATTACATAGCCTCAAAAATTAAGCTTATTTGGGCTCAAACAATTGATAAGGAAAAACCAGTCAAGTGCAAATTTATGGTTATCATTCATCAGGAAGACTGACACCAAATAACATTTATAATGCATTCAACTAATTCAATTTAAGCTGTGATTGTTTTAACTATTTTTATATGTAACTACAAACCTAACCAAACCTATATATTTAAGTATTTCACTAATTTAGTTTATAATTGTAATTAAATGATTTAAACTATTAAAGACAAGGTATAACCTAATAGAGATGTGATCTATAGCAAAGATAAAATATTTAACACAATTATAAAAAAAACCCCAATCGTACAAATGTATGTCCCAGACAATTCTTAAAATTTAAAGTGTAGATTATTGAACAGTAGGCAACTGAGGTAGCTTGCTGGTAATTATAAACAATACCAGACTTCCACACTTAAAAATAGCATTATTATGATGTTGAGTGGCAGATACCAGCCTGCTTCACAATACAGTACCTGATTTGACATTATTTTTCCATTGTTGTATTTACAATACAAATAAAAGAAAATATACTGTATGCCAGTAAAGTAAGTAATAGGTAATTAAATAAAAGAAATATATACAAACCTCTAATTCCTTGAGACTTAACACCAACAGAACTCTTCCTAGTATCCAACCCCCCCGGAATTACCAGACATAGAATTTAAACACTTGGAAGGCTTCAGATAATCATAACACTAATACCTAAATAAATTCTAAAGCTAAATTAAAACCGAGACAAAGGTGATCTAGATCTGAAGTTACCACCTCCTCCGCCTGAGCCATATCCACCACTGCCTTGGCTTCCACCATTGCGGTTGAAGGATCGGCCGCCACCGCCGCCGCCACCGCCGCCGCCACCACCTCCGTACGGGTTGAAGGGTCTGTTGCCGCCACCGGGGGGCCCTCCGAATGAGCGACCACCTCTAAAGCTACCGCCCCCACGACCACCTCGGAAGCCGCCACCGCCGCCGCCACCCCCTCCGTTTCTCCGAGGTCCGTCTCGCTTTCTCGACAGCTCTACCTTCAAAGTCGTGCCTAACATCTCAATACCGTTCATCGCGCTACACGCATCTTCAGCCTCCTGCAAGTTTTCAAATTCTATGAAAGCAAAACCGGGGGGATTAAGTGCTACCCAGACAGAGTTTAGTTTGCCGTATTTGTCAAACTCCCGCTCTAAGTCCTCCTTCTTAATGCCTTCTATAAGGCCGCCGACGTACACTCTAGTGCCACCGGAACTCATGTTATTTTTGGAAATCTAGAATATAAAGATACTTATTTTAAAAAAGTCTCACTTGCGGCACCTTCTTACTAACTTCTAATCGCTAAAATTATTACTAAATAGATAAATACAATGCATTGGTTAAAACAAAATGTCGTCACCCCGTTAATGCCACGCCAACGAGTATTTTGTTTTTACACTTATTTTACACATTTCCAGCAGGTATAAATTGATTACTTACGTGTATCTGTGATTAATGAATGAAAGTAGATTAAACTACACTATAAATACTAAGTATTTAATTTGTTTTGTAATTTTTAACGGTGGTGAGAGACAAAAATGGATCAATGGAATTGATTGATGTCGACCGAGTGAATGAGTGAATGAAATGAACGGCGGTTGATGTTTTTCGTTCAGCAGGAAGGACGCAAAATCTGCTTTTACGTTTTAGCCCTGGATACTCTCCTTTAAGCCTAAAAAATATTTTAACTTTGGTAGTGCAAACGAAATGTGTAAATTTAGTTTTTATTTATTTAGGACAATGAACATACATTCAACGTTAAAAAATCTTAATTTTTTAATACTAATCAGTATGTTAAAATAAAATTTAATATAAAATGAAATAAAATCTAAAATGTGTCATAACGCCAATGTCAATATTATAAAATATTTCAATTTAATTATTTTTTGGAAAATAATGGCCTCATTAATGTTTTTTTTTCCAATTTCGAGGTTATATAGCTCTAGCACTACCATTTGACGTTTAGTCTTGCTTGTACGGAGTTCACGGTTACCGTTGTATTAATCACTTATTTTAGCATGATTAAATAGCACACAAATGCATTTATATTTCGATGCATAAATGTGTTCATTTGAAGTTATTTCTATTAATTAAGAGTTTAGTAATAGGAACACTACTGGAGCTACATCTTCGAGATTCAGTTAGTATTCGTTCGCGCCTCATTCATTCCCTCTGTTAATGAAAACGACGCCACAACACAACGCATGGTTGCCGAGTCTGCAAAAGTGACCCTTCCATTAGATGGTTTATGGTGCGGCCATGGACTTAACGTATACCTGGAACGTGCACTCCGTACTTCTGTGTATACAAAAATACACTTTGTTCTCAAAAGAGAAGGAATATAATATTTCAAATGAAAAGATCAGCAAGCTAACTGAGACGGCTAGTACAAGGTGAGGGTCTCCCTTTCCTTAACTTTGCCAGCGCTTGTAAATAACAGTTTTTTACAAAACTTTTGTTATTAAAATAAAAAAAACGCAAAATGATTAATTAAAAATAAATTAAACTCACGTTTATTATAAGGGTAGAATAGAATGATAGAATTCAGAATGTTGAAATGGCTACATTGCGAGTCTTCGTTACTTCAAACGTCGGCTGTAAATAATTACCTACGGCGTTTTTTGCAGTATAAATTTAATATCACGGGATTTGGGTAATAGGGCAAGGACATAGGCCTAGGAAAATAGTCCAGCCAATGGTGATAGCTGGAACCACAATATTTTCAAATGGCAATAGAGTGAAAATAGAGTAAACCTCGGAACA
Organism: Acleris holmiana; assembly: GCA_949316455.1. Taxonomy (NCBI): domain Eukaryota; kingdom Metazoa; phylum Arthropoda; class Insecta; order Lepidoptera; family Tortricidae; genus Acleris; species Acleris holmiana. The sequence continues at coordinate 10,526,268 of OX438765.1, read as the reverse complement.
TGTTGCCAATATCATTCCGATCAGACCCTAATTTTTTGACTTGACTCTTTTACACGACAGACTAGATTAACAGTAACCGAAGCCCGTTTTACGAAGCTACAAGTTACAAATTACAAGCGGAACTCTTTTCGCTAGAAAGAGAGTTCCGTTTGTAATTTTTAAGTGTATCAAGCGAAGTATCGCGCATATGGCGCATAGAATGTATCGCGCTAGGTAAATCCATAGAGCATGGCTAGTGTGCAAGGGGCATGAAAAAAACGGCCACGTAGTATGTAATGTCGGTAAATTAAAAAAGGGGAAATAATTATGATGGATGATTAATAATCATAAATATCAGATTGTTTACGGTAGTTTTTTTATTTGTCATTTTTGTTTGTCATCAATCCGTAAAATACACTACGATTCCAGTACGATTTATATGAATAGTCGCCATCCAATAATGATCCTACATCACCGTTTTTTTCGGTTTACTTTTTGAATGTAGCGGCCAAGTGCCTGACACGCTTTGACAGCGAAAGATAGCCTTTTTGCGATTCATGCTCCTCTTGGAAAAATAAAAGACTTCCATGTTATGTCTCTATCACCAACCGGGCATTTTTTGATAGTCGGATTATAGGCACACTTCGAACTGTAAGCAACAAGTGTGCCAAATGTAAAACAGCCAAATTGTGTACTCTCTTTCTTACCCCTGAGGCCCGTTTCACGAAGCTACAAGTTACAAATTACAAGCGGGAGTCTCTTTCTAACTCCTTTTGCTTTTGTTTCCGCTCGATGTCAAATATGTACTATATCCTACATCTGTGCTAGCGGCAGTAGCCGGCGAGAAGCTTATATATGACACTTGACGTTGCACGGCGAACAACGTTCTTTTCATACTAAAGAAAGGGACAAAAACATAAGTGACGTCATTCAAGGTCACTTTTCTTGGATCCAATGCGTTGTTCGCCGTGCAAAGTCCAGTGTCATATATAAGCTTCTTGGTAGCGGGCACCGTAGTATCTCTAAGTAGCCTGGGGCTCTACTTCGAAATCCATAATTCGAACTTCGTCTATTGCTATCTCTTTTGCTCTCGATGCGTAACAAATTTGTAAAAAGTGATAGAGCGATCCGAAGTTCGAATTACGGATTTTCAAAGTAGAGCCGCTGTGGCTAATGACTAAGGAAGCCTGTGAACATGGCATACCCGCAAAAAAAACTTGTCACTTGCCTGTCCAAAAATGGTGAACTGTCAGCGGTTGTCGGCGGTGTGTACTTTGAAATCCGTAATTCGAACTTCGGATCACCACGCCAATTTTTTGCAAATAATTACGCATCGAGAACAATAGGGATAGCAATAGACGAAGTTCGAATTACGGATTTAGAAGTAGAGCCCCAGGTGTGTTAATGCTGCCTCGATTCGAAAGTAATAATATTGTCGATGTTATTGATAACCGACCATATATTATGGGTAGAGGATCTCAACTCGTATGTTTATATTTTTTGTGTATGATCGGGTATAACATTTTATTTAGTGAACATAACAATGATTATTTTTAATACATTAGCTTCACTTGTAAGTAACTTACAAACAATGTTAACAAATCTAGGCGCTCTCCGTTTGTTGGAAGCATTTTTTTATGAGCACTAAAAACTACCCTGTGTTATTTACCATTTCTGAAAATGTATTTAAATCGGCACATAATAATATATCTTATTTTATCTTAGCTTAGGTACAGATAGGCCATTTTGGATACTCTTCGACCCGTTTAAAGGCCGCGTCCGCTGCGCCGTGTTTTCGATGTTTTTAAACATCTAACAAGTTTTTCGATCAGAAAAGGGGTATGGCCAAAATGTTTAGTGTTTAAAACACAGAAACATGTTATCCGTCACTGATGGAAAACATTCCGCATCGAAAACACGGCGCAGAGGACGCGCCCGCGCCTTTTTACGCCGCGCTAAAAAACTAAAAAAACATGTAGCATAATATGTTACAAAACATGTTTAGGTACAACTGCACGTCCATTGCAACTTTGGAGCGAACAATCTATTGTTTGTTATAACATTTCACTCTTCTTTTGATAGCTGACATCCCAGTACAATTTGTCGTCTTTGACGGTTTTCACTGTCTGGTTGTAGGATTGTAGTGAGTTCAGAAAATTTATAATTAATGCCCTATTTGACAGTTCTACTCTCAAACTCAATACTTTCAAAAGTCAAAACATGACCCCCTCCCCCGTAGACGCGGGGAATGATTTCCATCCGTGATGGAAAACATGTTTCTGTGTTTTTAAACAAAAAAAATGTTTGGCCACGCCTATTTTCTGTCCGAAAATCATGTTAAACATCGAAAACACGGCGCAGCAGACGCGGCTTAAGAGCATCGAGCATCATACTTAAGTTAGAAAAACTCATTGGTCACATGGTGACCGCGGGGTTCGAACTCCGTACCTTACGATCACGAGTCGACGACCTTTGCCACTAAGCCACTTTTTAACAATACGTAGCCGTGTCGGCGTAACTTTGAAAATATTTAATATCTTGTTTCTTGGAATCAATACTGCCAAAAAGTACTCTTGAATTTGAAGGCACACTTAATAGGTTTGGAGTAAGAAAAATAAAAAAACAGAAAAGTTCAACATATCGGTGCAATCGAACTTAGTTGTTGTTGAGATATTGGTTAGTTTTGACATACACACGGTTAACATGGGTTACAAATAATGTATTACACATGTAAGTCCCCCAATAATAATGGCAAAACTGACCAATGTTTCAACAAAAACTTTTAAATATTGGTGCATTTTTTGTGATATTTGTTTTTTCTGAAGCCAGATCACATTGGAGTCATTTGTTGGTTTTAACTATTTTATTGGGTTTTTGTGTTTATATGAGTCTTTGTAGATTTCATAGTTACGTTATTAGATTTTTTGTATTTTAGGCTGCAAAAG